>JAJTUV010001414.1:0-336669 GCA_021653895.1 Mastomys natalensis | reverse complement strand
AACCCAGCCCCTCACAGAGACCTGAGAACAATGAGCAAGCTGAGTATGGGTAGGACCCTCCAGACGAGCAGCTGTTGCTTCATTTCCTTCCCAAGGGCTAGAAACACCCTCACCTCCTCCCAAGGTCCGAGGCAAGCAGGAGTCACCCAAGGTTCACTCTGGGGAGCCAAGGGAATTATTGGGCTTCCTTACAGAACATAGGTGGGGGGTTACCTACCAGGTGTGAGAACTTCTCTTTCCCAAGGCCACATCTGGAAAGCTTTTACCCAGCAGGATAGGGCTTCCCCATAGCCACATAGATAGAGGCCCCCCCCCCCATGTCAGTGCTTGACCTCTTCCCCTTAGCCCCAGGCCACTTGAAATTGAGACAGAAGGATACTCAGATGAGGGTCTTGTGACCCTCCCCATCCCTCCATGAGACAGTGTAGTCAAACAGCCCAGATGGAATGATCTTTGCAAGGGGGCATAGCTGAACTCCCCCAAGTGATGGTTTCTTGGCTTGGAGGTCAGTCTCTCACAGCTCCACATTATTTCTAGCCCCATCTTCTACAGGGGTCCCCGAGCCAGGGATGGAGTGGCATAGATGACTGACAATATTTCTCTTTCCCACTCCCCCATCTCCAGACCGTGGTGGTTGCGGGGGTCGTTGGTATTTCTCCTACGACAAAACAGAAGTGAGGAAAGGACAAGAAGAAGGAAATGGAAAAACACTGGAGCAGACACAGACTGCAGTAACAACCCATGACTGAGAGCACAAATGTGGGGTGCGCTGTAGCTGGCACATAATTTAGTCGGTCAACAGCACTCGCTTCCCACTGGACCCACAGCTGTCTGAGTTCCCAGTACTAGACGAGAAGCCCCCCTGTGATTGGCCTGGAGTCCATTCAGAAAGTTGGGTCTGGCTGTAACCACGTGTCCGATATTGTACCAGGTGACACGTCTGACATTTCTATGATGAAGCATGCAGGGTCCACAGCTGAGTAGGACTTTGGGCCGTAATTCTCCCAGCATTCTTAGCATGTCCTGGCGGTGCAGGAGTTGCTCTCGGAGAGGGGAGACTTTGGACTCAGTCCTAGCTTTATTTCTCCAAGTCAGCAGCTAAAATGTAAAGCCTCCTCAGCAATAGGAATTACCATTCAGGCCTGGAGTGCAGCCCACTGTGGCGATAGCCTTTATGGTTTTAGGGCTCCTGGGACCTCTGTGGCCAACAACTCCTAGAGAGGTTCCCTGTTCTTAACACCGGTCTCTTCAGTTGACCACTGGGAGTGTACTCTTTAGCATTTACAGGAATGGGGCTTTGCAAACTTACCCTAATCACCTGAGTGAGTGTTACTGTGCCTTACCCAACCATAACGCTCCCAAGAATTCCACAGCAGCCCCTGGCCTTCACCCCCTTTGTGAACTAATACCACGCATGGCTTCTTCAGGTGCACTCACAAGTCTCTTAAATGAGTCTCCAAATCTGCAAAACACTCAAGAGTTAGCCCTGTGCTGTCTTTATGCAATAAAACCTTTCTACACAGGATGGGCAGAGCAGTGATCCGGTCCTGACCCACCATCCCATAATGAGTACTGAGACTGTGGAGACAACCCTGGTGAAGCACGTGAAAGTCAATTGTCATCTGTTTTGAGCTGTGTCAGGCAATCACAGAAGTTCACTAAGGAGACTCTAAATCAAACATACGCAAAGTCTAACAGCTGGGCAGACTTCATCCATTGGTATCCCTGTTCCCTCCACAGAGCCATGCTGGGTGCAGTAGCTGGACAGGAGGCACTGACTTGACCTCAGGTCGCTCTCTGAGCTCCACCTCTACACCCTAAAGCTCTTCCCATGGAACCTCCCTTCGTTTCCTCACCCTTACGAACTTGGTGGGGCTCTCAGAGAGCTCAGTCCTACTCAGGGCTAATGGCAAATGAGATCTGGCTGTCCCCTGCTACAGCTGCTGCTCAGACGGGTTCCCTAGGTCAGAGAGGCTCAGGCTTGGCACGGTGGCTGTAGATACAGGTGTTCCCTCTCCACCCCACACACCTTGCTGCTGGGAGAGGTCCTGGCTAGGCAAACCATTTCAAGCATAGTATATCCTTTTCAGGAGAGAAAGGTAGTGTGCTCGGTCTGGAGGGGTGACTGCCCGCTCCTGGGACAGGCTTGATCTCCTGCACTCGTGTTTTATTGTGGATGCCTTCCGTGAACCACTCTTCTGGCTTTAACACCTTCCGGGAGTTCATTAACACAGATTCTGGTTTTCTGCCACTTTTTTCCCCCTTAGGAATTTGGGCTTGACACAAATCTTGCCACACCGCTTTCGAATAATCCAAACAGACCTCTTTCTCTGTTACGTTTATCTCTAGGCGGTTCTCACACTTTACCTGTACTCTTACATAGAGTTCTAAGTCACCTAATCCTCCAAAGCCTTTCCTACTCCACCGAAGAGCTCAGCAAAGCCACTAACGCTCCACGCCAGCTTCCAGATCCTTGCTAATCAAGTCTTCCTTAAGTCTCTGGTGAATACCATCCTCTCAGGCCCTGTGATGGGGCATCACACATTGCTGCCTTCATACCTAGTTCCCTCAGTAGTGCCTGTCCCTCCATATTGTCCTCCAGCCCCGGATACCTATGGGGGCCTTAGCTGCTTGATAACCAAGCATCTCTAATGGCTCCTAAGAGCAAGTCCTGGTTCCTTGTACTGCCTCAGGCTAAGCAGCTTGTGTCCCAAGGAGGGATGCGTGGTTATGTCCTTCCATTCCTCTGCTTCTGCAGCACTCAGACCAGTCCTGTCTGCCTGCACATCCATAACCTCACAAGCCAGGCCATGAGAGAGTCTTTTATCGATTGTTTAAAGCTTTCTCCTAATTTCAGCAATCCCAGCATTGAATTTTCTCTGATTACCACAGTCTCTCACATCAGCCGCTGTGAAGGCCCTGTCTGCATGCTCGTTCTTGGGTTTTCTCTGTCTATCTGAAGTTGAACTCATGGGGTATCTTTTTTTGCTTCTAGATCATCGCCCCCTCATTGCTACCTGACTCTTCCATGGATTCCAGGTTTTGGAGTCCCACAGATGGTTTGAATTGCTGGTGTAATCTGATCTTCTTGCACTTTTGGCCCTTAGATGTAAAAACAGCAGACTAACAACAACTCTATTTCTCTGTATCCAGTTTACCTGCTAAGTGGGCAGCCAGACTGGAGCCAGGCAGCCTTATACTTCTTTCTCCCCGAATTTCCTCCTCCCTCACACCTGCCAAGTCCTCCAAGCTGCTGCCATCAAATGGATCTTGTAATACCCACTGCAGTGGTGGGCGTTGCGGTATATTTGATCACACTGTGAACGCTGAGAAGGCTATTTACTGAAAAAATTGTTTCTAGTTGTGGTGTGGTTTAGCCCTTAGCACACACCTTTAATCCCTCTGGCTGGAATACAGACACACACCTTTCATTCCAGACAAAGAAGGTAAAGTTAGTTTGTAGAAGGAAGTAGCCACTTTTGAAAGTGATGTCTAATTGTGTGGCAAACGAAGTGATGAATTAGAGAAAGATTTGACAGACTAGGATATGCCCTGCTCTCATGAGGCGAGAGAGAGGAAGAGGAGGCTGCTTAAGAGAGAGCAGCACAGAGGAAAGAGAAGAGGAAGGAGCTTTCCCAGGAAAGTTTTACAGAGACGGGTTGAAGAAAGAACAAGCTAGACCTGGGTGAAGACAGAACAAGCCTGAAAAAGAGAAGGAGCCAGAAGATTAGAACAGATTTCCAGAGTTAGTTTGAGGCCAAGCAGAGCAATTCAGTCAGAGGCAGAGAGAGAAGTCAGATTGAATCAGTCAGAGAGGAGTTTGAGCCAGAACAACTGAGTTGAATCAGCCAGCCAGAGATCAGAAAGAGCTAGAAAGGGTGAGTTTATTCAGCAATAAGTCTCAGAGGCTGAGAACATTCTAGGCCTAGATAAGAATGTATGGAGGCTAGAAGCTTCCAGGACTAGGCCTAGGTTAGCAGACCAGGGCAGTAAGCCTCATAGAGGGCAATTACTACAGGAGAATAAAAGGTACATTTACAGTGGGGCCTTTGCAGCTGCCAGCTGATGCCTCCACCCTCTGTGTGCTGCTCCCAGCTTGTCGGTCTGTCTAGACAGTCAGTGGTTCTCGAGACATCTCCACACTCCCAGAGCAGTCACCACTGGTCAAGTATAGCCGCCTGCTGGCCATGGATGAACTGGGTACACCTGGAAGAGGGGCTGGAAATGAAAAAGGACAGAGAGGCAAGAGAAGCATGAAGCCAAGACAAAATTTTCTGATCAAGGATCAAAGTTTAATATTCAGCTCGTGTAGTATATAGGGAAAGCCCCACTGAACCCATCCTTTGTTCTAGCTGCAAAGCAGGCTCAGCCGGCAGTCTCTTCTTCAAAGTTCTTGCTGGAAGTTGCAAGTGTAAACAAAGCAGCAGGATTCACCTAGGTGTTAAGGTCCTGTGTGCAGACAAGGTCTGCTCAAGGCTGGGGAGAGTACAGTTAAGCACACCTGCACTCCACACCACCTGGAAGAAAACTTCCACCCTGGGATGTCCTCCAACAGACAGCCACCACCAGGGTGCCTCACCTTAGTTACAATACTCGATACTCTTCCGGAGCTGTCCGTGATTCCCCACCCCAGAACTTCAAGCTAAATAAACAGTCACGAATTGTCGATCTTAAACATAATGAGAAAATACAGGGAACCACGAATCCTTGCCTTATATTTAATCTCTGTATTTTATTTAATATCTTATTTTCATGACTGGTGACAGAGGATATCACAGAATTCACTTTACAGTCAGTCATAGTGAGACAGAGCCGATAACTGCTTGGTTACTCTTTACCATCACTGATGGCTGAGAAGGGTACCACAGTTCTGTGTCTTCTATATCTTACACTTTCTGTGGTGGTTTGAATGAAGAGTCCTTCAGGTCTCAGGCATTTGAACACGTGGTCCCCAGCTGGTGGCACTACTTGGGGAGGCTGAGGAGGTGTGGCCTTACTGGAGGGCGTATGTTACTGGGGAGGCTTTGAGGCTTCAAAAGTCACGCACCGTTCCCAGTTCATTATGACTGTTTCTGCCTCCATGTTTGCCTGTCGCCATGCTTCCCCATCATGAGGGTGATAACGTCTTACCCTTCTGGAACTGTGAACCCCAAGTAAACCCTTCTGTAAGTTGCCTTGGCTATGATGCTTCACCACAGCAGTAAGTAACTAATACAGAATGTGGTACCCGGAAGTGGACTGTGATAAATCTGATCCTGCTAATTTTTGGAGGAATGTGGAAGACATTGGAACTTTGGACTAGAAAGGCAGTTGAAAACTCTAAATGGGGGCTGAAGGACATCCTTGTGGGAGCTTAGAAGACAGTAATGCTGACAGCAGTGTGGACGGTGGAGGCTCAGCTCGAGAGTGTGCAGAGGGCATCAGCATTAGCAACTGGGCTAGAGACAACTCTTGTGGTATTTCACCAGGGGTAGGGGATGTTTTCTGCTCTTGTCCTAAGAACTTGCCTGAAGCTCAATTTAAAATGCAACAGTCTCGTTTCCTTGTCAGAGGAGATTTCAAGGCAGCCTAGTATTGACTCTAGCCTGTGGTTAGTAACCATTCTTAGGAAAAAAGGCAAATGAGGCAGGAAGAAATACAAAATGTATGGTTTGAAGAGTAAAAAAAGCACGCGGTTGATGTGCGACATGCCTTTAATCTAGCACTTGGAGGCAAGGAAGGCGGTCTAGCATTCGAGGCCAGCTGGTCTACAGAGATGAGTTCCAGGACACCCAGCTACCAACCAAAAACAAAAAAGAAAAAGATAAAAAAAAAAAAGAAGAGTAAAAGAGCACCAGGAAATTGAATGTTGGAATCATGGCTTATACTGAAAGGGATGAGGAACTCAAGGAAAGAGCTGTCTACAGCAGAAATACCGGAGGGTACTCTCAGGGAAGAATCCACCAGCTAAGCTTCCAACTCTGAAAGTTCAGGCCCAGGAACTTCCTGCTCCTAAAATGCAACAACAGACAAAAGCTGCTACAACAGGATCCAAAAGCGGGCTCTTCCTAAGCCAGCAGCTGAACTTGGCAATGTGCTTCCGTTTTAGCATCCTGAAGGAACAGGAGTAAACTGGCTGTGGCATATTCGCCCAATTTAGAGAGCCTCTGAGGCCAAGTACGTCCATGGAACCTGTGCATGGAGACCCTGAGAGATCATGTCATGAAGCCATGGAAGTGACGTTTGAATCGCTCTGGAGACCCGGATATTGAAGACATCAGAGTCGTGAGATGCTGCCAAAGAGAACTTCACATGGGGAGTGGAAACCCCAAAGTGAAAAAAGCAGTTACAGGCAGTGGAGCTGTAAGGTGGAGCCATCTAAGCCCTTGGGCATCAAACATTTACCTTCGGAAGTTAGTGTTTATCCTCAGCTGCTGTCCACAGTGACTACCACAGACCTGCACAAGACTGGGCACATTAATTTTCTACCATGGATGTGGGAGAGGGCTCTAACATCCCACTCCACCCTCCCCAAGGATTATAAAAGTAGTTAACAGTTGTTGAGAGATTTTTCTTCAATGGTATGGCTGCCCTTAAGCCACCTACACTTCTATAAATTACTCTTTGCCCACGCCTCTGTAAGCAGCCCCAATTAAATTCATAATCACCAAGCTGTACTTAGGTGAGATTGTTTGTATGTGTGGTTGTTTGTTGTTGTTTGCTACTGATGCCCTATTTGGGGTAACATGTGTTTGTTCAATACAGAACAAGGTCATGGGGCCTGGGAGGCAGGAAGAAGGGGCAATTATCATAGTTTCCTTACATCTTTATATTTTATTATTATTATTTTTGATTTTTGAGCAGGGTTTCTCTGTGTAGCCCTGGCTGTCCTGGAACTCACTCTGTAGACCAGGCTGGCCTCGAACTCAGAAATCGCCTGCCTCTGCTTCCCAAGTGCTGGAATTAAAGGCGTGCGCCACCACTGCCCGGCTCTATTATTATTTTTGTTCTTGTTTTGAGACACAGTCTCTCTACATAGCCCTGGTTATCCTGGAACTCGTTTTTGTAGACCTCATACTCACAGAAATCCACCTGCCTCTGCCTTCTAAGTTCTGGGCTTAAAGGTGTGCAGCTCCATGCCCAGCCTACCCCCTCTTTATTTAGACAATTTCCACTATCAGACCACTATTTCCCTGGTGGCCACAAACTTGTAGAAATCTATCTTCCTCTGCCTTGGCCCAGGAAGCACACCTTGACAGCTTTCTTTTTTTCTTGTGTATCCCTGCTCCCTGAAACTTGCTTTAGCCAGCTGGCTTTGAACATAGAGATCCCTGCCTGACTCCCTGTGCTGATTAAAGTATGCACACCTGGCCCAGCTCGCAATAATAATCATGTTACCTATTAGTAGTTCGTTGTGGTTGGCATAGTGCATCCCCTATATCTCAAACTACTTACTCTTTTATCATATTTGGTTAATGCAGTGTGTATCATAGAGGTTCCCTTACATCTTATAGTTAATTAATCTTTTATCATGATGTAAGCTTATATTTTTCAAAACCTACTTTAATAAGGGTTCCTAAAAGTTTTAACCTCCCTTCTAGCCCATCACCCACCAGAGGTAGTAGAAAGGAGAGGATTACAGGGCAAAGGGGGATGTGGACCTATTTAGAAATAGTTCTTTGGGGGAGATTTCAATCTTCATTGTCAGGATATCAGCAGTTGAGTTCACAGGAATCAGCAGTGGCAGCTCATCCACTTGCAAACACCATTCACATATCAGCAATGGCAGTTCATCCAGAAGAAAACTCGAGGCTCTGCCAATTGGCCTGAGTCCCTAGAAGAGCAGAAGCCCCTGGAATATCACAAGAAGTCTTTGGTCTGTTTCTCTCTATGAAGTCATGACAAGAGATGACCAGCAAAGAAAGTGAGGTGAACCAACACCACACTGTTGTCAGTGAAGACCAGCATCAGCAAAGCCCAACGAATACCAGCAAAGAGTGGCAAGGAGAACAAATACCACACAGCATCGTCCACTGTCTGTTGGGTTATATCTATACCCTTTCCAGACACGAGTTCTCTCAAGTGTCCCCTCTAGCAAAACATCCCATGCCCCTTCCCAAACAGCTTCCAGAAAAACACCACTATCTGTTTCAAACTCCTCCATGTGTCTGCTCAGCAAAACATCCTCTCATAAGACAGTTTCCAGAAAAACATCAGATGATACAACTGAGTCTCCAAGGAAACCAGAAATGTCCATGGTTCATATTGGAGGGTACCAGAGCCTCTCTTGTATCTTACAGCTAGCTTCTCTCCTAACATAGTTGGTGAAGGCAGTTGTCACGAAGCCTTTCCTTACATATTACAGCTGTTATTCTTTCATCATAATCAGGTGATCAAAGCTTATTTCTCACACAAGTCGCCCTCTACTGGTGGCCAAGGTGACCGTCGCTCCTTTGCTACAGCTGATTATTTCTATTTTCCTGATGTCCAATCTGTGACTCTGTGACTGCGATTCTCAAGATGAAGTCTGTCCCCTGACCTTCTTGAAAAAGCAGTTCAGTCACCCAGACAAAAAGCTCAGGATCATGTTGACAGGACTGGGAGAGATATTGAACTCATGGCCAGTCACATCAAAACTTACATTCACAGAACACAATGTGGTCATAACATAGTATTACTAAAGTGAAAGGCATCTAAATTAGTAAAGACCATGTAAAAAGCCAGCTCTTGTTTGTTTGTTTGTTTTTTTTTTCATGGTCATGATAATAATCTAAATTTGAAACAGTTTTTCAAAAAAAAAACCAAAATACTTCGAAGTGTTGCTGAGTTTCCCCTCGGTGTGTCTCAACCTGAGAGGGATTCTTTAAAGTCACCCAACTTTGTTTGCCTGTTTGTTTGAAATAGGGTCTCATAGAGTTCCAGCTGGCCTGGAGCCCACTGATTCTCTTAACTCATCTCTCCATGGCTGGGATATGCAAGCTGGTGTTACTACACACAGCTCCCAAGTATTAGAAATAATCTCCACGTCAAACAAAGGGACACTCACAACCAGCAAAAATATCTTGGCAAGGTAATTTGTTTTTGCAAAATGAGTGTGTCAGGGCCTAAATCGAGTATAGCGGGACATGGGGGTGGTCAACATGGCTCTTTTACTCTTCATGTATGTGGTGATTATAACTCATCCAATTGGTGGGAACTCGAGTTCGGAATCTGACACAATTGGCTAGCCAGCAGGGAAGGGGAAGGCTCAGGAAACAGGTCCTTGCCAGGCTAACTTTCTGTAATTAAAACAATAGAAACCCAAAACATATTTTTCACTTAAAGAATCGAATTAGTTATTTTTCTTTCTTCTTTTTAAAAAATATTTATTTACTGTTATGGTGTTCTGCCTGCATGTCTGTGCACGGGTGCCAGATCCCCTGGAACTGGTGTTCCAGACAACTGAGAGCTGCCACGTGGGTGCCAGGAGTCCAATTCAGATCCTTTAGGAAGAGCAGCCAGCACTCTTAACCACTGACCCATCTCTCCAACCTTATCTGTTCCTTTTCAATTGCTGTGATAAAACACCGTGGTCAAACAGCCTATAGAAGGAAGGTTAGGCTTCCAGCTCCAGAGAGATAAGTGTCCACTACCATCACAGTAGCAGGCAGGCATGGAGACTGGAGCAAGGATCCTGAGAGCTCATAACTTGAACTATAAGCATGGAGCAGTTAGAGCCACGAGAAATGATGGGACTCTCAATTCAGGTGTGCCTCCGGTGGCACGCTTCCTTCAACAAGGCCACATCTCCCAAACAGCTCCACCAAGAGCTCTTTGGAGAATGTTCTCACTCAAACCACCACAGGAGCTCAGATTTCTTTGTGGTAGCAAAGTGAAACAAAATCTAAAATCTAGAATTTATTCTGTTTTATTTTCATTTTCTTAATTTTAACAAAACAAATTTGTTTTAACTCTTTTGTTTTTGAGGTGGTGTAGGCTGAATTACTATTTGTGGCTCAGGATGTGTTAGTGTCACACTGGACCCCATAAGCTAAAGGCAGCTGAATAGATGGTTGTGGTGGTGGGTCTTATAATCACAGAACCTGGAAGGCTGAGGCAGCGGGATCCTGAGTTTGAGACCATTCTGGCCTACGTAACCAGACCCTGTCCAAAAAAGGGAAGGTATTAATTTAAATTCCTGCCATATGCAGTAGTGTCAGGGTGGCTGGAGTGGTTTCCTTTCCAGTGCCACAGACACTTCGCTCCTCTATCCTGAAATCTGATGCCCACATAGACGTATGTACAGCAGAAGCCAAGGGTGGTCACATGGATCCTGGCTCCACATTGGGAACCTGCTGCTCTTTGGGATTCATCTAGCCAAGGGACAGCTTTAAATAATACAAGAAATACAGCCCTTCACATGGGCTAGGTCAGGAGCAGGATCTCAGTGATACTGGGAACAGGGTTGGGTACTGCCCTATGGATGTGTGTGCTAGTTTTATGTCAACTTCACACAAGCTAAAGTCATTTGAGAGGAGAAAACCTCAATTAGAAAATGCCTCCTTGCTGGGCAATGGTGGTGCACACCTTTAATCCCAGCACTTGGGAGGCAGAGGCAGGCAGATTTCTGAGTTCAAGGCCAGCCTGGTCTACAGAGTGAGTTCCAGGAAAGCCAGGGCTATACAGAGAAACCCGTCTCGAAAAAAAAAAAAAAAAAGAAAGAAAATGCCTCCATGCAGCTGGAGAGATGGCTCAGCAGTTAAGAGCACAGACCCCTGTTTCAGAGGTCCTGAATTCAATACCCAGCAAACCACATGGTGGCTCACAACTATCTGCAATGGGATTCAATGCCCTCTTCTGGTGTGTCTGAAGAGAGTGACAATGTACTCACATACATAAAATGAATAATAAATAATTCTAAAGAGAAAGAAAAAAGAAGGAAAGAAAGAAAGAAAGAAAATGCCTCCTCTTAGAAAGCAGGCTGAGCAAGCCATAAGGAGAAAGTTAGTAAGCAGCACCCCTCCACGGCCTCTGCATCAGCTCTTGCCTCCAGGTTCCTGTCATGTTTGAGTTCCTGTCCTGACTTCCTTCAATAATGAACAGCAATATGGAAGTGTAAGTACAAT
This sequence comes from Mastomys natalensis, assembly GCA_021653895.1. Classification (NCBI taxonomy): domain Eukaryota; kingdom Metazoa; phylum Chordata; class Mammalia; order Rodentia; family Muridae; genus Mastomys; species Mastomys natalensis. Next base: position 325,585 of record JAJTUV010001414.1, on the reverse strand, counting down.
AAACTCTTTTCTCTCTGACTTGCTTTTTAGTTATGGTGTTTCATCACAGCAAAAGAAAAACTCTGACTAAGACAGTGTGTTTGTTCATTATTATGATGTTTTTTAACCTTGATAGACAATGTAAAGAGTCAAGGCAATAGATGACCTACCAGGAGAATAACATTATGTTACCTTACACTAGTCTGCTAGATTATTCAAGTCTGGGTGTGCAGACCAGCCCAAGTTAAACCAGGGGAGAAGAGTAAGCACCTCTTTTGAACCCCACCACCATATCCATAGCTGTTAGCAGCTGAGTGAGAACTATGTACAAAAATGTTCTGGAATACAATCACCTAAAAAGGTACATTGTGCGTCAGAGAGATGGCTCAGCAGTTAAGAGCACTTGTTGCTCTTGCAAAGAATCTGAGTCGGGGTTTCCCACAGCTTTATTGGCAGGCTCACAGCCATCTGTAACTCCAGGGAATTTGGTGCCCTCTTCTGGCCTCTGTGGGCACCTGCATTCACATGCACATGTGAATACACACGCATGCATACTGAAAAAAAGTATCTTTTTAAAAATGCATTAGCAGGTTATGATGACATATGCTTTTAATTCCAGCACTCTGAAGGCAGAGGTAGGCAGATCTCTGAGTTCCAGGCCAGCCTGGTCTATATAACAATTACCATGCTAGCCAGAGATACATAGTGAGATGCTTTCAAGACAACAAGAACAACAAAAAGAATCATTCTTGAGTGGGAGATCTATGCTTTGGGTAGTTCCTACTCCATGCCCTCCCCTGTGGGTTATCTTCTATTCCCAACCCTCCCAACTGCAGAGGCCAAGGCTCTGGGGCAGAATGCCAAGCCTAGCAAAAAGGTGTAGCAAAATAAGAAAATAAGAATGCATTAGCCGGGCAGTGGTGGCACACACCTTTGATCCCAGCACTTGGGAGGCAGAGGCAGGTGGATTTCTGAGTTCGAGACCAAACTGGTCTACAGAGTGAGTTCCAGGACAGCTAGGGCTACACAGAGAAATGAAACCCTGTCTCAAAACAAAATAAAACAAAACAAATGCATTAAATTAGAATTTCAGGCAAACAAACAGAAAAATAGAGGATTTGGAGGAGACCTGAAACTCAAAGCACAGAGCACTGACCCCAGTGCTGAGGAAGACATAGAGCCACAGAACCACAGAGCCACAGAAGTCTTTGTTGGAGGTGTGACTGTAAGATGGTGCAACCACAGCTTCACACAGCTAGACAGAATGTTCCTGTGTCCTTCAGATTAGCATGCTGAAGCTCTTCCCTCTGTTTTTGGAGAGAGAGTGAGACCTTATGGGGTCAATTAAGGTGAAACAAAGTTATGGGGATCAATAGGACCAGCTCTCCTCTCCCCCCCACCATCCCTTTTCCTGTGCCTCCCTTCCCCTCTCTCTTCCATGGGAGGATGAGTGGATCAGACCTGTCATCCCTAAGCCAAAAGAAAAGAATTACCATGAAACCTGCTTTGCTAGTCCCTTGGCTTTGGAAAGCTAGAACCCAGAACTGTGAGAAACAGTGTCTGTTGTTTAACCTGCCCAGTGGGTTTGCTATGGCAGTCCACACTAAGTCAGGCAGATCCTCACAGAACTAAACACACCCTTACCATATGGTCCAGCAAGCTCAGCCCTTGGTATCTGCCCAAATGAGCTGAAAATGTGTGTCCACACTGAAAATGTGTGCCCACACTGAAAATGTATGTCCCCACTGAAAATGTGTGCCCACACTGAAAATGTATGTGTGCCCACACAGGAACCTGCAACATGGATGTTTATAGCAGCTATGTCCACATTTGCCAAACGGGGGAACAACCAAGATCTCCCCTGGGAAGAGCGTAAGTAAAACACTGGTACAGCCAAACAATAGGAATTATTCAGTGCTAAAGAGAAATGAGCCAGCATACCAGGAGGAGACATAAGGAAACTGATACGCGTATTGCCGCACGAAAGAGACGGCCCTGAAAGGCTGTATACCAGATGATTCCAACAACAGAGTATTCTGGGAAAGATGAGAATCCAGAGATGGTAACAAGATCAGTGATCATCTGATCCATACTCACACGTGAACATGTATTAAATGCCACACAACGCCTCAGAAGTATACACAATTTCTGTGTTTCAAATAAAAATAGAAGTATGTCTATATTTTAAAAGATCAGTGGTCACAGAGGTTAGAGGGAGGGAGGAATAGGCATTGATTTGTCCAGCAGTAGAATTGCTGTGTGGGCTATTACAGTGATAGACACCTGTCACTCTGCACCCACAGAATGTACTGCAGGGATGATGTCTACTATAAACCACTGTAGCAGAAATTATTTAAACCGCCAAATTTGTTTCTGTAAAATCTCCTACCTGAATGAGACCAGTAAAGGAAAACACAATTCAGTAATTATTGGTATAAATTGCATGCCTAGATTGGGTAGATTTACTATTACACTACTCTAATCCCCGGCTATGAAATCCCTTATAACTTGCGGTTTATCCAGGCCGTGTGCTTGTCCAGCTCCGGCTCCTCCTCCGTCGTAGACTTCCTTCTACTGCCAGCTTCCTTCTGCTTCACCTTCCTCCTGCTTCTGCTTCTGCTTCTCCCTCCGGCTTCTACTTCTACCTCCTTTTATATCGAATTCCTCTCACTCTCTCCTCCCCTAAGCCTTTTCCTCTGCCTCCCCTTCTACTGCCCAATCACTGGCTTTAGCCTTTATTTTACAAGTTTTAATTGGATAGAAGGTTCACAAGACGTCATCTGTGTACAGAATCAATCATCCTCTGCAGCCCCTCCCAGGAAAGTGAAACTAGGATCAAAATACAAGACTGGGGCTATCCACTGGGAACTAGCACCAAAATACAAAGCTGAGGCTATCCACAACAAACCATAACTTTATTTAACAATTACAGATCGATGCTAAATTCCCTTCCAGTGGAAGACTTAAACAGCATCTGCCCCTTCTCCTAAGGCACCAATGACAATCTGAGGCACCATTCCATCAGAGTCCACTGTTGGGAATTATTGGGGTTCCTTACAGAGCATAGGTAAAGGGTTATTTACAGGGGTGTGGGTGCTGCTCCCCCAACAGGCCACCCATGAGGAGCCTTACCCAGCAGGGGTGAGGACCTCCCTCTCTCCACATAGATAAAGTCCAGGCTTCTCCTAGAGTTCCTCAGCCTGTATACTCCAGCTCCTCCCTGAGGTGATGTGCAACTGAGTTACATACAACAGGTGGCAAGGAGTTACTGGATACTCAGGTGAGGGGCTTGTGGCCCTTCCATCCCTCCAAGAGAGGATGTAGTAGTCACCAAGCCCAGCTGAGACAGGCCTTTTGCAAAGAGATACAACTGAGCACCCCAGGATGGTGGTTACTTGGCTCAGAGGACAGTCACTCACAGCACATGTAAACATTTACTATAGCTCTTTCCTCTGGATTTGCCAGGATCACAGCACCAGACTGAAGCAGGACAGGTGTGAGACCCACAGGAAATCAGGCCAAATGACAGTCTCTCCTGGGCACCAGGGATCACAAGGCCCCTCCTCCCTGATATCAATTGTTTACCATATAATAAGTAACTGGTTTAGAGATTTCTGCGCTTTTTTTTTTTCTGTGTATTTTCTAAGAGTTATAGATTTTTGTGGGCGGGTCACAAAGGTCTTTGTGCTTATAGACATACACTAGGGAAACCTGGGGTGTTAGGTACACAGGGGTGTTTCTTCAAGGGAAGAGATGCAAAACCCATTTTCCACCCAGAAGGCTGGAGCTGACATGCTTTTTAGCCTGGTAACCTTTGAGCACTTGATCTGTGTGGCTGGAGACTTTCCAGTACCAGACCCTCCATTTACCCACTACCCCCAAGCTTGTTTTTCTCAGTCAATGTATAGAACCTATCTTTATGGAAGGTACTGTGTTACACGCACTTTACAAAGAGTTTCTTTTTTTTTTTTTTTTTTTTTTTGGTTTTTCGAGACAGGGTTTCTCTGTCTAGCCCTGGCTGTCCTGGAACTCACTCTGTAGACCAGGCTGGCCTCGAACTCAGAAATCCGCCTGCCTCTGCCTCCCAAGTGCTGGGACTAAAGGCATGCGCCACCACCGCCCGGCTACAAAGAGTTTCAATGTAGTTCCGTCTACATTTAACTTACTGTGTTCCCCAAAGAGACTTAGGTATGCTTTGTTGGGTAGGTGTATTTGAATTAATCATCAAAAGAATAGTTTTCATGAGATTGTTGTGCTGTGTTTAAATATGGCTAAAATAATTCTGTTGCAGAATATTTAATTACATTGTGAACTCGGAGATTGTGACCTGGATGAAACCTGTTTTTTTGTTGTGGTGTGGCTCAGCCCTGACACACACTTTTAACCCAAGAGCTTTTTGTAAACAAGAGCTAAATAGAGTCATGGATAGGTCAAGAGGCAGAGCAAGCAACCACTTGACAGGGAGTGAGCATAGCAAAACCCAGGAAAGAGTTCATCAAAAGAATAGTTTCGCGGCGCTGGTGGCGCACGCCTTAATCCCAGCACTTGGGAGGCAGAGACAGGCGGATTTTGAGTTCGAGGCAGCCTGGTCTACAGAGTGAGTTCCAGGACAGCCAGGGCTATACAGAGAAACCTGTCTCGAAAACCAAAAAAAAAAAAAAAAAAAAAAAAACCAAGAATAGTTTCCTATTCTTGTTTATACATAAACTTATGTTAAAGGAGGGTCTTTGAGTTGAAGGGTATTTAAGACAGTATGGACAAGAAGGAGCTTTTTCCTTCTGGGACTGCAGTGGAGGAGGAAGGTCGGCTGGGTGCTTTCTCTGCCTCTCTGAGCTAGCAGACTTTCACCACAACGTCTGGCTCCTGAGTCTTCAATTTTTAAGTCGAATGTTTAGGATTTTGTTTAAAAACAACACAACTCGGCGACAGACTCCTGAAGTTTGAGCCAACACTGGCTACTGAGTAGTGTGGTGCCAAACTGCCTTCTTACCTCCTGCAGCTTGTCATTCTGCTGCCCACGAAGGTCGTAGAGATTCCCCGGATGTGTGTGTGTGTACGTGTGTGATGTATGTGTGTGTTCATGTATGTGTAGAACATGCACACCCGGAAGTCAGCAGTTAAGGTCCAGTGTCTACCTCTATAACTCTCTGCCTTACTTTTTGAGATAGGATTTCCCACTGAACCTGGAGCTCTTGGTTTCGCGACGCTGCAGAGTCTTGGGTCTTGCTCTCCTAGCTCTGAGGTTACAGACACAAACCACTACTCTGGACTTTTAAAAATATATATATTTATTTATTTTGTTTTATGTGTATGTATGTCCACCATGTGCATGCAGGTGCCCATACAGGTCAGAAGAGGCGCTGGATCCCCTAGAAATGGAGTTATGGACACTTGGGAGTTGCCATGTGGATACTGGGTCCTCTGTAAGAACAGCAAATGCCCTTAAGTGCTGAGCAATCTCTCCAGCACCCTGGGCTTTTACACAGTTGCTTGGGTTCCACGCTCACGTCCTCACACTTCCACAGACACCACTTTACAAAGTCAACTATCTCTCCAGATCTTAGATTTTGTCATTGTCATTGCTTTGTTGTTGTTGTTATTATTATTTAGATTTTAGATTGTTTTATGTGTATGAGTGTTTGCCTGCATGTATATATGTGTACCACAAACATACCTGATACCTAAAAAAGCCAGGAGAGGGTATTGGACCCCTTGAAACTGGAGTTACAGGTAGTTGTGAGCCACATGTGGGTGCAAGAACCTACGTCCTCTTGATCCCTTAGCCATATCTCCAGCCCCTGTTTTGAAAAAAAATATTTTAAAAGATCAATTGCTGACCCACACACAGTCACATACCCACATACACTGTGCTGGTGAGTTTTTCTGTGATAAGCTAGAGACATCTGAGAAGAGGGAACCTCAACTGAGAAAATGCCCCTTCATCAGATTGGCTTGTAGGAAAATCTGTGGAGGAATATTCTTAATTAATGAGTGATGTGGGAGGGGCCAGGCCACTATGAGCAGTGCCCTGGGCTAGTGGTCGGAGATGCAAAAGAAAGCCATAGGGAACAATCCAGTAAGCAGCTCTCCTCCTTGGTCTCTGTCTCAGTTCCTGACTCCAGGTTTCCACCTTGAACACCTGCCCTGACTCAGTGATGGAATGTGACACGCATGAGTGAGTGAGAGCCAAATGAACTCTTTCTTCCCCAAGTTGCTTTTTTTTTTTTTTTTTTTTTTTTTTTCTTCTTGTGTAGCCCTGGCTGTCCTGGAACTCACTCTGTAGACCAGGCTGGCCTCGAACTCAGAAATTCACCTGCCTCTGCCTCCCAAGTGCTGGGATTAAAGGCGTGTGCCACCACTGTCCGGCCCAAGTTGCTTTTGGGCTTGGTGTTTCATCATAGGATAGAAATCTAACTAAGACACACATAATTAAAAATAAATCTTGAAAAATAATAAGGTGGAGCGTGCCTAAGGAAAACAGCCATTGACCTCGTGCCTCTCACTAAATATAAAAAATTTGTACAATTTAAAAGTTGAGTGCAATTCGCCCTTAAATAAGGAAATTTTATATTTTTCTGTTTGTTGTTTGAGAAGGGTCATTCAGCTGGAGAAAGGCAGATAATTTTCCCCTTTTCTTTTGTTTTTCTCCCCTCTCCCGTCCTTCCCTCCTGCCTCTCTCTCCCCTTCCTCCTCTCTCCTCTCTCTCTCTCCCTCCCCTCCCCCCCTCCTCCCTCTCCTCTCCCTCTCCTCCTCTCTCCTCTCCCCCTCCTCCCTCTCCTCTCCCTCCCTCTCCCTCCTCCTCCTCCCTCTCCCTCTCCCCTCCTCCTCTCCCCTCTCTCCTCTCTCCCTCTCCCTCCCCTTCCTCCCTCTCTTCTCCTCTCCTCCCTCTCCTCTCCCTCTCCTCCTCTCCTCTCCCCTCCTCTCCCTCTCCCTCCTCCCCCCCCGCCACATATCCATCGGTGTGTGTGTGCGCGTGTGTGCGTGCGTGTGTGTGTGTGTCCGAGGGCGTGAGAAACTCTCACTGCACAGTGCGCCTTACTGGGTCCACAGCAGACTGTTACAGGAGTGCGGAGGGAAGCCGCATGCGCAGGGACCAGCACTTTCCCAGCGATGTGCAAACAGCACCACCGCCCTTCTGCCCTCTTGCGGCAGGCACCTTAGGCAACGCCAGGCCTCCCTCCTGCCGCCGTTCTGGATGCTCAACCACCAAAACCGTGCTCAACACAGGCATTTGGCCACCTAGGCCGAGTTTCCTCAGACGTAGAGACCCATGCAGAGACCAGGAAGTAAAATGTGTGGTAGCTGCAGGCAGGGTAGGGTGCAAACCCTAACATTCCAGCCCACGGAACCCCAAACTCCGGGAGACCTAGTCTCCAAGTTCCCCAGTTTTTCCCTTAGACCCAGCCCTTCAGCTCTGCAGACCCAGTACCCACCCAGACCCAGGTCCCAGCTTTCCCGGCCTCACAGGTGGCCATCACTCAGTCCCTCTGCTCCCTAGTTCCCGGTTCCTGGCTCTCCAATCCCTAGCCCCCATCCCCACAGCATCTCAGCTCTGCAGCTCTCTAGACACCTCCCTCTCCCAGTCCTCCCCATCTCAGCGCTCCCCCCACCCCCCAGCACCACAGGGCGCGGTCGCGAGGGAAGTTGTCCAGGAGCGGCCAGCTGGGGGCGCCTCTGTCTTGCGGTTCCTGCGCTCGGGAATTTTCCACCCCAGGAATTCGTAAATTGTTCTCCCATTATCTGATTTAAAATAAAATGTGTATTTATCTGTTTTTAAAAAGAGCTCTGATGGGTCAGGTTCACTGAAGTAACAATACAAACAAGTACTGCCGACCAAGAACGATGTCAAACGCTAAAGGAGCCTGGCCTCAGAGCGGAAGAAAGCTTGCTCTCTTCCTAAAGGAGATGGGTAAACAATCGGACAGCAGGTTTGATTTGATTTGGGGAGGGGGGTCAATCCTGTCACTAAACTGCACCCCAACCAAAGATGGTAGTCTTCCAGAATTTAAATTCTAATTCAGATGCTCATAAAGAAACCCATGGCTCCATAGTGAGAGAGAGTTGTGTTTCAAATAAAAGACACACAGAAAATGAAACAAAAATTCATAGACCGTTACCCTTACTTTTACAATACTTTCTTTTTTATTTCTTCACTTTTTTTTTTTTTTTTAACACTGAAAAGTAGGGAGATGTAGTTGTGCACGGTGGCCTGTGCCTTTAATTCCAGAGCTGGGAAAATAGAGGCAGCTTTTTCTGAGGTCAGCCTGCTCCACAAAGTGATTTACAGGCCAGCCAGAGCTACATAATGAGACCCTGCCTTAAAGATAGATAGATGGATAGATGGATGATGGATAGATAGATAGATAGATAGATAGATAGATAGACAAATACACAGATAGATAGATTAGATAGATAGATAGATAGATAGATAGATAGATAGACAAATACATAGATAGATAGATAGATAGATAGATAGATAGATAGATAGATAGATAGATGATAGATAGATGGATAGATAAGAGGCATAATAAAAACAAAGCAAATGAAATGGCTGTGTGGTAGGGACTCATACTTTATACTTCTGTACATCAAAAAATTACTAATTAAATAAAATTTAGTCTTGTACGCTTGTAACCCCATTGCCCAGATGGCCATGGCAGGAAGATTGAGGAAAGTTCAAGGTCAGCCAGGGCCACACTGAGAGTCTTTCTATCCAGTACATTAATTTCACAGTTCATGTATGGGGACAGAATCTACAGGAGACAATGCAGTGTTTGAGAAAGAATTCAAGTTGCCCTCACACCATCATATAACTGACAGACCGAGGGAGCATGAGGAAGAAATCCAGGCCAGCGTGTGCTGAGTGGTAGAGCATGTGCTTTGTACACATGGGACCTTTGGCTGCATCCCCAGTTCCCCAGTGACCCCTCGAATAAAACAGAACTGCTTTCCCGTTACACTTCAGCCACTCTCAAGATGGCCACTGTCAGTATCCCCTCCCCCTCTGTGCACACACATGAACACCGTCCCCCCCCCCCCCCGCATTAGTAAGTGTGTTAGCTTCTGGTCACTGTGACAAAATAACCTGAGAAAATCAACTTAAAAAGAGGAAAGGTTAATTTTGACTCACAGTTTCAAAGGACCTGTTGTAACTAGCACAGTACCTCACAGCCAGAGGTGTGGTGGATAAAACTTCATCTTCTGGCAGCCGGGAAACACCCCAGGAGAGGACTGAGGCTCCAATATTCTCTTCAAGGGTGTGGCCCCAATGACCTAACTTTCTTCTAATGGGCCCGCTTCCTAAAAGTTTCAAACCAAATAGCACTATAGTCTGGGGACCTTTCGCACATGGGCTTTGGGAGACATTCCAGGTCCAGATTCCACAGGAAGTGAAACTAATTATACTGCTCCTAGAATCTCAGCTGGCTGTGCTTGTGGCTGTTTAAAGTAATAAGAACCTATAAATGCCTCAAGAGAGCCAGGCATGTCAGCAGACACATTCACAGCAATTGGTCAGCAGAGGCAGGCTGGACCAGGATTTCATCCTGGGCCACATAGGTATAGCAAGACCAGCCTGGGATACAGGAAAGCCTATCTAAAAATAAACAATAACAAAACAACCACAAACAAAAACCCCCAAGAGAATCAGCAGCTGCTGGAAAGAGACGCCACGTTGGGAGCATGTCCAATTTACAAGGCAGAAACACCCATGTGGGGACTGAGGCTCCCAGATCACGGTCCCAGCCTAGCTTCCGGCCAGCAGCTAACAAATGTTTCTTATCCACTCCCACTTCAAAAGCATAGGAACCCAGTTAAACCTATTTTCACACTAACAATGAATAGTTCCTTAATGTAAGTATGTACCAAATGTCTGGAATGTTCCTACTCATTAGAAAAACAAAAACAAACTATTCACTGTTTCCTAACTTGAGTGCCCCATACTGCTCTATAGCATTCGGCAAACAATTTCCTCTGCAGAGTACTAATACTCAGTCCAAATTAAAAACAACAACAACAAAAAAATTGGGGGTAGGGTGGGGGTGTCACACACTCTTGTGTTAGGAGGCAGTCCTGAGCTTTGATCTCCAGTGCTTCAGTGCCAAGCTGATAGCAGAGACTAGTTCTTCCTCGGTGTTCAGCTCCCTTCTGCCTGTCTGCCCCACATTCCTTGGTCTCCACTGGCTTCCTAGGGTCACTTCTGAAAACAAAACAAACAACAACAAACAAAACCTCTGCACCGGAATTCCTGTGTCAGGGTCTGTTTGAGAAGAACCCGCTTTGAGAGAAAAAGGGATCTAGAGGCAGTGGTCACAGCTGGGCTTCACTGAGAACTCCTAGAAGCATGTTTCAGGCCTGGTAACTCATCCTCACCAACACCAGAAGGAATTAAAACACAGAGGCCAGCTGACTCAACATCTGCAGCATTCACAGCCAGGAGGAGGTAGGAGACAGGAAGACAGGTCAGAGGCTCTGCTTTCCTTCACCATGTACCACTTTGGAGCTACTATCAACAGTGGGGAACATTCTAGCAAATCACTTGATGCCCGTGCCCACACACTCCTGTGGGCTGGCTGTGAGGCCCTCAAGAGTGGATTTCCCTCACCACTGCCAAGCCGTTTGCCAAGTGGTTACATAAGCAAATCCTTTTTGGCTTATATTTTATTTTGTGGCATATCCTGAATACCTGTGAGCGTTCTGAGGGGGTTAGGGACAGGTTCTGACTACAAAGCCCATGCTGCCCTAGAACTGATGACCTCATCTGGGCCTCCAGGCTGCTGGACTGCTGGATTTCAGGAATGTCCCATTGATCCTGGCTGCTGCTGGCTACACACTCTTTCCATTGCAGTGGCTTAGACTGTCTTCCCCTCAGGCTTCCCTCTGACCTCACCTTCTTGGCAGCTTGTCTTGTTTTGTATTCTTCAGGTTATATTCTTTTGCTTAAAGCAGGGCCTTGCTGTCAAGCGTGGATCGACATGCCAGCACTGAGGGGAAACTGAGGCAGGGGGCTAAGCATGGGCTGCATAGCAAGGCCCTTTCTCAGAAAAGCAACAAACAAACAACAACAACAACAAAAAGGCCTTGTGCATTCCAGAAGCATCAGGCTGGGTAAACCCTGATTAACCCCTAAAGTGGCTGTGGCTGTGAGCAGGGACCTTGTCCTGAGCAGGGATAGGAATCACAGCCAGGCCCTGGCCACGCCCTCTAGCAGGCAGAGATGGGTAGGAGCAGAGTGAAGGTGGAGGCAGCTAGAAGGAGCAGGATCCAGGCTTCTTTCTGCAGTAACCAGATGTACAGCTGGGGAAGTTACTGGTCCTGAGAGAAAGGGTTTTGCACCCAATGACAGTGATAGCGATTAGCCAGTGGAGTTTTGTGGTGATAAGACTACTGAGCAAGCCGTGAGTAGAAAGCAGGGAGGGAGCTTGTTTCCGGAATAGAGTGGAATGGGGGCAAGAGGTCTGGGGATGATGTGTCGGGAATCTCAGCAATTCTTTTGAGAGCCTTAAGACTGGTTGAAGCCATTCCAGTGTTAGTGTGGACAGGCAAGAAGTCTGAGACGGCTGGGGACCCGGGACCTCCAAAGCCAAAGGAAGGAGGAAAACCTCAAAGGAGCCAAGTCTCATGAGGAGGAGGCAGCTCTGGACAGTGCTGTACAAAGGCGTCTCCACCACAGGCAAGGGGCTGGTGTCCTCATCTCTCCAAAGCCTTCCTGCAGTCAGTCACTCCCCCAACCACTTGCCCAGGGCCACGAACTGGTGCTACGCATTTGCTTGTGGCCGGTAGCATCTGAGTCAGATGTTAGGTGGGGACAAAGCAGCTCATAGCAGTCACTCTGGAAACAGTTGTCGGACAAATATTCCCCACTTATGGGTGCAGAAATGGGTTCAGAAAGAGACAATGACTTGCCCCGGGTCACAAGAAAAGAAGGCAGGAATTGGGCAGGGAAATTCAGGGGCTGCCAAGCTGAAACCCAGAAAGAAAGTTGTAGGTGAGGGGGTGGGCACAGGACTGTTGCCACAGACCTCAGCAGATCTATGGGACTGCTACTCAGTTGATCATGGGGCTGTTGCTTTAAGGCCAGATAAGTCTATCCCTTGAGACAAAGCTGCTGCTCTGGTCCCTGTCACCTCCTAAGAATGTGAGGGGAATCTGTTAACAATGGGTTTCATTATCTCTACTGTTCACTACCCACTCCAAAATTGGTTTTGTGCTAGGACCATGCTCCTCGCCCTGGGTAGATTCTGCTTGTCATACTTGCTCTATCAGCTTCTATCTCCCTGACTGGCTCACACTCACATTCTCTCTCTCCCCTCAGCTGTTCCCTCTTCAGTGTCCGGCCATGGCAGCTCTTTTACCTTTTCATTTGAAGCTAGGAGTCTTACCTTTAAATTAACATTGTGTGTGTGTGTGTGTGTGTGTGTGTGTGTGTGTGTGTGTGTGTGTGATGTAAATGGTATATATGTGTGTATGTGTGTGCCCAAACCGTGGTACATGTGTGGGGGTCATCAAGGGGACCACTTGAAGGATTCAGTTCTCATCCCCCTTGTGGGTGTCTGAATTCAAATTTAGGTCATCAAGCTTGGTGGCAAGAGCCTCAGGCTACGCTACCTGGCCACCCTAAGCTGACTTTCTGAATGTGTCCATACTGCTCGCCCACCCCATGGCCCAGTCATGCTGCTGCTGCTGTGACATGCTGTCCCCCATGATGCTCTCCCATCTCATTGTTAGAAAAGAATGTTCTTGATGTCACACAAAGAAGCATCCGAACAAAGCAAAATTAACCTGATGAGGCATTTCTTTTTACAAAAAAAAAAAGGGTGTGCTGTGACCTAATCCAGGCTAGCAAGCAGAATACCTGGTGGCCAAGATGGCTTCTATCTTTCATCTCTATAGGGAAAAAAATTACATGTGAATCTTTTCTGTCAAGTATTATAAAACTTGTATCTAGGACAAAGAATGTGAGTTGTTTTATCTCCCCATCTATGTTTTGATCACAGCACCCTGTAAAACCTTTGTTTACACAAAGGCCCACTGCTCTAGTCTAGGAGTTTGATGACCTGGGGCAGTGAGCTTTTCCTCCTTGGGGCAGTGCCCTTCCTTCTTGATTTCCTGCGAAAGAGTTCTCTGTGAGCTCCTTTGTGTCAGTCCTGTTGTATCCGGATGATACTGATTCCTTGGTCTTCTACCTCCTCTGGCTCTTCCCACCTCTTTTGCAAGGCTCCCTGAACCTCAGGCAGCTGGGGAAGACTAAATGCTCCAAAATTTCTCCCTCTCTGCAGCCTGTCCTGTTATGGCTCTCTGTGTTAATTCCCATCTACTGCCAGAAGAAGCTTCTCTGATGAGGGCTGGGTAAAGCACTGAACTGTGGGTGTAGCAATATATCATTAGGAGTCATTGTATTGCTGTTCCTGTCCTTTCTGTCAACTTGACACAAGCTAGAGTAATCTGAAAGGAGAGAACTTCAACTGAGAAAATGCCTACATGAGATCCAGCTGTAAGGATCTCATTTGTTAATTATCAGCATGGGGAAGACATAGCCCATTGTAGGGCATTGTAGGTGGTGCCATCCCTGGGCTGGTGGTTCTGAGTTCTATAAGAGAGCAAGCTGAGCAAGCCAGGAGAAGCTAGATAGTAAGCATCACTCCTCAATGGCCTCTGCATTAGCTCCTGCCTCCAGGTTCCTGCTCTGTTTGAGTTCCTGTTCTGACTTCCTTCAGTGATGAACAATGATATTAAAGTGTAAGCCTAATAAACCCTTTCCTTTCCAACTTGCTTTTTGGTCATGGTGTTTCATCGCAGCAATAGAAACCCTCACTAAGACAGTCCCTTTAGCTGGAACCTATTGTATTGGGTTTTCCTCTAGACCTGTGATTTATTTATTTAGTCTCAGGTTCTTGGCTCTTTAGCAATGTCACCTATGGGTTCGATCTCATGGAGTGGGCCTCAAGTCCAATAAGAACTATGAGATCTATGCTGCGACTGCACCAGTACATCTTACAGGCAAGAGAATTCCCCAAAAGTCTATAGACTCCCGAGATGGGCTCACAAGAATATCAGTCTATTTACTCCTCCTCCTTTTTCCTTTGGCCTCCAAGTCTGATCTGCTCTCGGCACTTTGATAACTATTGGAGTGGCTAAAATCAGTGTGATATCCCCTCCAGAAGGCTTCTAGGGAGAGAGAAAGGAAACCTGGCTATCATTTAATTTTTACATCAAAACAATAATAGGCCTGTCTCTCTTGGCAGTAGGTAGGTACTACAGTGAACCAAGACCTGAAGTCTTATATCTGGGCAGCATTTTTCTTATCAAGAAGGAAAGTGAGAAATAGATGTCAAAATAGCATCTAATATGGGTTTAAGCCTAATGTCTGGGGATTGATCCCTTGGATTGCTAGAGAAATATACCACTTGTCTTAGTCTTTGGTTATACTTCTCTAATGAATGTTATAGACTTACAGGGACAAAATTGGTACTTTTTTGTACTTTAACAGTACTAGTTGAGAATCTAGTTATCTAGGGTCACTTAGCCTGAGAGGAACCTCTGGCCCTTCTATCTCTCCTTTGATCTGTTGTTCCATTTGTGTGAGGATAAGTCAAAAGCCTTGCTTGACCATGGTTTCATTTGGAACCAATGAAGAAAATCTTTTCTTTATATTGACTTTCCTCTTAGTAAGAGTTCACTGGGTGGGGTCTCCATAACTTCTGAGAAAAAAGAAAACAATTGTCTCCCCACAGTTACAGGTCCCCCTTTTTTTTTTTTTTTTTTTTTTTTGGTTTTTTCGAGACAGGATTTCTCTGTGTAGCCCTGGCTGTCCTGGAACTCACTCTGTAGACCAGGCTGGCCTCGAACTCAGAAATCCACCTGCCTCTGCCTCCCAAGTGCTGGGATTAAAGGCGTGCGCCACCAACGCCTGGCTAAGGTCCCTTTTTAAATTCTTCTGATCGCATTAGTCTAAGCTTTCATATACGCTTGCTGAACACTGAGAATGTGGGTTATACCACGCTGGTGCTGTTCATTGCTGTGGAATATTTAGATAAAACTAAGACCAATCAAACAAACAGGTTAAAATGAACTTTGATTGCCCGTACATTTTTGTCTTTGGAATTGTTTGAAGAGCAAACCCACAACTCCACTGATTTAAATAAAGTTTGACATCAGTGTACTGAACTTTGACCTTAGAAAGTTTAATATCATATATGCAAAGTCTCGTCTTTTATATACTTTATATAACTTGCTCAGACCTTTGTAACCTTTTTAAGCTTTCCAGCTTCATCTTTCCACGCGGCAACCAATTAGTCTAGCAGGCACAGCTGGTCTGATGAAGGCGGCCACTGTTTGGCTTGAGACCAGTTTTCTGCATTGCCGTATTTATAAAAGAAGGCTAAGTCCAAGGTACATACATAGGATAATGACTCAAATTAACATTACCTGTACAGATACTTAAACTTTGCAGCCTTTTAAGTGTCAAGGTAAAACACAAGACAATCAAAACCTTTTTGGGGGCTGGATTACTGAAGGAATGGATCAATGGTTAAGAGCAATGCATACTGCTCTTGCCGAGGACCTGAGCATCTATATCAAGTGGCACACAACTGCCTGTAACTCTAGCTCCAGAGGATCTGACACCCTCTACTGGCCTCTGAAGGCACCTACACTCTTACATGTATATCCCCCACACAAACCACACATATATTCGTAATTCAAAATAAATCTTTCTAAAGTCTTTTTTTCTTTTTAATTTGTACAGTACAGAGAATGATCTACTACAGCTGTGCTTTTTTTTTGTTGTTGTTTTTGTTTTTAGAGACAGGGTTTCTCTGTGTAGCTTGGGCTGTCCTGGAACTCACTCTGTAGACCAGGCTGGCCTCGAACTCAGAAATCCACCTGCCTCTGCCTCCCAAGTGCTGGGATTAAAGGCGTGCGCCACCACCGCCCAGCATGCTTTTGGTTTTGAACAAGTGTCAAGTAGCTCATAGGAAAGACGGAAAGTGCCAGCACACAGTAGGATATCACCAAACTGATGTTAAAAGATCTAGCAGAGAGCCGGGCAGTGGTGGCACACGCCTTTAATCCCAGCACTTGGGAGGCAGAGGCAGGTGGATTTCTGAGTTCGAGGCCAGCCTGGTCTACAGAGTGAGTTCCAGGACAGCCAGGACTACACAGAGAAACCCTGTCTCGAAAAACCAAAAAAAAAAAAAAAAAAAAAAAAAAAAGATCCAGCAGAATGTAACTAAGAAAATCCTGCTAAAACGACAATGCCAGAATTACTAGTGGAGACACAGTTAGGTAGAGGTAGAGGACCACCCCCCTCCATATCCTCTCCATGGACTGACAATAGTCTTTTATTTTACTTTATCATCATCATCATCCTGGAGAGTATGAGACACATAACACAATAACATTGAAAAGAACCCGAGAAAATATAGCATCAGCCTGTTTTTGTCGTTAGTCTATCTATGTCACTGTAACTGGAAAGGGTGAACAAAAGTAAGGCTGTCCAGGGCTCAGTGTGGTAAGAACAAAACCAAAGCTGGAGCAAAGGCAGGTCAAGAAGAAGTAGGATGTTCTATCTCAATTAAAGAAAGAATAGTCTCAGAGACACAGAGGAAAGAGCTTGTCTTAAAACCCAGTGAAGCCCACATCTCCAGCCTCCCACACAAGCAGACTGATTTCTCTTTGTCTCTGGCTGTTGTTGGCAGCAACTTGTCTAGCACTTGGCTGGGTCCTGGAAACCTGACTGGGAGTAAAAGGTTATTAGGCAAGACTGACCTAGTAGGATAAAGCTGGGTTGAGTGGGATGGAGATGCACTCGAATGGAGATGCAGAGGCAGCAGCCTGAATGCTGAACGCTGAGTGAATTTAGCAGGTTAGCTAATCTCAGGAGGGTGTCTCTGTAGGAGAGCAATCTGGGGGGTGTGGGGGTATTGTATGAAACAGGCAGCCATGGTCAGTACTTTGTGCAAGAACTGTTTTTTTTTTTTTTTTTTTTTTTTGGTTTTCGAGACAGGGTTTCTCTGTGTAGCTCGGGCTGTCCTGGAACTCACTCTGTAGACCAGGCTGGCCTCGAACTCAGAAATCCGCCTGCCTCTGCCTCCCAAGTGCTGGGATTAAAGGCGTGCGCCACCACCGCCCGGCGCAAGAACTGTTTTTAGCTAAAGGTCAAACTTTAGTCAACATCCATACTAGACCGAGAAAAAAACCTTTGCCATTCCCCTGAGCCTGAGCCAGGGAAAACTTTGCAGTTTCCATGAGTGCTGAACTTGCTCTTTTGCTTGCTTGGCTGGTTTCCTTGTTTGATTGTCTGTTTTGAGATAGCTCTGGCTGTCCTAGAACTTGCTCTGTAGACCAGGCTGGCCTTGAACTCAGAGATCCAGCTGCCTCTGCCTCCTGAGTGCTGGGATTCAAGGGGCACACCACCACTGCCTGGCTACATTGGCACTCTTGACATGGCTGTGCTCATGACAACAATATACATCCACTCATGACTTCATCTTTTCTCCATATCTGGTGATTGATCTATCCTTTGGGTCTTGATTCAGATCTATGCTTTACTAGAACTTGACCCTGGCCCACTGTAAACTCTCACAAGCATCTCAGGCCAAGCCATCTCAAACTGTTCTTATTAGTAGCTAGCCAGTGCTGGAGGCATATGACTGGGAAAAGCTTTACTCCATACTAGAAACCAGTAAATACATCATGCAAAACAAAGTGCCAAAAGTCCAAGACTGAAGAGATGACTCCATGGCTAAGTGCACTTCCAGAGGACCTAGGTTCAATTTCCAGCACCCACATGATGGCTCACAACTGTCTGTAACTCTAGTTCCAGTGGAACTACGCACCTACACACCAATGCACACAAAATAAAAAATTTTAAATTATTTATTTAAGTCCAAAAAAGGCAGTAGAGGTCTGGTGTTGCCTCTTAGTTTGGTATAGAAAATGTATCAAGTTGATCAGTAGGCAATATAGCTCATTCTGGAGTTTCCTCTGGGTCTTCTATTTCCATGATTCCATTAGACATCGGGAAGCTGAAAACTCAGAAGAAGAGGGCTGAACTGTGTAACTAACTGAATGCCTGTGGTGCAGGAAATTCTAGGGCCATGATGGTCCCCTGGGAGCTCAATGGTATTGGGAAGTTTTAGGGGTCTATGGTCTTGGGTCTTGATAGCATGAACTGCAATGCCCTCAATGTCTTATGATGTCATCATCAACAAAATGGCAACAAATCACATAATAACTTTTTTTTATGGTGAGCCCAATGACAAAATGGGGTCATCCCCTACTATGGCAAAAGTCCTGTTGAAGTAATAATTTAAATTGGTGTATTCTTGGGCCAACCAACTAAGCGGTGGGGCTCTGCTAGCTCAGGCCGAAATGTGTCACTGCCTGAAGCCAAGTGCTTCGAAGCTGGAAGCAGCCAGAGGCCATGTGTGCATCACAGCTAGAATCAGCCAGCCAGAAATACCAGCCCTGCCACCCAAGAGATGCCAGCATGGGAGATGGCTCTGCCAATCTTCCATGCTGTCTCCACAAGGCTAGGCTGTGCCCAGACCATCCCGCCATCCATACAGGCCCAGTAGGAATGAGACTCTAATGCTTAGATTATCCAAAGGCTTTATATGTTTGGTAATGCTCAATAACAAGATGTCCACAAGCCAGGCAGTGGTGGTGCACACCTTTAATCCCAGCACTTGGGAGGAAGAGACAGGCAGATTTCTGAGTTCGAAGGCCAGCCTGGTCTACAGAGTGAGTTCCAGAACAGCCAGAACTACACAGAGAAACCCTGTCTTGAAAAAACAAAAACAAACAAACAAACAAACAAACAAAAAACTACAACAACAACAACAACAACAAAAAAAAACAAAAACAACAAGATGTCCACATAATTAGAGGTGTAACCCAATACCCAACCTAGATATATCAACTACCTTTGACTGCTAGAAACAGGGGCACGTCTGCTTCTATATTCCCCTCTCTCTCTCGTCCTCTCTCTCTTAGCTCTTCCTCTCCCTTCTCCTCTTCCTCTCCTTACTCCTCCTCTTCGTCTCCTTACTTCTCCCACCTTAGCTCCTCCCAACTTTCGGGAAAATATGCTGCTACACAGTCCCTATGGGATCCACACATCATACGGATTAAATGTGGACAATCACTCTTTATTTTTTTTCAAACAAGATTCATACTAGATTAGCATAAATATAACAGAAGAAATTACCCTGTGTGTGTAAGCCCAAAATAGACAAGTCAAGAAGCTGAGGAAGGAATTACATGGTCTTCTCCCAGGGCTCCTCAGTACAGCTCTTTCTGGGAAAGGGAACCTAAAAGAAGCAGAAGGGAGGGGGAGATGTGCCCAACTCTCTTAGGTGGTGCTGTTACTCTGAACATTCGGAGAAACAGGAAAGAAGACAGTTACCTTGGTGGTATTTTGGAGATCTTGACCCTATATTGACTGAAGTTTAAGTCTCTTAGAAACCAACTTGTTAAAATAGTTAGTTCTGATTTAAAATCTTAGTAGCCTTGTGTGGCACTTTTATCCAGTTAGAAAGGAAAGACCTGGGGAACTTGTAGTCCAAGGCAGTATTGGACTGACACACATATTGTGGCTAGTCTGCTCTCCATTCCTCATACTTAATCCAAAGTCTCCCAGTTTCTCAAAGGGAGAAGACAGGGAGTTAAACTTAGGTTTGGAATGTCTCTTTTGCATTGTTCACTATGCTTGGGAGGCAGAAGCAGATGGATATCTGTGAATTCAAAGCTACTCTGGTCTTCATATGGAGTTCCAGACCAGCCAGTGCTACATAATGAGACACTGTCTTAATTTTTTTTTTTTTATTAGTTCTATTTTATATGTATGAGTGTTTGCCTGAAATGTGTATCTGTGCATTTGTTCCTGAGGGCCAGAATAAGGCATTGCATCTTGTGAAACTGTGGTTACAGAAGGTAACCCTCCATGTGGATGCTGGGAATCAAACCCTGGTCCTCTGAAAGAACAACCTGCGCTATTAACCACTGAGCATCTCTCCAGTCCAACCCTGACATTTTTTTTTTTTTAAAGGAGGAAAGATGTATTTTGGCTACAGTTTGAGCCCATGGTAGGCTAACTCCATGTTTCTAAGCCTGTGATAATGTAGGGCATTGGGGTAGAAAGTGTGGTGTAACAGAGCTATTCGTCTCACGGCGGACAAGCTAAGAAGTCAGAGCAGAAGGAAGCCCTAAGACATGGCCGCAAAGACCTCCCTCCTCCAACCATGGCCCTCCTCCCATAGTTTTTCCCTTCTCCTGAAAGGTCTGTTGAAGATTTGAATCCATCCATAGATCAAGCATTGCTTAACCCAGAACCTTCACATCTGCACATGTCTTCACAGGCCCCTGAACGACTCGCTAGTCTTTTAGGTATCTTTATCCAGTCGAGTTGACACTCACAATCACTCGCAGACAGGAGGTCATCATAAGCCAATACTACCAGACCTCTTCTTGATCTTCTGAAGTTGGTGTTATGAGACTTAGTCCACAATAAAGGAGCCAAGGCTCAGAGGGAGGCCTCCCTGCTTGCCATGGGAAGCAGGGAGCCAGCCCAGGTCTGTGAAAGTCCAAAACTTTTGTGTAGCAGTTTCCACTGAGATTGAAAATTCCATGCTGCAGGGAATCTCATTAAGCACAAAGGTAAACAACTCAAAATGCCACAGAAAGTTCCTGAAATTGATCAGAATTACTAGGGCCCTCCTTGCCACAATAAGCAGTAAAAGCTGAGATTTCCTCTCAGAAGAGCAAGGCAGAGCTGCTAAGTCTCAAACCAGACTAGCTGCTTGGAAGAGGTTTAGGCCAGAATCATTTGAAAAGGATACTTTTCAATCTGTTGGGCTGTCTGCAGGCTGTGAGTTGTCACTGGTACTGGAGTGGGCTTTGGTGAAGCAGCCGTCTTTGAGTCATTTCTGCTTCTGTAAGGAACCCCTTACCCATATTCCCATAAGTAACCGGAATAAAACTCACTGGTTCACCAGTTGGACTTTGGTGGTATTCATACTTTAGTCTGTCATGGGTTCCCTACCTGGGGTGTGTAGACGTGCACGTGTGCGTGCATGCCTGTGTGTGTTGAATCTCCCCAGGAAAAGTTGTCACACAACGGAAGTCCTAAGGACACCAGTAGGTTACTGACAAGGTGGCCTGAGCTATGGAAAAGGCTGAGAGATGAGCTAGGTCCTAGCTGGCCCACTGTGGATCACTTCTCCTAGGACCCTAGAGTGTCCTAATAAGAAAAGTGAGTCAGAGTCCACTGGATGGTGTGGAAAATATGGATTGTCAAAAACACAGTCTCAGGGTGAATATAGTACACTACTCCTGGCCTCTAAGCTGAACTCAGCCAAGTGGCTGACTTTGGTCAATGAATAGTAACAGAAGATGTGAAGAGACCACAAGCAAGCCAGCTTGACAGGTGCCTTCTTGAGGTTCTTCCTGAAGAAAGATGTCCCTCTGTCCAGCCATCATCCATTTATTCATGCCCCAGAATGGGGCATATGGGATATCCACAGCCCTGCACACAGCCTGTAATGAAGTACTCCCTGGAGCAGAGATACCCAGACATTCCAGCCAAGACTTGTAACTCTCATCCCCTACAATGCATCAAAGAGAATTAAATAACTGTTGTGTTAAGATGCTGAGTTTGGGGGAGGGGATGTTTGTTACATAGCAACAGAGTAGCCATAGCTGGCTGATACACACTGTATCACTTGAGCTCTTTTTTTCTTTTTTTCCTAAAAACAAAACAAAACAAAAAAAACCCAAAGAAACAACAAACAGGATCTTGCTGTGTAGCTGTGTAGCTCTGCTTGGCTTAAAATGTACTGAGTAGTCCAGACTGGCTTCAAACACATAGCAATCCTCCTTCCTCTCCTCTTAAGTTCTAGTATTACAGGCATGTGTGGCCCTGGCCTCTTGAGTTCTTAGGTCTTGAACCCAAGCTTATTGTAACATTGAGTCTTATTCTTTTTTTTATTCCTTTTCTTTTTTTCCCTTCTTTCTATTTTTTAAGACAGGTTGTGGATGAGGACAGCCCCTATATTGGAATGCTTGGTCCCCGGTTGGTAGAACAGTTTGGATAGGATTAAGACTGCCAGGAAAAGGGGCCAGGGAATGAACACCCTGTCCCTGACTTGACCCCAAGTCAGAGACTAGTGTAGAGGGAAAAACAGCCTGCCCCTGGCTTGACCTGGAGCTCCTGAGACTTGGAAATCCCCATGGGGTGACTCAGCGTTGAGAGCCAAGCAGTACTCCTGGCCACCCTGTACTTTTCCAGCAGCTCCCTGAACATGCGCCAAAAAAACCTATAAAAGCTGTCCCCTCTGCCCAACCCTCTGCTGTCTCTCTTCCCATTCTGAGGCAGCCATACTGTTCCCCGAAATAAATCTCTGGTATAAGGTTTGTAGAGTGGTGTGACTTGGTGGTATGCCTTGGCTCTCAATGGTCAAGATGCTCTTGCGCCAGAAAAACCTTTACAAGGAGGAGAAGATATGTCACTGGGGGTAGGATTTGAGGTTTCAATCCATGTGCCATTTCTACTTAGTGCTCAGTGCTTTGTGCTTGTGGATCAAGACGTGACCTCTCAGTTCTTCCTGCCACCATGCCTTCACCCACCAAAGGGACTCTAATTCTTTGAAACTATACTCTCAATTAAATGTTGTCTTTTATATGTTGTCTTGGTCAAGGTATTTTGTCACAATAGAAAAGTATGAAGTTGGTACTAGGAAGTGGGTTATTGCTATGACAGACCTGACCATGTGGGTTTTTTTGAGGAATGTGGAAGGCTTTGGTACTTTGGAGTAGGAATATGGTTGAACGCTATAAGCAGAGTTTAATGGATCATCCTACTAGAAACTTGGAAGACAGTGCTAAGAGCAACATGAACTGTGGAGGCCCAGCTCAAAAGGCTTCAGAGGGGAACAATTTTAGCAAACTGGGCTAGAGACTGTTATTGTGATGCTTTGGCAAATACTGTGGCTGTCTTCTGCCCTTGTCCTGAGAATTACCTGAGACTAAATTGAAAAGCAATGCACTAATTTCCTTAGTGGGGGAGATCTTAAGATAGCCTAATATTAACTATGTTGTATGGTTATTAGTAATCACTCATATACAGGTCTACAATGGAAAAGAGCAAGTATGGCAAAAAGAAATACAAAATGTATATTAGATGCTTGAAGAGAGAAAAGAGCATCAGGAAATTGAAGGTTGGAGCCAAGGCTTGTGCTGAAATGTTAAGGAATATAAAGGAAGCTTCCAAATTGTGAAAGGAAAAGGCCTGAGGGTTTTCTGCTCTTAAAAAAAAAAAAAAATCAACACTGAAGGAAAGCTGTTGCAAATGTAATTGGGGGCAGGGTGGAAGAGCGGTAGGCTCCATCCCAAGCAGGCAGCTGAACTTTGAGCATCACCCATGTGGTTCTAGCTTTAGAGATATGAAGTATGCAGAAGAGGAGTTGTGAAATCTTTGAGAGCCATTGAGGCCAGGCATGTGGCAGAGGAGACCCTGAGTGGAGGGTCTTGGAAGCATTACATGAATCTATAAAGGTGAAGCCTAGATTGCATTGGAAACTACAAAGGGTTAATTTTTATCTTCCTGTTGAAATCATTGTCTCTGAAGCTTATTGCCTCCATCTGCTAACCTAGGCCTAAGTCCTGGAAGCTTCTAGCCTCCATACGTTCTTATCTAGGCCTAGAATGTTTTCAGCCTCTGAGACTTATTGCTAAATAAACTCACCCTTTCTAGCTCCTTCTGATCTCTAGCTGGCTGATTCAACTCAGTTGTTCTGGCTCAAACTCCTCTCTGACTGATTCAATCTGGCTTCTCTCTCTGCCTCTGACTGAATTACTCTGCTTGGCCTCAAACTAACTCTGGAAATCTGTTCTAATCTTCTGGCTCCTTCTCTTTTTCAGGCTTGTTCTGTCTTCACCTAGGTCTAGCTTGTTCTTCAACCCATCTCTGTAAAACTTTCCCAGTAAAATTCCCTCCTCTTTCTCTCTGTGCTGCTCTCTCTTTAGTAGCCTTCTCTTCCTCTCTCTGTCTTCCTGAGAATTGAATATATCCTATTCTGCCAAATCTTTCTTTGATTCATTACTTTGTCTGCCACTCAATTAGATGTTACTTTCAAACAGGCTGCTTACTTCTACAAACTAACTTTACTTTCATTGTTTGGGATTAAAGGTGTGTCCTAAGGGCTGAGCCTCAACACAACTAAAAACAGTTGCTTTTTTTCCCCAGTAAATAACACAAAATCTCAGGGTTCATAGTGTGATCAAATATCCTGCAACAGGAGACCTTAAGTTGTTGGTGAAGGCAGAGCCCTGAGATATCTACCAAGGACAGCTGTACATAGGGAGTGGAACCAACCCAGGAGAGTGAGCCGCGTGGTCACGCTTATCCGCCTGAGCAGAGCAGGATTTCTGAGTCAGGCCACCTGGTCTAAGAGTGAGTCGACAGCCGGTACCGAGAACCCGCTCGAAAAACAAAAAAAAAAGAGAGTTGCAGCAGCTGAGCTGAGAAGAGCCATCTAAGCTTTTAACTTCAGACACGAAGCTATAGGACTTTGCTTTGCAGGATTTCAACCTTGCTGTGGCCTGGTATTTCTTTTTTTTTTTTTTTTTTTTTGGTTTTTTTCGAGACAGGGTTTCTCTGTGTAGCCTGGGCTGTCCTGGAACTCACTCTGTAGACCAGGCTGACCTCGAACTCAGAAATCCGCCTGCCTCTGCCTCCCAAGTGCTAGGATTAAAGGCGTGCGCCACCACCGCCCGGCGTGGCCTGGTATTTCTTAACCATATCTCCATTCCTTCCTTTTTGGAATGGTAATGTGTATTCTTGCCATTGTATATTGCAAGTATGTATTTCTTTTAAAACGGGGATCATAATTAAGAGATTGTCATGAGTCTCAGAAGAGATATTGAATGTTGAACTTTTAAACAGTGTTGAAACTGAGAGACTATGGGGACTTCTGAAAATGGACGAAGTGCATTTTACTTTGTGATATGGCCAGGAAACTATGGGGGCCCGGGAGTAGAGTGTGGTGGTTTGAATGAGAATATCCTGCAAGGCTAAATAAGTTTGAGTACTTGGTTCCTAGTTGGTGAAACTGTTTGGGAAAGATTAGGACTTGTGGCTTTGTTGGATGAGGTATGTCACTGGGAGGGATGGGTTTTGAGATTTCAAGAGACTCAATCCAGACTGGAGAAATGGCTCAGAGGTTAAAAGCACTGTGTGCTCTTCTAGAGGACCTGAGTTCAATTCCCAGCAACCACATGGTAGCTCACAATCATTTATAATATGATCTGATGCCCTCTTCTGGTATGCAGGTGTAGATGCAGATAGAGTACTCATATACATAAAATAAATACATCTTAAAAAAAAAAAAAAAAAAAAAGATTGGCCCCATTCCCTGTGTGTGTCTGCTTTCTGCTTGTGGGTCAGGATGTGAGCTCTCAGCTGCACCAATGCCTGCCTCTCTGCCTGCTCCCATGCTCCCTGCCATGATGGTGACAAATTCCTATCCTTCTGGTAAGCAGCAAATAAATTCTTCCTTCTGTAAGTTGTCTTGGTCATCATATTTTGTCCCATCAGTAAACAAGTAACCAAGACACGATGCGGATCTTACTATGCAGTCCTGCCTAATGGGAAAAAAAAATGTTCTCAGCGTCACACACAATGAGAAAATAACCTCATGTGCTATCTTTGTAAAAAATCATGTGCTATGATCCAAACAGGGCTAGCGAGCACATGCTTGAGTGCAAGTTCACTTAGTTTTTATTTTAGCACAAGGTAGTGACTGTGTCTCACTCTATTGGTGGGAACTTGACCTTACAATCTGATGCTCTTGGGTTATTATTAATTGACACCAAAGGGAAGGGTAGGAGACAGAGTCAAGTCTCAAGAATGTTCAGGTATTAGGTAACCAGACAGGTACAAGAAAGTTTCAAGATGAGTTATTTTTGTAGAATATTGGCCCTTGGCAGACTGGTTGCCTTTGATTAAAAAAACAAAACAAAATTAAAAACAAAACTGCTTCTCACATGCCTGGCCTGGCACTTACTTTGTAAACGAGCCTGGCCTCAAATTCTTGTTTCTAGGTTTAAAGGCATGAGCCACTATATACCTGGCTTGAGTCAATTCTTTTGACTACAATTGCCATCATTTTACTAAGAGCTCTGTATGGCGATGTATATCTATAATCTCAGCCCTTTAGATGCTGAGGAAGGAGAACTGCTGTTTGAAGCCAGCCCTAGCTACATAGTGAGTTCTAGGCCAGCCTAGGTTACTGGATGAAACCGTCTCAAAATCAAACAAGGAACCAGGGACATGGCTCCCCTGGTAAAGGCCATACAGTCAAGTGTGACAACCTAAATCTAGTCCCTGGGAAACCACATGATGGAAGGAGAGAACCAAATCCAGACAATGTCCTCTCATCTATACAAAGACACCCAGACACACACTCAGACACACACACACACACACACACACACACACACACACGCACACACGAGTGGGGGGGAAGGAGAGAGGGAGAGGGAGGGAGAAAGAGATGTGATTTTTTAAAAATTGAGACATTTATTTATTTGGTTGGTTGGTTTTGGTTTTTCAGGACAGGGTTCCTTTGTATAGGCCTGGCTGTTCTGGAACTCTCTATGTAGACGAGGCTACCTGTAACTCTAGCTGCTGGAGGTCTTTGGGCCTATGTGGGCATCTTCTCTCATGTGTGTATATACCTATACATAGACCCAAGCATAGACCTAATGAAAAACAAATAATTAAAAGGGAGTCTGGCTTAATGGTTAAAGACACTGGCTGCTCTTCCAGAGGACCCAGGTTCAGTGTCCAGCACACACATGGTGACTCACACACTTCTGTAACTTCAGTCTAAAGAGAACCAGATAAGAAATATTCTCGTGACATATTGTTAGGTTTTCTAAGTAGGGGAGGGGGCAAGCACAGACCAATGTATGAGACGTGTTCATATTTCAGCAGAAACAGGGGGGCTTGTGGTACAGCTAAGTGGCAGAGTGCTTGCTTAGTGTGTGGAGACCCCTGCATTTGTCTCTCAACACTGCAGAAATAAATAATAAACCTTAAAGTGATTAAAAAGGAAAGAAAGTAAGCCTCTATGTTGATGAACCTGTCCATGCACCAAGGTGCCCCACCCCCCAGGGGCTGGAGAGATGACTCAGTTGTGAGCACTTGCAGCTCTTCCAGAGGATCTGGATTTGGCTTCCAGCACCAACACTGGGTGGCTTACAACAGCCTGTCACTCCAGTGCCATGGTCTAATGCCCTTCTAGCCTCCCAAGGAACCTGTTCGCATGTTATGCAAATGCAGACACTCCGGCACACCCACACATTCACATAAAATAGATCGACAAATAAGCTAGACATAGTGGTGCACACCTTTGATTCCAGTAGTTAGAGGCAGAGGCAGGTGGATCTAGCTCTGTGGATTTCGCAGTGGAGGAAACAAGAGATGGTCATGGAATTAACCTAACTGGAAAGAGTGCCAGGCGTGGGGGAAGGGTCAGATTGTCTCAGTGTGACCAGCTGAGGCTTCCCGTCCCTAAGAGCACCTGAGACAACTGCAGAGGTTTCGCTCAAGCAGAGAGGGAAGGGCTGGAAGGAGATCCTGGTGCAGTGGGTCCCACTCCTGAAAAGGGAGGGGTACAGGATGTCAGTTGTTGATCTAGCCTACAATCACAAGAGGCACGGGGATCTGTCCCTGTAAGAGAGGACTATGAGCCCAGAACCACAGGAACAGGAGCCCAGGGGGCTTTAGAATGGGTTGGGGGAGCAAACCTCTGCTGACAGCCACGGAGTACACCAGTGCACAGGTCTGTGGAGGCCTGTGCCCGGGAGAGGCAGCAGCGGAAGTCCCTGTGGGCTGGTGGGGCTGTGGTAGCCCTGATGTGGTTTCTGTAGGGCTCCTGTGGTTCTAATCTGGGCACTGAGCCTGCCTTCTGTGGCTTTTTCACCCACACAGTGCTCACTGGCCCATGCTCTGCTTCCTGTGGATAGACTGGTGCTGAGAGACCAAGTGTCACCCTTCTCACTTTCTGGAGACCCCCCACCGTTTATCTCTTGCGAGGGTAGGGCTAGCATTTTGCCTTACTGAAGAAAAAATATGGTTCGAAGAGGGACAGTGACTACTCCAGGGTCACACGATTAGAAGCACTGGGTCTGCCCAAGGCTTGGAGATGCCTGCATTCAATGGCACTCCACATTCATTCATTTCATTCACTCACTCACTGTGAGAAGTGCACTTATCCAGGTACTTGACCCAAAGACTCCCAGCAAGAGCCTAGGAACCTTATCAAGAAGTTGGCTGGAGTCCCTTGCCACCCCCCCATTGGCCATGTTTCCCCCAGCATTCCCACATCAAAGAATGAGCTTTAGCTCGGGGTACCCTCACCCCAATGCCCCAACAAAGCTGACTGCCAGTCTCCAGCCGTTTATTTGAAGTGATCCTGCATACCCCTTTATGAGATCCTCTCCTTTTCTGTCTCATTCTCTTAAATTATTCCTGATCATATCCCAGAGTTGGCACTGAGACCACTGTTTCAGGGCAGGCTCCCAAGGGCACCCAGTGAAGACTGTCAGTCTTTCAGCCAGGCTTCTGTTGGCTGGGCTGCTCCCCTGAGCCTGGGCCACCCTGCTCTGAAGTCCTGGGGGCCTCGGTCATAGGCTGCTTTAGCCTGCTGACCCCCTTCGCTGGTGGAGGAGGAGGCAGGAGCCGCTTGCAGAAGCTAGCAACCCAGTGTGGTTGATGTGCGGCCAGACCACCTGGTGTTAGAAACAAAGAAAAATCTTGGTATCCATAAAGGAACATATAAACAAAGTAGCTTGGCAAGGAAATTTCTTTTTGTAAAAAGGGAGCGCCAGAATTCAAACTAACAAGCACAGAAGCAGGAAGTTCACTTGCCTTTTTGCTAATGAACATGGTGATTGTCTTTTCCCCATTAGCTGGAGTTCTACCTCACAGACTTTGAAGACTGGCTAATTTAAAAAGAGTCAGCGCAAAGGAAATGAAGGCAAGGGAAAAGGGGTGATTGCTCCAGACCACCAGGTTTCAGGCATGCAGAGCCTTTACTAGAGCAAAAGTTTTACCAGGTGAGGGGGATTAAGAGATTTGTATAAAAGTTTTATAGGGTGGGGGAGATTTATGGCCTATTGACCCTTAGCAGGCGGATACCTTTGATATAACAAACAACAACAAAGACAGTTCTCACACTGTGAGATCTGGCCCCCTTGGGGGAGATGTTGCACTTCAATTGATTTTGAAGGCCTGGCAGGCCTTTCCTAGCAGGATGGTGGCTTGGGTAAAGTTTCATCTTTGGTAGACAGAACTGCCTGGGGAGAGAGAGAGACCTGGGATGGAAGCTAGGTTTTAGGGGACATGCTTTCTTTTGGGAAGGCATGGAGGCTTAATATTCTCCCCCCACCTCTTTGCTAGAGTCCCCAAAAAATTGGTCTAGCCCACACTGACAGCTGGAATAGTAGCCTTGGGGACATGGAGCTTGTTTACCCTCCACAGGTTCCAACACTCTGAAAACCTCTATAAACAGAGACACTGATGGAGTGCAGAAGTGCAATGGGGGAGCTCACAGTTGGGAGATGGCTGCACAGCTGGGGGTGATGGCACAGCTGGGGGTGACTGCAGGGTTGGGGGGGTCGAGACACAGCTGGGAGTGATGGCACAGCTGGGGGTGGCTGATGCAGCACAGCTGGAAGGTGACAGCACAGCTGGAAGGTGACAGCACACCTGGGAGGTGATGGCACAGCTGGGAGGTGATGGCACAGCTGGGGGTGACTTCACAACTGGGAAGTGAGGGCACTGGAAGTAGAGGCTAGGCTTCTCCAGGTCCATGTCTACTCTCCTAATTGACCTTCTAGAACAGGTGCCCAGAATCTGCTTTTGCTATGAGATGCTGGCTTCTTCCTTGGGCCTCCAGGGTAAGAAAACTCGGAGGAAAGCCTGGGTCTCCGTCTTTGCTACAGTCTCCGGACTTTAGCTCAGGCCCACACTGACTATGGATAGGTATGCTCATCACCAAGGAATAGCTCTCTACCTTGTAAGGAGATAAGTCATGCCCTAAGTTAATACTCACATGGGATTCCAAAACCAGCAAGGTCTAGGAATGACAGTAATGAACAGATTAACAATTTCCTGGACCACCTTGCAGGACCAGAGCTGAGGTATGCATACCTCCTGTCTTTCTCCTGATTCCTTCTCTGCTTTAACGTAAGTCAGTGCCCTGAAGATGAAGTTGGGGGTCACTGGACCCCTTAACCTGCTGTTCTTTTTTTTTTTTTTTTTTTGGTTTTTCGAGACAGGGTTTCTCTGTGTAGTCCTGGCTGTCCTGGAACTCACTCTGTAGACCAGGCTGGCCTCGAACTCAGAAATCCACCTGTCTCTGCCTCCCAAGTGCTGGGATTAAAGGCGTGCGCCACCACCGCCCTGCAACCTGCTGTTCTTAACATGTCTCTTTAACTGGCATGTTGGGATGTTGGAGCTTTCCAAGCCCAGGCTTTTCCCCTAACACTTTGGTTGTGGCCTGGCCTGGCCCTGCTCCTTGGAGACTGGGATGTTCCAAGTGATACCTCTCTTCCCTGGCACAGCCAGGGGGTGGGGCAGACAACACCCCAAGAACAGAGCCAAATATATGGCTTCCCTGAGGGGTTAAGAGTAAGCTGTCCTTCTGGATTGGGGTGGAAGATGAGATGGAATCCTAATTCTGATGGTAGCCACAAAGCCTGTGACAAGCCAGGTCTTCTAAACTCTGCCTCCTGTTGTTACAGCAGACACTGGAGACAGGAAAGCTGCAAAGAACAGAAATGTATTGGCTCAGGGCTCTGGGGGCTGCGAAGTCCAAGGGCACAATGTTGCTGTTAGTGGCTTCTCTCAACCAGTGCTGATAGGAGGAGGACCAAGGGGTCTCTCTCTCTCTCTCTCTCTCCTCTCCCAGAAGATTAACCCCATCCCCTGATAGGCACCGTGCCCATTAGTGACCAGAACTCATCTTAGATACCTTAACCCCAACAGGACCACCTGGCAGTCGGCTTTTAGTGAGGAGAGGCCCATGGCCCACACAGGTAGGTACCCTGGTGTAAAGTGGGGTCATCATAATCACCACCTCTCTTAGCTGATTGGAAGATCAGGGAAAGCCGAGGACGGAGCTTTCAGCATCCTCAGGACAAGCTCTGAGGAATTGGAGGGTGTGGAAGGAAACATGGTCTTTAGGTTTCTATATCCAGTGTACTGGCCATCTCATGACCAGAAATGAGTGACTTCAATTTCCCATGACGCAATTTTCTCCTTTATTGCTTTGAAGCAGGATGCATTGTCAGGTCCAAAAGAAACTTGGAACAAATGGCTACCTGTGATGCCTATTAGCATACCGAAGTGTCTGCTGGCCTCCAGGCTCACTCAGTAACCCCCTGCTACACTAACCTTCTGCTCACAGCCCCTCTTCCCCCAGCTTCTCATTCCTATATAACCCTGCCACTTTGGCCCTGTGCTCTCTTGGTCCCCTCTCTTGCCACCTCTCTCTTTGCTCTCTCCTCTCTTTTGTCTTTCTCTCTTGCTGTCCCCCATCTCTCTCTTCTCATGATTCAGTTCAGTCTTCTGGTCATGTTTAGTCTCTCACTTCCTCTCTCTGCTCTGGACTCTTCCAGATACCTCTCCTTGTGTTCTCTCCCTCATGCCTATAATAAAAGCCTCTCTTCACACCGTACCCAGGAGTAGGCATGTACCCGCTCTGTACAGGCCTGGCAGTGCTAAGGAGCAGGGCTGCTATGGTGGCCTTTGGTCTCTGGGTAAACAATGCTGTTGGTCCTGGTTGTAGTGCTGTGACTCCATGGGGGAGGAAGGGACCCCTCCCCCTCACCACTGTTGAGTCACTCCTTAAGGCTGGCACTTTCACACCTACTTGTCATTTATGAACAGAGGTCTAAAGAGGTTTGCAGACTTCCTCTGGGTATAGGGTGTGGTGGCTGGTAGGGGTGGGTATGGAGACTGGAACCCTAGCCAGGCTGACTCAGACAAGGTGGCCGTGACTCAGGTTTTCAAGAACATGGTGTGTGGGGTGAGCTGAGGGGAAGCCCTGGCTCTGTTTCTCAGAAATAGAAGTCAGATCTGCATCCCCCATGGCTGGTAGCCAAGACTGGCAGAGTGAGAAGTGGGACGGGACGCTGCCCATTCTACAAAGCCCAGGGGAACCACTCTTCCTCTAGGCAGCTGGATGTCTGCCTCACTTCTAACCATTGCTTCACCAGACACTGACTGAGTCTCCCTGATTGGCTCTGGGGACATTGCCCTAAGCTACCCAGGGTGTACCTGATCTCAGAGACTAGGCAGGGTCAGGTCTGGTTAGGTGGTTGACGGACGAATAAGGCTATGACATGCCACCAGGGATGAGGGATGTTGCACTAAGGCTAGTCTGGGGCACCATTTTCGAGAGCCATGTCCTGAGGTTGAGCTGAAGGGAATAGAATATGAGGGAAGGACAGAGGAAACAGGAAAGGACATCAGGGGGAGATTCAATGTGTAAAGCAGAAGATGGGGGGCGGGGGCAGAGAGTGAAACTTTCTTGCTATAAAACAGATGGTGAAAAATTTTTAAAAAGATGTATTTGGGGCTGGAGAGATGGCTCAGCAGTTAAGAGCACTTGCTGCTCTTGCAAAGGACCTGAGGTTTTCACTGTGATTCACAAACGTCCTTAACTCCAATTTAAGAAATCTGATGACCTCTTCTGACCTTTTATTTTTTTTTTTCTTCTTTTTTTTTTTTTTTTGTTTTTTTTCGAGACAGGGTTTCTCTGTGTAGCCCTGGCTGTCCTGGAACTCACTCTGTAGACCAGGCTGGCCTCGAACTCAGAAATCCACCTGCCTCTGCCTCCCAAGTTCTGGGATTAAAGGCGTGCGCCACCACCGCCCGGCTTCTTTTTTTTTTTTTTTTTTTTTTTCTTCTGACCTTTTAGGCACGGAGCATGCATATAGTACATATACATGCGTGCAGGCAAGACATCCACACATATAAATTAAAAAATATACCTAATCATTTTTTTGTTGGGTTTGGTTCGGTTTGGTTCGGTTTTGAGACAGGGTTTCTCTGTATAGCTCTGGCTGTCCTGGAACTCACTCTGTAGACCAGGCTGGCCTCGAACTCAGAAATCCGCCTGCCTCTGCCTCCCAAGTGCTGGGATTAAAGGCGTGCGCCACCACTGCCCAGCTAATCATTTTTAAAATTAAGAAATGTAGGGGCTGGAGAGATGGCTTAGTGATGCAGAGCACTTACTGGCTACTCTTCCAGAGGACTTGGGTTCCCAGCACCCACATAGCAGGTTATAACTGTTTGTAACTCCATTTTCAGGAGCCAAGAAGAAGGAATCAGACCCCTGGAGCTAGAGTTACAGGTGGTTGTAGCAGCCAGATTTGGGGGCTGAGAAGCAAATTTTCAAGACTTCTTCAAGAATAGCAGCCCTTAAGTATTGAATCATAGCTTTAGCCCTTGATGGATGTTTTTGAGGCAGGATGTTGTTAGTACATAGGTGTTGTGTAACAATTTCCTCCAAGATAGAAACATTCAGTTCAGCAGGGGTACTCTTTAAACTGGAAAGTAAACTCCTCAAATCTCCTCAAGAAGTCCCCAATCTGTCCTGAAACTGACAAGATGCACTAGGCCCCTCCCTGCCATAGGAAGCATTTAAAGCTAGGAAACCTTCAAAGACAAGACAAGCTGTAAAGCAGATTCAGAACTCATAGCTGCAAGAATTCTTTGTCTAATGAAGCTGTTAAAACAAAACCAACCAAACAAACAAACAAAAAAACCAGACCAGCTGCCTGGAAGGACCAGAAACCAGACCAAATGTCTGGAAGAAGCTCAGATCAACTGAGGTACCTGGAAAGGACACTCTCCAACCTGTTGAGCTGCCTGCAGGCTGTGCAGTGTGCTCTAAATTCCCAACTTTGTGAGCTGTCACTGTGCTAGGGTAGGCTTTGGTGGTGTAGCTGTATTTGAGTCATTTCTGCGCCTGAAAGTAATCCCTCACCCATATTCCTGTAAGTAACCCCATTAAAACTCATTGGTTCACCAAACTGGACTTCGGTGGTATCTGTACTTTGGTCTGTGTGGGTTCCTTGTCTGGGGTGAGTAGCTATGTGTGCTGTGTTTCCCCAGGAAACATTTTGTCACACTACAGTAACCCCAGTGAAACCCAGATTTGGTGTTATCTGTACTTTGGCCTGTTATGAACTCCTTGTCTGTGGTGAATAGACTCTTATGTGGCATCCTCCCAGGAAAAGTTTTGTCATATAATAGTAGGCTAGACTCCATCCTCCTGCCTCAGCATCTCTAGTACTAGGAGTATGGGCACATACAACCCTGCCTAGCACCAGGCAGTGATTCTTTACCACCATGGGCCTTGTGGAGTCTGGTGTTTGGAGCCATTTCTAGTACATGGTTTGAGCTTCTCAGCTCCAGCAACCCTAGCCATGCATGTGCAGACCTTGTTTCCATTTCTGAGAAACAGAAGCCAAGGCTTTCTCTCAATTCAGAGTGCTCAGATGCACTATGAGTTTTGGTTTTCTTACTACAGTGCTGGGGGCTGTGTCCCTGGCTGGCTGGGGATCACAGGAAGGCCAACTACTGCTCCCTCCCAAACCAATCTCTGATCACCTTACACCTACAAGCTTGGACTGAGCCTGGAGCCTGGGTGTCTCACTAGACACCAGGTTACATAGCCCCAGACACCCCACACACCTACATATCAGCCACTCAACCACAACTTATGGACCAGCTCTACTGGGGTATTTAGTCTCTCCCCTCTTGGTCCAACAGGCATTGCTGTCTGTGACCCAACACATGTACCCAGGTATTCCAGGACTTCACACAAGTCAGAACCATAGGTAAATAAGAACAGTCCACAGATTACAACCAAGCGAGAATGATCCCATCTAGGGGATGGGAATTAGCAGGATGAGGAGCCAGAGAAGGTCCCCAGGGTAGGGTGACTCCTGATCCCCAATCCTGTCATCATTGGCCAAAGCAAACATGAGAAGGGGTGTGTGTGTGGGGGGGGCTGCTACAACATTCATGTTCAGAAATGGCCATGGGCAGACAACTCAGGGGCCAAAGATGCTTAAGAAACTGTGGTGTGAGATGCCTGAAGAACAGGACTAGCAGATGAGCCAGAGAGCATCCTGTTCCATGCTGGAGCTCAGTTTCCCCATCTGTGCAATGGATAGCTACAGAGACAAGAAAGCAAGACCGACATGGGGGTTGACAGGTGCCAGCTGGTTAACCTGCCCTTCTGCCTTTGCCTAGTGTGTAGGAGGCTTGTGCTTAGCAGCCCAGATGGAAAGAATGGGGGTGTGGTTTGTCATCTTTTTGCTCAGAGCCTCTCAGCTAAGCACATTTATACAAATTATTAGTGATCGTTGCTGTATATTTTCAACTTGCTTTTCTTTTTCTTTAAGACAGGGCTGAGGCTAGCTTTGAACTCTGTTTAGCCAGCCAAGGATGACCTTGAACTCTGATTCTTGATTCTCCTGCTTCACCTCTCCCCCTCCCCCCTACACACACACACACACACACACACACACACACACAGAACAAAAGATTGGGGGATATTTTTGCCTGTGGCTAAATTTGCATTCTCTACTGTATAGGCCCTGGTCTTCTGTCTTTCTGGATTGTTACATCTTGACTTTTCTGTAGCTATGTTTGTGTCACTTCTAAAGGCTCCGAGATGATCTGTGGCCTCAGTCCTGCAAAGTAAGAAGCAAGCGTGGAGGCAGCAGGAGAGCTGACTGCAGTGTCCAGGCTTCTAGATCACCCTGCTGATGCCGAGCTCTGTCAGCCTGGCCCTGAGCTGCTTCCTATGCAGAGTGTAGCCCTCTGCTACTCTGAGTTAGCAGTTTACCCCTCACTCAGCAGAGGCAAAAGGCAGCTCAAAGCTCAGAGAGTAACAGGACCTACTCCCAGTCAAACAGCAGATTCCCCCTTGCTAGGAACTGTGTTTTCAACTGATACATATGGGTTGTGTCTAGACAGGGGGACAGCTTCCAAATGGGAAGGCAGAAAAGAAGGAATCATTTCTCCAGCTACTCCGTAGATCCTTTTCCCACCAATAACAAGGTGCAGTTGCCTGCCTGGCTTCTTCCTACTTGGCCTGTGTGAGAACCATTTGGCAGGGCCTGGTGTCAGGGTCCTGGTGGCTTCTCCTGCTTTTCCGAGGATTAGGATTATGGGGCTATTCTCAAAGCAGCACTGCATAGTTGGGACAGCCCCAAAGGTCACACAACATTTCCTTGTATACACTTTCAAATCTTAGGAGTAATAGTCTAATGGGTAATGCAAATGAAGCAGAAATCTTCAATCTTCTATCCATTTTTTTTTTTTTTTAATCAGCTGAGAAAATGAGGCTCGGACAGGAAATTGAGGAAACAGAGTGTGGAAGCATTCTGACCTGACCCCTCTCATGAGACCCTGGCAGAAGTCTTAAGATAGTAATGTCATGACTGTTAGCTCTACTGAGCTGGTTGGAAAGTGTAGGCCCTGAGCGAGGCAACATCAACTCTTTAGAGGCGGAGCTAGGATTTGGACCATGACCCTGGAGACCACACATCCAGAGAATGCATCCCAGTCTTGATTTGGACATTTTGTTCCAAATGATCAGCTGATGCTGGCATAGACTGTGATGCAGGCTAGGAGCCATCAGACTACTGGGGACAGTTCCCAGCCTGGTGACAAGTTTTTTCTCTCTACAATTTTTTTTGTTTTGTTTTAAACAAGCAGGAAGTGATTTGTTACTGTGTATAAAAATGGGTGGAAGGGCCTGGGGTAAAAACCAACTAGATTCAAACATGAGTTTGGTGAGTATTCTGAGCTGATTCCATCTTAACAAGAAAGGGAGGCATGAGCAGGTGCAGAGGGTTAGCACCGTTCACCATCTTTCATGAAGGGTGTGACTGAGCCACGGTACTGGGAAACTGCTAACTGTTTTAGTGCACGATTAAACCACAGTGGAAGACATCAACTAAAGTTCTTTGGTCTGGAGAAACAGAAATTGATTCTGATTCTAGTTACCAGTGGGAGAGGGGAATATGTACTATTCAACATACATCCTGTCTAAACAATGAACCTCACAGCCTCAGAGCCCCATCTGTGCACGTACATCTCTCTCTGAACAACAGTATAAGAGAGGGAAATAAAGAGACGGATTTGTGGAAAGAAACCAGCCCAGGCAAAGCTGGGAAAGACCATCCTATCCCAGACAGACAAGTAAATTCTTTCTTGGTTGTTTTTCTATTTGTTTTGAGACAGGGTCTCACTGTGTAGTTCTGGCTGTCCTAGAATTCACTATGTAGACCAAACTAGCCAAGGAGTCAAGGTCAGGTGCTTTCAGGCTCTTGGTCTCTGAAAATAAAGGCTCACACTGATTTACAAAAGAAGGAAGATCAGACGTTATCGTACAGATTAAAAGAGATCTGACTGCCTCTGTCTCTCTAGTGCTGGGATTATCACCACGCCGCCACTATTATTGACACAGTGAATAGATGCTACAATTAACCCAATGGAGGACCCTCATGTGGGTAGGAGGTTGGCTGATGGCACACAAGCTGTCCTTGGTTGCTAGCATAAATCCTACCTTTGGGTTTGAGAACTAATATAAGTTCTGCCTAGCAGGAACGATGAAATTGTTTCCTCCTCCTGGGCAGGAGTCAAGGTCAGGTGCTTTCAGGCTCTTGGTCTCTGAAAATAAAGGCTCACACTGATTTACAAAAGAAGGAAGATCAGACGTTATCGTACAGATTAAAAGAGGAATATACTGTCAAGACTAATGGTGGGCCTTGTGGGTGAGGGTATTCAAGGAAAGGACTCCTCTTATGAGGTTCAAAAGAAGAAGGAGTGAGAGGGCCAAAGGGTGAAATTTGTGTTTCTCTTTTTTGTTGTTGTTTCTTTTTTCTTTTTTTCTTTTTTTTTTCTTCAAGACAGGGTTTCTCTGTGTAGCCCTGGCTGTCCTGGAACTCACTCTGTAGACCAGGCTGGCCTCGAACTCAAAAATCCGCCTGCCTCTGCCTCCCAAGTGCTGGGATTAAAGGCGCACGCCACCACCGCCCGGCTCTTCTCAGTTATTTCTAAAAAGAATTATTTTAATTTTTACATGGCTGTGTTTCTCTGTATCTATACCATATGCATGCTCTTGGAGGCCAGAAGAGGATATTGGATCCCTGGTTCTGGAATTATAGGCTGTTGTGAGCTGCCTGAGGTGGTGCTAGGAACTGAGCTCTGGTCTGCTGGAGGAGCAGCAATTGTTCTTAACCACTGAGCCATCTGTCTCTCCAGCCCTTTCTTATTTTATTTCAGTGGTTCTCAATGGAGCCCAGAGCATTCAGTACTTGACACAGGCACTCTCCTATTAAGCTCTGCCCCTAGACCTGGAACAATGCTTTGGCCATAGTGTTCGAATCTTTGGAAACTGGGAATGGTGGCTTTATCTTGTAATCCCAGCACCCAGGAGGCTGAGGTAGGAGGACTGCCACAAGTTTGAGCTGAGCCTGATCTGTATAGTAAGTTCAGTGTGGGCTATAGGGTGAGTCCCTCTGGTACAGTCACAACACGCCCTTTGGTGAAGACCCTGGGCTTGTAGCACTCTCTGCCCTCAGGCTGTTGGTCTTCCCACACTCCTCTGGGATGACCTTCTTCCCAGTCTCAGAAACCGAGGGTGGTAATGGTGGCCTTGAGCAAGGCCTTCCTTTTCTGTAAAGCAGGAATGCCACTGCTAACCCCAAAATATCATCATGAAGATGATTTCAGAAAAGGGACGTAAGGGAGGGTGGTATGCAGGAGGAGTGGCTTGCACTCAACAGGAAAGCAATGACCCCTCTGACCTTGTGCATGACAGGGAGGGCCTCTTCCACCTCCATAGCACTGCCCAATCTCTCACTTTCAATTTACATCCTATCTTGAGGCCTAGCTTCTTATAACTTAATCTGTATCCAGTTTTCTTTTCATTTTCTTTTTTTTTTTTTTTCGAGACAGGGTTTGTCTGTGTAGTCCTGGCTGTCCTGGAACTCACTCTGTAGACCAGGCTGGCCTCGAACTCAGAAATCTGCCTGCCTCTGCCTCCAAGTGCTGGGATTAAAGGCGTGCGCCACCACGCCTGGCCCGGCCCCATCTTTAAAAAAAAAAAAAAAATTACATATTTTGTGCGTGTAGGTCTATACTTGGAGGTAAGAGGACAATTTAACGGGAATCAGTTCTCTCTCTTCCACCATATAAGAGATTTAGGGAAGGAACTCAGGTTGTCAGGCCTGGCAGCAAGCACCATTGCCATCCTGCTGGCTGAGGCAGGTTTTGCAAAGAAAACTGCATACAGGGCGGTGGTGGCGCAGCCTTAATCCCAGCACTTGGGAGGCAGAGGCAGGTGGATTTCTGAGTTTGAGGCCAGCCTGGTCTACAGAGTGAGTTCCAGGACAGCCAGGACTACACAGAGAAACCTGTCTTGAGAAACCAAAAAAATCAAAAAAAAAAAGATGGGGCCGGCTGTGGTAGGTAGTGTACATGTTTAATCCCAGTATCGGGAGTGTAAAGCAGGTGGATCTCTGTGAGTGTAAGGCCAGCCTGGTCTTATAAGTGGAGTTCCAGGGCTGTTACACAGAGAAACCCTGCTTTGAAAATCTGGCCATAGCTAATTCAATTTATTTGTTGAGTTTTCTCTTTGTTTGCTTAGACAAGTTTCTCAGTATGTAGCTCAGACTGGCCATGATTCAAGATCTTCCTCCCTTAGCTTCCCAGTAGTGTGATTAGAGTCCTGAGCCATCATGTCTGGCTTCCTAATTAAATAAAAGTAATTTCTTAAAAAGATTCATTTTGCTTGCATATGTGTATGCATCACATGAATACCTGGTTTAGAAGAAAGTGCTGGAAACTGAACCTGGGTCTTTTTGTTTGTT
This sequence comes from Mastomys natalensis, assembly GCA_021653895.1. Classification (NCBI taxonomy): domain Eukaryota; kingdom Metazoa; phylum Chordata; class Mammalia; order Rodentia; family Muridae; genus Mastomys; species Mastomys natalensis. The sequence goes on along the minus strand of JAJTUV010001414.1, from coordinate 285,637 downwards.
TGTTTGTTTGTTTTTTGAGCCAGGGTTTCTCTGTGTAGCCCTGGTTGTCCTGGAGCTCACTCTGTAGACCAGGCTGGCCTGGAACTCAGAAATCTGCCTGCCTATGCCTCCCAAGTGTGGGATTAAAGGCGTGCGCCATCACTGCCCAGCATTGATTGTAAGTGATCTTAACTGCTGAGCCATTTCTTCAGCCACAGAAGGTCAAATTTAAAAACTTTATTTATCTTTCATTCATGTAAATTTAGGGGCTGGAGAGATGGCTCAGTGGTTAAGAACACTTGTCACAAGTCGGGCGGTGGTGGCGCACGCCTTTAATTCCAGCACTTGGGAGGCAGAGACAGGCGGATTTCTGAGTTCGAGGCCAGCCTGGTCTACCTAGTGAGTTCCAGGACAGCCAGGACTACACAGAGAAACCCTGTCTCGAAAACCCCCCCCCCAAAAAAAAAAAAAGAACACTTGTTACCCTTGCAGAGGACCTGAGTTCTATTCCCAGCACCCACAGGATGGCTTGGAATGGTCTATAACCCCGGTTCTATGTGATCTGATGCTTTCTTCTGAGCTCTGTAGAGATCAGCCACACATGTGGTATGCACAAACATGCAGCCAAAATCTTATACACTTAAAAAAAATTCATCTTCTTAGTTATAACGGATGCATTTCAGGTGTGTCCTGAAGACTCCTGGGCTTTTCAGAGGCTGTGTGTGTGTGTGTGTGTGTGTATATATATGTGTGTGTGTGTGTGTATATATGTATTATGTATATTATATATTATATACATATAATATATATGCGAATGCATGTGTGCTCAGGTAGTCAATGTACAAGGACCAAAATTACATAAATCTCTCCCACCGTGTAAAACAATTATGCAAAGGAAAACAAATCCCCCCCCCCCCCCCCCCGACAGGGTTTCTTTGTGTAGTCCTGGCTATCCTGGAACTCACTCTGTAGACCAGACTGGCCTTGAACTCAGAAATCTGTCTGCCTCTGCCTCCCAAGTGCTGGGATTAAATGCATGCGCCACCACCGCCCGTCAACAAATCTTTTTTTATTCAAAGCTCCTACCCCGGTTCCAGGAACTTGATGACCTAGAGTGCATGACTCTTTCCCCCTTCATTTCCTTTGTTCCTTTTAAAATTAGCCAATCTGAAAGACTGAGGGCTACAGCCAATGGGAGAAAGTAGCTGGCTGTTGTACTGTTGGTGTTCACCTTCAATCCCAGCACTTGGAGGCAGAGACTGTCAGATCCCTGAGGTCAGCCTAACCTACAGAGTGAATTCCAGGACAGCCAGGGCTACACATAGAGACCTTGTCCTGAAACCAAACCAAACCAACCAAACAAACAAACAAAAAACAACAACAACAAAAAAAACCACCAAAAAAATCCAAAACCCAAAAACCTAAGCATGCCTCACTATGTTTGGTAGGTTGGTCCCAGTTCAAGTGCACTCCTTTCTTAAAAAGAAATTGCCTTGCAGAATTACTTTTGCCCTGAGAATCTTTGTTTCTAACAGCAGGGACTCAGGCACACCACAGCTCTGCTGTCACTTGCAGTGAGTGGGTCACCATGTAAGACAGCACAGAGAGCTGGATGGTGGCTCAGGCACTCAGGAGGCAGACCCATGAGTATCTCTGCATTCAAGGCTAGCGTGGTCTACAGAACAACTTCCAGGACAGTCATGGGACACAGAGAAACCATTGGGAGGGGGGAAAAGGGAGGGGAGGGACAGCACAGACAGACATTGCCGTCATTGAAAATTTTAGAATGGAGCATGTGGCTGGGAGCATTTGCCTAGCATCTACAAGACCCTGAGTTCAATCCAAAAGTCAGACAGTGATTTAGTTAGTAATGTCCTCTATGCCTGGGTATGTATCAGTAATGTTTTATAGTTCATCCTGAGACAGGATAGAAAGACAGGAAAAAGAAGTCCTTCATTCGAAAGTCTGGTAGATACCCTATATCTTTCACTGGCACAGGGTTGTCTCTAGGCATAGTAGCACACACCTTTAATTCCAGAGTTTAGGAGGCAGAGGCAAAAGCAGGCAAAGCTCTGAGTTTGAGGCCAGCCTAGTGTATACAGTTGAATGAAAAATAATAAATAAAAGGACAGGACTATGCCTAAAGTATGGAGAAGACTTTTATTCTATCAGATATAAGGGAGAAAGCAGACATAGGGAAGAGTCTAGGATGAACATGGTCAGCCAACTAAACCGGACCATAACATGAGAAATGGGAGGGGAGGGAGAGGAAGCTCAGGCCAAGCCACAGTAGTCAAAATGGCCAAGTTATGTAGGAATCTGGCTTGGGGGAGCTGAGTGGAAGTCCAGCTCTGGGAAGGACTGGTTTGAGAAAGGGGCCAGGGTGATAAAGAGCTGGGAGGAGCCACAGGTACTTCGAGATGCTGGCAGAGCTGGCTAGCATCCTCTTTGATATGTTAATGTACACCTCTTGGTAAGTCCGTGTTTCTGAGATGTAACAATAGAGAGTTCCAGGCCAGCCAGGACTTTATAATGAGCACCTGTCTCAAAACAAAACAAGACAAAACAAGCTGCTTCTTAATGAACTCAACTCTTGTTTCACACTGGCTCAGCCTCAAATTATTTTCTGCTGTGAAAAATCCTGTGTTCAGAGTTGGCAGTGATGGAGGTGACAGTCTGTTTTATCACCTACAGCAATTGGAGATATTCCCTTAATCTTTTAGGGACTTGACTCAGATAAGCCAGACCATTCCCTTGGCTGGGTGTGGTGGAGAATGCCTTTAATTCCATGAGGATCTCTGTGAGTTCAAGGCCAGTCTGCTCTACAAGGTGAGTTCCAGGACTGTCATAGCTACACTGTGAGGCCCCTTCTTCAAAACAACTAACAAGCAAACAAAACCAAACCACACCACACCCTTGGAAAGACAGTATGAAGCAGAGTTAGAGTTTATTGAAAGAGATTTTTTTTTTTTTTTTGGTTTTTCGAGACAGGGTTTCTCTGTGTACTCCTGGCTATCCTGGAACTCACTCTGTAGACCAGGCTGGCTTCGAACTCAGAAATCCGCCTGCCTCTGCCTCCCAAGTGCTGGGATTAAAGGCGTGTGCCACCACTGACTGACAAGCCCAGACAATCTTTCTGTGTGGGCCATGGAGAAGTTCTCTGAGGTAGCTTGTAGGTCACTAGACCTTGCATTCAGAATGGGTTCTGCATATATCTAGAAAAGCATGCCATAAAGAGAAGCTAAGATCAGAACAGGCAAACCTTTCTGGTCTCCTCTCTTACTTCAGAGTCACCCTGTTCTGTCTAATCACATCTCTGTATGGCCTTCATTCTTCATGAAATGAACACATATAGGCAGTCTGTCAGTTTTCTCTGGGTTCTTTGAATCAGCTGTATTTTGTTCACTCTTGTTAACTAGTCTTTCATTATAGGAGAGTTGGCTGTTTCTTTGTGATAAGGAGTGGAGAACGCCGGGCGGTGGTGGCACACGCCTTTAATCCCAGCACTTGGGAGGCAGAGGCAGGTGGATTTCTGAGTTCGAGGCCAGCCTGGTCTACAGAGTGAGTTCCAGGACAGCCAGGGCTACACAGAGAAACCCTGTCTCGAAAAACAAAACAAAAAAAAACAAAACAAAAACAAAAAAAAAAAACAAAAAAAACAAAAAAAAAAAGGAGTGGAGAAATCTCAACTACATTTCTACCTACCAGATGGGCCAGTTCAAAATGGAACTAGAGTTCTCATGGCAAAGCAGGTACATGTGTGATCTCATTCATTAATCCAGGGACACACTGTAGCAGTAAATTATAGGTCAGGGCTTCCAGCATCCAGAATGTTCTCGTTAGACATTCAAAAGAAAAGTGACCACATGAGCTTGCAAGTGTTGGGGGTGGCCTCCAGCTTTATTATATCGTGGGCAGAGAAAAGAACTCTAGATTCCCTGCTTTTCAGACCCATGTGGCTTTTTTTTTCATGTGAATCTGTGAGTTCTTTATAGGAAAAATGTATTTGTGGTTCTGAGAAATACAATTACCTGCAAACTCTCCTTTGATGAGCAAAGGCAGAATGAAAATTTTGGGCATAGACTGGTAACAGAAGATGTCTTAGTTAAGATTCCCATCACTGTGAAGAGACACCATGACCAAGGCAACTCTTACAAGAACAACATTTAATTGGAGCTGGCTTACAGGTTCAGAGGTTCAGTCCATTATCATCATGGCAGGAAGTAGGGCACAGTCCAGGCAGGCATGCTGCTCAATGAGCTGACAGTTTTATATCTCAACAGAAGAGTGTCTTCCAGGCAGCTGGGAGATGGGTCTCAAAGACCACCCACACAATGACACACTTCCTCCAACAAGGCTATATCTCCTAATAGTGCCACTCCCTGGTCCAAGAATATTCAAACAACTGAAACAATACCCTGTACCCTCCTCTTGAGTCCTGATTCACGTCCTAGACCCTGTTGTGAGGGCTCTCTGCTATTAGCTTTGGGGTCTAGCCTTCAGTTCTTACCCTTCTGAAATCCTCCCTTAGGGAAGGCAGGGCCCTGCTTGCCTTCTTGCATAAGGCTCTGCTCTCATCTCTGGCCTGTCCCCACATAGCTTGGCATGTGGCCCTACGTAGCTTTTGTTGGGTGCATAAATGAGTGAGATTTCAGGCTTGCAGTTGGGTGGCTAAATCCCAGGGTCCTGATAAATCATGGGAAACTCAGGGGCCAAGGGTTCAACCACTTGGGCTGCCAAAGTTCTAGACTCAACATTTTTATTGATATGCACACACAGAAAAGCACACAAATCTAAAATATGCATAAGTGAATCTTCATGAAGTGAACTTTGAACTTTAGCACTTGTAGCTAAATAAATCAAAGCAGTCCGACACCTGGCCTCCTTCCTGTCTCTGCTTCACAACATTTTTCACATGCAAGTGGAAAGACTAAGAGGCCAGGGTTCTGAGCAGGCTAGGCGGGGTTCTGTGCTTGAGGATTTAAGGGAGGAGCATGGATTGAATCTTAAGGTAGTTTTGTATGCCCTTGGGGAATTGTTGAGGTAGAGGGGATGTATAGGGCTCTGAGTTAGGGCTTCATAAATTTGTTTAGGTTGTGTGTGGTAGCAGGAGCTATTTAGAGGAGGCCTTGGGAGCCTATGTGGGAGGAGCGGACCGGATTGGAGGCGGGGCCTATGAGTTAGGAAGGGCGGAGCCATTGAGTGTGGGGAGGAGCCTCAGCTCTCGGAGGGAGGGGCTTGCGCGCGCGCGCTCGCTGCCGGCGCGCCCCCTCTCGGCCGCCATGTTGGCTGGCGTGTGGGTGTCAAACGCTGCACGGGCTCGGGTCGCTCCCGCCTCTCCAGCGTCACCGGCGGCTGCAGCCTTGCACTCGCGCTGGCCAGGAACGGAGGTAAGCCGGGACTCGCGGGTCTTGGCGTGGTGGTGGCTCGGGAGTCGGGGCGGGGCAGGGCGCGAACCTTCTTTCCAGTGCGTGGACGCCCCTAGAGCACCGGCTTCCCCTAGTCGGCCGGGGCGTGCACCGTGCGGCCAGCCGGACCCCACCCGGCTGGACTGCTCAGCCAGGCTCCGCCCCACCTGAGGCCGCTCTGAGAGAGAGGACGTCTGCCTCCCGGCTTCGGCTCCTGTCCGCGCCTCACACCTCAGCTCGGGAGCCTTCAGTTTGGAACAACCCCGCCCCTCCACAGAACGTGTTCTTCCCCCGGCTCACCCCTCGACCCGGGTCCGAGCCTGCCCGCCTCCCTTCGGGGACCGGGGGAAGGGGTCCTCTTACCCACGTCTTTCTTGCCCCCGGGACTGGATTCTCCTACCCGGCCCCCACTCCACAGCACAGCGGGGACGGGGGCGGCGAAGCCAGGCTCCAGCTGCCTTTTGTTCCGCGTGGGATGGCAGAGACCTGGCGGCCTTGTTGGGCGAGTCCGGGTGGGCGAGCCGCGCGTGGGGTCGGCCTCTTCCGGGAGACCCTCGCTCTCCTGTGGGCCGGCTCCGTCGGAGCGCGAGCCGAGCGCGTTGGGAGAGGCAGGCCATTCCTAGAGGAGTCCGGGCCAACAGGTTTTTGTTTGCAACCTGAAGTTGGCCCAGTGGTTTTGCAGGGGGGCAGACTGTCTGAGCTCCCTAGAAACCCTAGGTCGGTCGGTGTTAAGTCCGTTCCTTGGTCTCGGGCCTCCGTCCTTCGCAGCGGCCTCTTCACTTTAGTGCTGCCTTGGGAACGCATTTGAAGTCTATGTTTCAGAAGAGATAGGACTTAGCCATTCTTGGGATTTTTGACTAGGGGAACTAAGGCCCCAAAATGTGTTAGTTTGCCCAAGGTCATCTAGGGATAGGGTGTCTGACACAGCTGGAAGCCCCAACTCCTGGACACTTACGGATTTCCTCAACGTTGAGGATTCCCCCAAATCGCTTTCCTGTTATTTTAACTTTCATACAAGAAAATGGGCAAGGAAATATAAGACGTGTGAATTCTTCTTTTGCACACTCAAGAAAATACCCTGTGGTAGAAGGGATTGAAATGGGGTTGAAATGATTGAAAAAGGTGAATTTCTATGGTCGATGTCCCCATTATTATGTAATATAACGAAGACTTAATGGGAACTTTGTGGTCTTGTAACTCTAGATAGAGTGTTAGCGGCAGATACTGGATCCACCATGATCCGCCTTTGCATTGGTAATTAAGCTTTTCATCTATATTTTGTTGGTAATGAAGCTCTCCTCTGTATTTAAATTAGCATGGGAGGAACTGCTGCTTGCTTCTGAACGGTGTTTGTGATTAATAATTGTGTTGGGGAAACATCTGTAGGTCTGTCTCATTTTGTATTTGTATGTTTGCTTTTGTTATGTTTTGTGAGAGGGTCTCACACCTGCATCTTTTGTGACTTTAAAGTTTGGTTTTTCCTAGTTTTAAAGTTAGGCTAGTTATCTGTAACTGTGTGGCTGGGCTGTTGTTTCATAAACATTAACTGCAAAGTACTGTGCCACATGGGTTGAGTTTTGAGTAATTTTGTGGGGTATTTGGATTTCTCCCTTAGCCCTGAGATAGAAGGATGAGGGCTCTGTTGATTTCCTTTCCCTGTGGGTGTGATGGTGCCAGACATCTGAGTTACAAAGAAACAGGAAACTTAAAAAAAAAATTAAAAATGAGGTGTGTGTGTGGCTGAGAGGGCAGTGTATAGTGTAGGTGCCCTCTGAGTGCAGAAGGGTGTCTTATCCCCTGCAGCTGGAGTACATTTCCTTATGAGCTGTCTGATGTGAGTGCTGGGGGGGTGAGCTTTGGTTCTTTAAAAAAGTATGTGCTCTTAACTGCTTAGCATTCTCTCCAGCCCGGGTATTTGAAACTTCTGAGTGATAATACCTGGCACGGTGTTTGTAGTCTTGAAAAATGGCCCATCCTTTGCAGAACCTCTCTGTGGAAATATGGCTGCCTCTTATGTAATCTTTCATAATGAGGAATAGATTTCCAAGAGTCGAGATTCTGATAAGAGTCCTGTGAAAGTAGTTGAAAAGTTTTGGAGAATCTGATTATTTTAATGTGGTTTTTTGTTTGTTTGTTTTGTTTTTGTTTGTTTTGCAAGAGACGGGTTTTCTCTGTGTAGACCCTGGCTGTCCTGGAACTCACTCTGTAGACCAGGCTGGCCTCAAACTCAGAAATCCGCCTGCCCTGCCTCCCAAGTGCTGGGATTAAAGGTGTGCGCCACCACTGCCCGGCTAAAGGAAGTTTTAAATTTCATTAATAGTGGCAACTTTGGAGTTCTTTTTGGACTAAAGCATGGAAAGAATGAATTTCATTTAATTGCCCACTGTGTACAGAGCTTTCCTGTCTTGTGGATGGGGTGCCATGAGCACCCAGTGACCCTGAGCGTTAGTTACTCAGAGAATTTATTCCCCAAAGAGTCTCATTGTGTAACCCAGGTTGGTCTGAAATTTGACTCTTCTGTCTCACCTTCTTCAGGGATTGAATTAGAGGGTACAGGCTACCATGCTTGGCCCTTGGTTTTCTGGTTAAGTGTATTTGGGTTTAAACTTGCCTCTTTGTCAAGCCTTTGGTAGCTACCAATCTTTGGCCCTTCTCCTCTACTCTCCCAGCCTCCCCACCACAGAGTCTGTTAGGACTCTGGGCATTTTGAGACTGACGTCTTTGAGGCCAGTGGTTGCCTTGTTTTTTGTTACTTTTCCAAGGCTCAGTTCAGTCTGTGACATAGTACTCAGGTCTGTAATAAGTAGGCTGATGTTTCTATGATTCTGTACTGTCCCACTGTTTAACCTTGCTCTGGCATTAAACCACTACTATTGGCCATCTGTATCGTGAATTGACTATGCAGTGGATTTCTTTTTTTTTCTTCTTCCCTGTAGTGTTGGGAATTGAACTTAAAGCCTCACACATGCTAGGCAAAGTACTCTGCTACTGAGATGTACCCAGCCCTCCAGGAGATTGAGTTTTTGAAAACTAACAAACATTCTGATAAGTCAGTCACTGACTTTGTAGCTCTAGTTGCCCTGGAATTCAGTATGTAGACCAGATTGGCTTGCGGCTGGGGTTAAAAGGCATTCATCACCGTGACTAGGACTAGCTTTCTTTCTTTCTTTCTTTTTTTTTTTTTTCGAGACAGCATTTCTCTGTGTAGCCCTGGCTGTCCTGGAACTCACTCTGTAGACCAGGCTGGCCTCAAACTCAGAAATCCTACTGCCTCTGCCTCCCAATATCTGGAATTAAAGGCATGCACCACCACTGCCTGGCTGTGACTAGCTTTCTTAATTTAAAAAAAAAATTGAGTATTATTTTATTATTTGTGTGTGTTTCTATGTGTACGTGGGTACAGTGCTCTCAGAGGCCAGAAGAGGGTGTGGGATACTACAAGTTTCTGGACATGGGTGCTGGGAACTGATCTTGAATCCTCTGAAAGATCAGCCAATGCTCTTAACTTAGCCATCTCTCCAACCCCCAAGTTTATTTTCTGTATATCTTGACAGAAGAGGGCATCAAATCCTGTTATAGATGGTTCTGAGCTACCTTGTGGTTGCTGGAAATTGAACTCAGGACCTCTGGAAGAGCAGTTAGTGCTTTTAACCACGGAGCCATCTCTCCAACCTAAAATTATTTTCTGTCTGTCTTTCCTTCCTTCCTCCCTTTTGCCTCCTCTTCCTTTTCCTTCTTTCTTCCTTTTCTTCTTTTGAAGCAGGGTCTCTCTGTTTAGCTTTCACTGTCCTGTAGTTCAGGCTGGCCTCGGACTCAACAGATCCACCTGCTTCTGCTCCCCAAGTACTAAGACTAAAGGTATATGCCACCACAACTGGCCTAGAATTTTCTTAGTTTGTTCATAGTGCCTAAAAATAGAAACTTAGAAAAACAAGTCCAAGGAAACATGTCTATGGCTCAATGTGTATTCAGCCACTGTATCTAGAGGTATGTTTGACTATACCTGCTTGCAGTCTGATGATTGAGAAGTACGACTTCTAAAATCTTGATGCTGTTTTAGTAGCCTTTAAAACAGAACCATTTTCATCAGTGCATAAGGTTGGGATTGAAACCTGTATGTGAGGGGAAACTCTTAGATCTGCGGGGTTAAGCTGCAAGACTTAACATAGTATTCACACTGGGTCCATGAGTCCCTTGAAAGGCTGGGATCTGTAAATGCATTAAAGTTTCTGGCTTTCTCCAGACTTCAGGATCTGTGGAAGAACTGTAATTTGAATGTCAGTAATTGAATGGGCTACTTTATATGATAAGTGTCTTATTTAGGTTTGGAATTAAAAAAAAAAAAAAAAAAAGGCATGCCTCTTTGAGGTCCCTGCTTCCCTAGAGTGGATTGAGTCTTCTGGTAACTCTCCCAGCACTGCTGGGTTCCAGACCTAGCTTCATTCTGGGTTCCTGGTTTCTCTTCCCTGTGGATCCTAGTTCAAGCAGTGTACTGCATTTAAGGGTGTTCTAGAGAAAGAATGGGTAACTCAGCTCTCTCTGTTCAAAGCAGAGTTGGTCCATAGGGACTTTAAGGCTTTGGTCATGTAACCCAGCTGACAAATGGAGAAAAGCTCTTCCTGAGGGATGGCTGGCCATCCAGGGCTAATGCATGATGTGAATTTAAAAGCATTTATAATTAATCACTTGAATGCAGGCTGCATCCTTCCTCTGCTTTTACCCTTCTTTGGTAATGTCATTGTCACATCTCTCATCCAGCAGCATAGTGGTTTAGAGAATCTAGTGACAGTTTGGCTGCCACAGCCTCATGGCACATTGGTTTGGAGCTGGGCATGGGGCCTGGTCCAGTGGGCCTCCTGGCTGGGTGGGATGGGGCCCACCCATCATTGAGCTTGATTTGGGTAGTGGTGGCACACACCTTTAATCCCAGCACTTGGGAGGCAGAGGCAGGCGGATTTCTGAGTTTGAGGCCAGCCTGGTCTACAGAGTTCCAGGACAGCCAGGACTACACAGAGAAACCCTCTCCAAAAACCAAAAAAAAAAAAAAAAAGAAAGAAAGACCAACAAGGACTACTTCATGGAAAAGACACTCATCCACTCTAATTTGCTGTTCATCAGGATTCCCTAGAGGTTGGTTTCAGTTGGTTGCCAGGCTCCACCCCAGGGCTTCCAATTCAGTAGATAAAACCCAACAATTTTCCCCTCTTCTTTGGATAGGTTCTTGTGAAGCTTAGGGTGGCTTGGATTCACTGTGTCCTTAAGGATGACTTTGAAATTATAAATCTCTTTTTTTTTTTTTTTTTTTAGTTTTTCGAGACAGGGTTTCTCTGTATAGCCCTGGCTGTCCTGGATCTCACTTGGTAGACCAGGGTGGCCTCGAACTCAGAAATCCGCCTGCCTCTGCCTCCCAAGCGCTGGGATTAAAGGCGTGCGCCACCACCGCCCGGCAAAATTATAAATCTCTTGCCTCTGCTTCCTAAATGCTGAAATTATAGGCATGTGCCACCATGCTCTGGTTTTTGTGGTGCTGGGGATTAAATTTAGCAGGGCTTTGAGCATAATCAACAAAACATTGTACCACTGGCTATATGATATCCAGTCTTGAGAATACATATTCAAGTTTTTTTTTAGGTTTTTCGAGACAGGGTTTCTCTGTGTAGCCCTGGCTGTCCTGGAACTGTCTCTGTAGACTAGGCTGGCCTTGAACTCCAAAATCTGTCTGCCTCTGCCTTCCAAGTGCTGGGATTAAAGGCGTGTGCCACCACTTCCCGGCCATATTCAGGTTTTTAAAAAGTACACTTATTACTAGTTTTGTTTTACTTTTTTAAGATAGGGTCTCACCGTGTAGTTTTGGTTGTCCTGAAACTTGTTGGGTAGACTAGGCTGTCCTCTTAACTCAGATCCACCTGCCTCTGCCTTCTGAATGGATCAGCTATTACTATTTTTTTTAAAGGCAAGTGTGTGTATAATTTTATATTTATACACATTTAAATTTATATAAATGCATCTGTGTCTGTGTATGTGCTATGTGGGTGAGGGTGACTACAGTATCCAGAAGAGGACATTGAATACTATGGAGCTGGAGTTACAGGTGGTTGTGAGCACTCAGAGATGGGTACTGAGGTCCAAATTCAGATCCTTTGGGAGAGCATTAAGTGGTACCCTTAACTGTTAAGCCATCCCTGTGGCCCCTATTTGTTTATTTACTTAACTAGTGTATGTGCACACCATCAAGTAAGTGTGTGTGTGTGTGTGTGTATAGGTGTAGGTCAGAGAACAACTTGTAAGAGTCAGTTCTCATCTGTCATGTAGGTCCCAGGGATACAGCTTAGGTTGACAGGCTTGGTGGCAGGTGTCTTTACTTCCTGAGTCATCTTGTCAGCCCACAGAACATGCGTTTTTAACCAGTGTCTGCATGTTACTGATGCTGCCAGTTTGGGGACTAGACTTTGGAATCTTGGCCTGAGGACTAAAAGAGAAGGCACGTGAGGTGTCTAGCACCAGCTGACTGACTGTGCAGAGGAAATCAGAATGCTTCTGAATACTGCTCTGAAGATGGCAGTGTGGCATTTGGGAAGGAATTTGGGTTCTCTGAGCACTGTTCTCACTTTGAGTTTTTTCCTATTATGATTTGGAGCATCCATACAAGCATTCACCTGTGTGAGTTAGTTGGTTCATTTTCTTTAAGGATAGTTACATGAGATGAAAATGGCCTACAGAATGGCAGTAAATCCTCTATCCTGCTGGAAAAGCAGGTGCATTCCTACATGGCTGGCATGGTGATGACTTTCTAGGACTTTAGGAATGTAGCTTGGAGAGGTTGTTGTTGGTTGTTGGTCTATCTGGGCAGAACACTTCAGAGTCATTAGTCATCATCAGTCCCCGTGTTAATGAAAATCATTTGATTTAGATTGATTTAATATTCTTTGGTGTTTATAGAGTTTAAGAAAAAAATTTCCCTTTTCCACTCATCATTCAATGTCTCTTGGATTTTGAAAGAACTAATACTCAGGGTTTGGCAACCTGTACTAGGCTTCACAGTGAGTGAGTGGTATTCTGTTGTTGGGTGTGTGTTGTATGTGTGTGTTAGTATGTGGGTGGCTGTGGTGTATGTATGATGTGTGTTTGGGGTGGCTGTGGTGAGGCACATGCTGTGAGTTCTGGTGGGAGTGCATATGGAGGCAGAGCAGAACTTTCCAGGTGTCTCTGTTGCTCTGTAACTGCTGTCTTGATAATGGATCCTTACTTGAGCATGAGTGTGTCATTTGGCTAGGCTGGCTGATCAGTGAACTCTTGGGGTCTGCCTGTCTTTCCCCATCAATGCAGGGTTATAGGTGTGTGCTCTATGCTGAGCTTTTCACATGGGTCTGGGGATTTGAGCCCACGTGTTAGTAGAGCCTGTGTTCTTATCCACTGAGCCATCTCTGTAGCTCTTATTTTACAGTCACTTGTGTCAAACTCAGAACCTTACCGTTTTTCCTCCTTACCCTGAGGTGTGCTGTATGTTTCTGTTACTTTGCTGTTTTCTTACAGCAGTCCTAAGAGTGGCATTTCACAGATTAGTGCTCTCAGATTGGGCAGGGCTTGGCAATGTGCTTTAATTCAGTCTGACACTGGTCCGATTTTGAAGTCATATCTATGACAGTAGCTCACCCCACCCGTAAGAAAAAAAAAACCAAGAGGTGCAGAGGTATAGATATATTTGAAGGACAGTTTTGTGACTGTAGGTAGGATATTTGAGGTTTAGGGTCAGATCAATGGGTGGGAATAAAATGTTTCTTGCCGACACACTTAGTCTGACTGAGAGGACAAAGTTAACATTTCTGAGGAAATTAGAAGTCATCAGTGTGTTGGACTGTGATTTTGATTTTTGTCAGGAGGCTAAGAAGGTAGAAAAAAAATCCAGAAGAGTCAGGGTGGATATCAGGGAGAAAGTAGGGTTGAGTTGGGCCTATAAGGACCATTATAAACATGGGAAGGGCAGCTGGATGGGTTCCTGAGGGGCTTGGGTGTGGGTGCCCTTGTGTATACATCTTGATCGTGTGCTGTGTTGCCTCTGTGTTGCTGAGGAGAGTGATTTGTGGCTAAGGAGTTTGGGTCTGATGCCCGGGAGCTCTTACTCCTGGCACACCTACAAGTCATGAAGTCTGGAAAGCTTAAACAATGTTTCTAATGGGGCCTCTTCCCAGACCAATCAGGAAGGGACCAAAGATTTTTAGAAGTGCCCAGACAATTCTGATGTGAGTATGGAGAGCTGAGCCTGTGCTTAGGGTAGTCTCTAGGAACACCAGGGCCTGAAAGATGCAAGGGAATGGGAGCTAGAGAGAAGAGAGCCTGTGTGTGAGAAGTTGAGAGTAGTGAGCCTTGAGCTCTCCTAGTCACTGGGAATGGGCCACAGCGGAAAGGTGGAGCAGAGGAGAGGAAGGAAGATGGCCTCTAAACCACCTTGGAGAAGTGGGTGCTTCAGCAAAGGGTAAAGAAAGTAAGTAGAGGAGGAGAGATTGTGATCTGTTGGGTAAGCCTTTCCACCTGAGCCCAGGCAGGGAGCAGGCAAAGCCGGTTCTTATCTCCCCATCAAGGGTTCCTTCTCATACTCTACACTGTTATGATGATTTCAGCGGGTAAGATTTGCAAAATTCATTTTTGATTTATTTTATATTACATGGTTTTGTCTGCCTTTGTGTTCATGTATCAAGTGCTTGCCTGGTGCCACTGGAGGCCAGAAGTGGGCATCAGAACCTCTGGAGCTGTACCTAGCTGTCATGGGGTGCTGGGGATTGATCCTGGGTCCTCTGGAAGAACAGCCAGTTCCTTAACCACTGAGCTATCTTTCCAAGTCCAGTATTTGCAAAATGTTAATTGTAAATTGTAATTCTTCTTATCACCCCTCTGCTTTTTCTTTTTGTTTGTTTGCAGTGAAGTCTTATTATGTATAGTCTAGATTGGCCTAAAATTTGTTATCCTGTTACTTCAGCCTCTCAAGTGCAGGGAGGGATTAAACGTGTGTGCCACCATGCTCAGCAAAATCATGTTTTTAAAAGTAAGTTTGTACTAAAGAGTTCATAACTTTGATATTGAATGTTACTAGTCAAAAATAACAAGTGAAGGTTTTTTAACCTAGTATTTAATGAATGTCTTGTCCTTTATGGTGTTCTGGACAAAAAGGTAGCTCAGTTTATGCCCCTATTTGATGCTTATTGCACACATGTACTGTGTGTTTACTGGTCTGGGACATATAAGTTAGTGAGTAAAATTTAAGTTTCTGTTTGCAGGTTTTGGCATCTGTAGATTGGCTCCTGACAGAGTGAGAAATAATGTTGGCCCAGGGTGTATCAGCAGATAGACAAGTGTAAAAAGTGGTGTTAGACATTGATGGAATCTGAGGTTAGAGAAAGTGTTAGGAACCGATCTGAAAACCATCTGGATCTTGAAAGTACAGAGCTATGGGGCATAGAGGAGTAGCAGAACCATTGGTGCTGTGTGTGCAGACATGGTGTCTGGTTGAGTGGAGAATGGAAGACTGAAGGGGGTGGCTGGGCAGCTCCAGCAATAACTGGGTAAAACTGAACTGGTAGCTATGGTTTTCAGTCTTTTGGTATGGTGAGTGGGCACTGCTGTAGGTCTCCCATCCAGTTCCTTACATGAATGGCCCTGCTGTGCTGAAAGCAACACAGCTTAATTGAAATGGGTTGCTGTGTTAAGATCAGCCAAAGTGCCATCTTGTACAGGTACTGGGGAGCTAGATGGTAACAGGGCCCAAGGACCTGAGGCTCCTTTCAGAGCACCTGACAGTAGGACTGTGTAGTGACCGTGAGAAGGGTGGACTGAAAAGAGTTCCTGTCCCACCCTATTTTCCTAGCCAGTTTCCCAGGGCCAAAATGATAATTTTATCCTGGGCTGGTGCTGACCTGACATGCATGGTCCTTTGGGACTAGAATGCCCACACTTAGAGCAATGTGTTTTCTAGAAATCTCTGGAGAATTTTACGGCCGTGTGAACATTTGAACTCTCTGGTAAGCTTGAGACACATGTCAGATACTGTCTTTGGCTGAGTATAGAGTATCAGGGAGATGAGATGATTCTAGTTCTGCAGTTCTTGATATGGATAAGAGAAAAGCTGTTGGGGTGGATTAAACCACAGGATGATCTTGGCTGTACATATGGTGTCTCTTTTGGGTACTGTCTTAGTTTTCTGGCTGTCTTGGGAGTTATGGCCATTGTGTTGACAGTCCTGATGTGAGCTGGGGCAGCCAACGAGGAGAACCCACTTGCTTAACTTTAGAGCTTCTAGACCTTCCATATTTCTTTGCTTATGGCCCAATTTCAGCCAGCTGTGACTGTTTTGACTGTCTCACAACATCAGTGTGACATTGCCTCACTTGTCCCCCATCTCCATTCTAAAGGACCCTTGTGTTTCTGTTTGACCTACTGGGTGCTCTTTCCCTATCCCAAGTTAGGGAAGAATGCTTTCATTCTCTCTGCTGCTTCCTTGCCCTATAACCTAACAAGCTCACAGGTTCTTGTACTAGGCTGTGGATGCTTTGGGATTAGGCCTTTAGGAGACCATTATTTGCCCACTAAAGTTGCCAACATCAAAAGCAGATCCTGTGCAGCTTTCCACATTTGCAGTTTCATGGACAAATGGGAACACTTAGCAGTTGGAGCCTGCACTGTTGCTTGGCAACAATGGGTCAGAGTCAGTGTGGGTGCCATCATCTCTAGATGGGGCTTGTGACGTGCCAGTTCTCTGTAGGCCCCGGCCCTTCCATAGTGCCCACTAATTTTTTCCCCCTGCTTTTTCCTCACTTTGGGAACACAAGGACTTATTGGTCCAGTCGTAGAAGTGTTCTCTGTTCAGGTGGTGAAGCTTACCACCACTTCCTCATTTTATTTCTTCTCTTCACCCCCTGCACTTTACCTCATTTCCTGTCTCCAGACTCTTGACCCAAAGTCTCTCCTGTTTCTACCTGGCACCCACTTTTCCATATCCTTCTGACCCAAGGCCCTGTGCTCTGGACTATTGCTGATGCCATTTTAGGTGGTATTGTTTGTGCTGTGATTCTTTGTTTCCCATCCCCCCCTATTTTTGGGTACCCAACTGTAGTCTGTAGTGTATTCTGGTACCTTCCTCTGGGTGTCATGCTTCATGAAATTGAGTCCTTATAATGGAGCCATTTCAGTCAAAAGTCAAAGTTACACAAGTCTGTGGTAAGGCATCTCAGTGCCAAGCACTTACCTAGATACTGGGAATGTGACAGAATACTAGGAGGCTGCCTTCCATGTAAAACTCGTTCTAAAGAGGAAGAAAGAGAACCAGGAGAATGGGCAGTGACAGTATCAGGATGCTACTGCATATGGGGCTGGGGCCTGCTTTCTTCAGTTCCCAGGCTGGGGCTCCCATCTGCTTACATTGTTTTTAAAGGATTGTTTTTGGAGCTCTTGTTAAAGGCATTTCCAGCAAATATCCCCTTGTGTCCAGACACTGCCTGGACCTATTTGATAGCTGAAATTTTAACAGGCTTCTTTACATTGGCTTATGGAGGAGGTTCAAACTAGCCACTAACTTGTATTCCTGCTTGGTAATCTGAACTGAGACTCTGATTTTCTTCTGAAGGGCCATTTTTCTGTGGCCCCCTGTAGAGGGACATGCAGTAAGTGACCCTGGCTCAAGATGGGGACACTTGGTAGAGCCCTTTGCATCTGGTAGCTAAGGGTACCTGCTGCTTTTATCTATACAGAATATAATCCAGAAACTTGGCTATAAACTTGGTTTCATTTTGGCGGATTCAGTGAATGAAGACAGCATAATTTAGTGAAACTCATCACTCAGCTTCAACATTTTAAATCTAAGTTTCTCCCATAGATTATTCTAAAACAACCCCCAAACTTTATTGATAATGGCTTAGCTGTACCTTTTTAAGGTACAGTAAACTTACTTGGTGAAGTTCTTTTTATTTGAGATAGGGTCTTACTCTGTAACTCAGGCTTGCCTATGATCAGTGATTCTCTAAGCATTTAGGTTATGAGTGTGAACAATCAAGCCCAGCATCCACTATGGGTCCTTTTCTTACTCTTTGTTTCCTCCAGACAGGGTTTCTCTGTGTAGTCCTGGCTGTCCTGGAACTTGTCTTTAGACAAGGTTGGCCTTGAACTCAAGAGATCCACGCTAAGATTAAAGTTGTGTGCCACTATGCCTGGCTTTCATGTGGATTTTTATATGTTCCATGTTCAAAGCTGACTTTTTCTAGTAGTGAAATAATAATGATCTCTGTACAAAAATATTCACTTGGCTTGAATTTTGCTCTCACTTCTTTTAGGGCAAAACATTAATAAGAGTTTTGCATTTTAATTTTGTTACTGTAAAGTATTTATGAAATTTACCATTGCAACTATGTTAGACTGGGGATAGAGGCATGTGCCACCCTGCCTAATCACTAAACTGTTTTCTAACTCTGGTTTGCCTGATTCAGACATTCCCTGTGCCTAGCATCTTCTATCCTGTGGCATCTTGGTTGGCCTCTTTGCAGGTTTTTTTTTCATGTTGTAGCATGGATCAGCACTTTATTCCTTCTTATTATTGAGTAATCTCTGTATGAGTGGGTGACAACTTGTTTACCTTCCTGTTGATAGTCATTTGAAGTTTTAATTTTGGCCATTGTGAATAGTTGCTATTTTAATTTAACTAAATGTTGCTTAATTTGAAATGTGGTGATAGAGTACATGGATCATGAAGAAGGTATCACATATTCGAGGGTAGGAAGTGGTTTGTTTCTATTTATTTCAACAAACACATTTTGTAGGAACTTAAGGCTCAAGCTTCTTTGGGTTGTTTGTTAGCTGAACTGCTCCTCTGCTGAAAAACTCATTCCTTCTCTGGCTCTAGTCTAAGCTGTGGAGTTAGGATGGGTGGAGGACCTTCTTAGCACTGGTGTGGAGGACATGCTCAGTGGTCTGAGACTTTGCTTTTGAGTTTTCTGAGACAAACTTGTGTTTTCATGGAATCCAATGACAGAAAGGTTTCCATTCCCAGGTTCCAAGGCAGGATCTTTGTTTAATAACCCACAAAGTTTTTTTTTTTTTTTTTTTTGAGACAGGGTTTCTCTGTGTAGCCCGGGCTGTCCTGGAACTCACTCTGTAGGCCAGGCTGGTCTCGAACTCAGAAATCCGCCTGCCTCTGCCTCCCAAGTGCTGGGATCAAAGGCGTGCGCCACCACCGCCCAGCTACCCACAAAGTTTTAAGTTTGTGTTTTCCTGGAGCATGTACTGGGTCCTAGAGATAGGTCAAGTCTGCCCATGTCAGTGGGTACTGAGTGGGTGTGATGGAATGGTCTGCATGCTGGGCCCTGCTTTCTCATTGGAGTTACTGGGCAGCAATGTGCTGATAGTGGGCACCCTTCTCAAGGGCTGCTTCTTGAAGACAGTGGCCCCATGCTCTGCTGATGGGGACTCATCTCCATCCATGGAGTTGGGGAGCACATCAGACCGTGTGTCCATTTTTGGAGGGTTCAAAGGATTATTCATCTCAGGGACCAGGATGAGGAAAATGTGAATTTGATTTGTTTTTCACTTGCACTGAGTGTGAATAGACTTGATTTGAGGCTTTTAGTTGAGTCTTCTTTTTTCCTCCTCCCAAGATGGTTTCTCTATGTAGCCCTGGCTATTCTGGAATTGCTTTGTAGACAAGGTTGGCCACAAACTCACAGACTCCTTCTGCTCCTGAGTACTGGTATTAAAGGTGTGTTTTACCATGGCCCAGCTAAAGGTACTGGCTTTTTATAAAAAGACCTCTAAGATTATTAAGGGTGTAGAGTCCCAGTCCTTCTACATATGGCCATGACTGATATCCCCATGATGAAAAATATATAAGAGAAAAGTGTAGCTGATGTCTGTGATCATTTCAAGTATCAACAAGCCTTTAGGATGTCTGTTTTAGCAGACTGAGGTCAGATAGACAGGGTGTGAACTCTGTATTAAAGACTGAGGTAAATCAATGAGCTCTGTCTTTGCTTCTTCTCCCCGATCTCTTAGTTATAGCATTCCTTGGTCCAAGGTTTGGGACAGGACTCTGATTTTGCACATCTTAGGACCCATTGTGGATAAGGTAAGTCTATTGGCCAACTTCTTGAAAGAATAGTGAGTAGTAGGGAGAGGGTCAGAGTAATCATGACTTCCTGGTTAGTGTGTGTCTGGCTTTGGGAAGAAGGGACCCTTTGGGTTTTGTGACCTGTCTTGGGAAAGAAAGAGACGACAGGAGGATAGGAGATGGTCAGATGGCTCTTACTTCTGAGGCTGTTCACTACCATTCAATTCAAATTGCTCAAGTATGCCAAAACTACATATTTTGTGATACTACTTACTTTGAGTCCCTGACAAAGATCATCAGAGAAATTTGGAAGTATATACTGTCAAGTCTGACAGTTGTCAACTGTGACAACTGTAAACTGATTTCAGGCTTATTTTTGTCAGTTTATATCTGCCACCCTCCCACACTCATACCCTTGGGGTTCTGGTGGCTCACTGTGAGGAGGTCTGCATTGCTTTTTTTCCTTTCCAGCAGAGCTGGTATGCTCCCATTCCTCCTCTGTAATGGGTTAGCAGGCCCTCAGAGGCCTCAGTCAGACAGGAGAGAGGCTTTTTGAGAAACTGAGCACTTGGTGACCTCCTGTAAATGTCTGGTAGGAGGAATGAGCAGCAATTTGGAATGTTTTGGTGCTGTTGCTGAGCTGTAGGGTGTAGAGTTAAGAGTAGCAGTGTGGGAGGATTAAGGCTGGGTTGTAGAACTAAACTGTTGGCACTGCTGCATGCTCTTTGGAGGCTTCCAGAATGTGGCATAGTGGCTCTTTGGGCAAGGTTACTGAATAGTCACTGGGTCTCATTTTCTCTATCTTCCTGGTATAAAAGAAAGGAGTTATTTGCTACACACTACCAAGTGTCTCAAAGACCTTCCAGTCCCAAGTGAGAGGAGCATTGGACTGGAAATCATTTTCTCTGGGTTTGTGCTATCCCTGGCCTGATGACAGGGTTGGTCCTTTCTACTTAGCTTATTGCCTTTTTTTTTTTTTTTTTTTAAAGCAGGAGTTTGGAGAAGAGAAAATAGGCCTGTTGCCCAGGAAATGTGTTTGCCTGAGGCTAACTGTGGTGTAGGCAGGGAGCTGGAACAGGCTCTGGGCCAACCAGGCCTCTCCATGACATGCTGTGCCTAGTCATTTCCTTCTGGGGTCCTTGGCATTCATTCTGCATGTGGATAAGTCAGAGTTGTGTGAATAAGTTTTGTGGTGAGAAAGTCCTGGGTTTACCATGTAGTGGTGCTAGGTCCACCTGGCTGGTCCATAGAGCCACCTCCAGTGCAGATGTGTAGATACATTGGTCTCACCCAAGACTTGATCATTAGTAAGCTGGCAGGTGGCTGTGCACAGTGTGTCCAGCAAAAGGTATATTGGGAAACCACATTGAATATTTTAAAAACTCCTTTGCTAGGCATATAAAGGCTATAATAAAAGGCTTGTAAAAGTTTATTTAGAAGAAAAACAATCAATTTAGAGCTCAGAAAGGGGAATTAAATATTTTTCATAGCAAGAAATATTTTTCATCAGCCTGTGGTTACTGATGCTTACTTAGTAAAGCACTTGGAGACTTTTGCCCTCTGAGGCCCACGGAAATAGTTTGGAATAGTTTGGTCTGAGGTTTTCTTCTTCTGATGGGTGATGTGGAAACATGATTTTGTTGTGGCTTTTGGTGACTGAGAACAGTAGCTTGATGACCTTCCATCCTTTGAGCCTTAGAACACAGGTCTGTTTCCTGATCTAGGGAAAGCTGAGGGTGACTCAGGTGGTGATGTCTTTGTATTGACAGATGAGCTCTTGGGGTAGCAGCTCCTCTTCATCTGCTCAAAAGAAAGGATAAGTTGAAGTTGGTTGTCCTTGCTAATTAATGTCCTTTTGCTCTCTGTGTGTTGTGTCTACTGAGTTCTTGGAGAGTTGGCTGGTGTCTGGTCTGCATGCTCCAGTTTTGTGCCCAGGCCTGATAGGGATAGGTGAGGCCTAGTGCATGGTTGGCTAAGCCCGATGGGGAGCTTGAGTGACCTGCCACTTTGTGATGGGCACAGACCTGTTTAGGATACTCAATGCCTAGGGTTTGTACATAACTACAGGTGGGCCTATCAGAGGGAAAGCTTAGGCCAGAATGGACTGTGGGGGAAGCCACTGAAACGGGAAGCTGGAAGGGCTTGGAGGGGAGCCTCACTAAGGGAGGGACAGCCTTAGGGAAGGCCTGGTATCTTGTCCCTAGCTGGCCATTGTTGGTGCCTAGTCCCCCCCCATTCCCCACCGCCGCTCATGGCAGAGTGCAGAGGTCACAGTGGGGTCTGGGCTGGCCCTTGATTAACTAAAGGTTTTGGTGTGGCTCTGATACTTCTTTTTTAAATGGAAAAAAAAAATGGATAGGACATTTAATATTTTTTTAAATGAAATGCTCAGGTTTTTTTTTTTTTTTTTTTTTGTTTTTTGAGACAGGGTTTCTCTGTGTAGCCCTGGCTGTCCTGGAACTCACTCTGTAGACCAGGCTGGCCTCGAACTCAGAAATCCGCCTGCCTCTGCCTTCCAAGTGTTGGGATTAAAGGCATGCGCCACCACTACCCGGCTGAAATGCTCAGTTTTAAAATGAAAGGTTATTAAAATACTTCAGGGACTTGGTGAGATAACTAAGTGGCTAAAAGCACTTGTAAGTTGTCCTCTGATTTCTACATCTGCATTGTGGCATGTGTGTTGCTCAAGTAAGTAAGTAAATAATAAAGAATACTTTGGGAAGTATTTCCTGTCACTCCTGATCACTGGAGTTCTGCCTGCTGTTTTCCTTGGTAACTACTTGGTAGTGTAGCATATGTGTGAGTTCTTTCTTCCTTATTCTTTTTTTTTTTTCCCCTCTTTTGGAATAGCCCTGGCTGCCTCAAACTCACAGAGATATGCTTGCCTCTACTTCATGGGTGTTGCGATGAAAGATGTATGCCTCTAAGCCCAGCTCTTTCCCCTCTTTTTTATTAAATAAAAGCATATTGTTTATAAATCACAATATTCTCTTTTCTTTACTTTTACTTTTTTTGGGGGGGTGGGGGGAAGAAGAGGTCTAAGGGTGCTTAGACCTGGATAGCCTGGAACTCACAGAAATGGAATAGAATTAAGTCTTTGTGTGTGCTTGTGTTTGTACTTGGCATGGAGAGTTGCTGATGTGCTTGTGGAGGTTAGAGGTCAGCACCAGGTATCTTTTTCTCACTTTCCACCTCATTCATGCATGCATGCACGCATCCATCCATCCATTTTTTACAGTTATTGATTATATCTTTGGGCAGGCATATGCTGCATTATGCATGTGGAAGTCAGAAAGACAATTTGGGAGTTGGTTCTCTTTTTATGTGGGTTCTAGGGAAATCAGGAAATCAGACCTGGTGGCAGGTGTTACCTCCTGAGTCATTTTGATAGATTGCCCAGATTTTCTCCAGAGCGTTCACATTGCCTTCCCACCAGCAGTGTGGCTGCTCATTTCCCTCACAGCCTTGCCAGCCTCAGGTGGAATCACATGTTTAGATTCCTGCCAGCCTGACAAGTGTAAAAAGTATTTCAGTATAGTTTTAATTTGTATTCTTCTGAAGTTGTTTAACATACTATCACATGTTCGAAGACTCTGTGTGCATATTTTAAATTTTAAAGGTTTTTTTCTTCCTGTCTGTCTGTCTGTCTCTGTCTTGGAGACAGGGTCTTACTATGTAACTCTGGCTGTCTTGGACCTCACTACATAGACCAGGCTGGCCTCAAACTCAGAGAGATCTGCTTATCTCTGTTTCTCAAGTGCTGGAATTGAAGACAGGGTCACTACTATGTATGGCTAAGATTGAGGTTTTAAATTGTGTATGTATATGTGTGTTTGTGGAGTCCAGCAGAGGTCAGTGAACATTGGAGTTCCTTGGAGCTGGAGTTATATGTGGCTATGGGTCTTTCAGTATGGGTATTGAGAATTGAAGCTGGGTCCTCCAGAAGAAAAGCCAGTGTTCCTAACTGCTGAGCTATTTCTTTAATATCTTGGCTATTAGATATCTGATTCTACCACGTTTACAATACCCAGTTTGTATACCTCATCATGCTAGGTAGACACTACCAACTAAGCAGTATCTCCAGCCCTTAAGTTTCTTTCTGTATTTGTGGATCATAGGCTGGTTTTGTGTTAGGAGTTGCAGATCTTTGTCAGTATTGGACTGGAATTGAGGACTGGTGATCTCATTTGTGGCTCAGTAGTGAGAGCACAGAGCCTCTTCCAGTTCAGTGACTCCATTTAGTTCATGAAGTACTACTTCCCCAGCAGAGTCCCCGACCCAGTACTAGGAGGTGCTTGGGTCAGCTCTGGGTATAGTGGTTAGTACTCAATCAGGAAGGTAGTAGACACTGACCTACCTATGTGTGAACAGCAAAACATACAGTGTCTGTGGCTTTGTCGCTGTAGACTCTTGAGGCATGTGAGGTGGGGTTCAATTCTCTTGGGAGACATAAGATGCTTCAGGATTGCCCAGTTCTCATGGCCTTGTTCCCCTCGAATGGTGCAAAGGCTGGAGTGAGAGAGGCTGATATGCAGCTACCCACATTTTGAGGACAAGTCAGCTGTTCTTTGTTGGGCTCATTGCTGGAGTTTGTAAAGCAGAGAGGATTTTTTTTCCCCCCTGGGCAAAGGAAGGAGCCACTGGGCATGTAGATCTGCATAACTTACAGTTGTCAGTGCTGAGATGAACTCCTAGATTGTTACTTTTCTAAATAAAGCAGGACAGTGGCCGTATAAACACTAAATTAAAACATTTAAACAATTGGTAGAAAACCAAAAGGAAAATAACGACTTTCATTTCTTTTTGGTGCTTTTGTTTTGACATTTGGCAGCATACTTCTAATCTTTAAAGAATTAAAAAATTATGGTATGCAAACAAATTTAGTATGAAATAGACTCCTCCTGTTCCAAGTTAGTCTGCTCTGTTTTGCTTTTTCTTCTGGAGAGAGTGTGGTCAAGGGACCAGTGGGACAGAAAAGATCAGTCAGAATCCTTCAGGGTGCTGGGATCCCTGTAAGTGGAACAGGTGCTGTTAGCCTTTCCCCATAGCTCTCAGGCCCCTTGCTGATGCTTGAAGACTGGTCCTAATTTGTAAATGAGGACACATTTTATAGATGAGATACCTGCCGTTGCTGAGTTGTTTTTAAAGCTGTAACAATATCCATATACTATGGTAGGATTTTTTTTTTTATTTTGTTTTTGGTTTTGGAACAGGATCTAACTGTGTATCTTGGACTGGACTGGCCTTACACTCATGACAATTCTCCATAATCCTTCTGAGAGGTGATGGAATTATAGATGTGCACAAACACCCCATTTTTGTTCTTGATAGGCACTGCTTTACATTCAGTGAAGGTATGGAGGGTTAGTGAGACCATAGGAGAGAGGATGGGAAGAATGTATGGCTGGATCCATTGCCATGAGGTGTCATTCATTCTTGTATCAGATGTGTGCCAGCACTTGGCCAGGCCTGACTGAATCAGTATAGAGATTACCCGATAAATGTCTTAGTTGTGGTGTTGTAGGAAGAAGTTAGGGTACAGACAATGCAGTAAGTCTAGGCAAGTTCCTGGCCTCTCAATCCTTTGCTTAGGCCTGGGTGGGCAGCAGGTGGGGATCCCTGGCATTATTAGGGCTGTCAGATTTGCTCTTGGATGGATGTGCAGTTCCATGTGCACAGGGGCACCTGCACTATTATTTTTGAAGATCCTTAGTAGAAGGCAGGTCTTATCTGTGTCGCTGTGTGAAAGTGTATCCTTTTGCACTCTGCATCCTGATTCCTTATTCTTCTTTGGTCCTCCCAGGTGAACATGTTGACCCCAGGCTCCTCCCATGCCTCTCTCAGTGCCAACTACCACCTACTACTTATCTTTTCAGGTTTGTCTTGGCGAGCTGAGTCTGATGTGAAAACAAAGCTTCTGCTTCCTCTGAAGCCTCTTCATCTTTATTTGCTGTTCTGGGCCTTGGAACTTATGATATATGGTTATCAGGAGTCTTTCATCATGGCAGTTTTGATGGCTATCCCTGCCTTTTCTCACTTCTTGCCCCATCCAGCTCTTCTCATTGTGAAATTCAAGTTGTGTCCTGTCTTCATCCTTCCTACCTGACCTCTGTCTATACTCCCTGATGAAGATTTCAGAAATACCATTCTGATTAAAATAAGCCAACCCATTTTTAGTAGCTTGGCCTTTGGCAGTATTTCCTAAATAATTTCCGGTGTTATGTAGTTCAGTGGTAGTTTTAATAGTTCTCTATGAGCCAGGTAGTAGCATCATACTCCGTAAATCTCAGTGTTCAAGGCAGAGGCAGGTGAATCTCTTACTTTGAGTCTAGCCTGGTCTACAGAGTTCCAGGACAGCCAGCGCTACACAGAGAAACCTCGTCTTGAGAAGCAACAACAACAAAAATAGTTCTTTGAAAATGCCCTAGTGCTTTGACAGTTCCTCAGAGGTAAACAGTAAACATGAGTATCTAGCAGTTGTATTCTTTAGTATATGCTCAGGAGAAAACATAGCCATACAACATTTGTACATAGATGTTCTTAGCATCATTATTGATAACATCCCCAAATGTTAATCAGCTAAAATAGATACACAAATGTGCTGCATTTGTATAGATAAACAGAATGTGGTACATCCATGCAGTGACAAATATTTAACTATGAAATAGAGTGGCTCACTGATGCAGCATGAGTGTGTTTATTTATTGTTTTGGGTTGAGGTCTCTCTGTGTATTCCTGGTTGTCCTGGAACTTGCAGTGTAGACCAGGCTGGCCTGGAACTTACAGAGATCCTTCTGCCTCTTCCTCCTGAGTACTGGGATTACAGGTGTGTACCACCATGCCCAGTTGTTATGAGTCTTGGAAATTAGTGAAAAAAAAAAAAAAAAAAACAAGCCATAAAAGGCTATATATTGCCTGACTCCATATATATATAAAGAAATCCATAAAGACAGAAAATAGATCTACAGTTGCTAGGGATCTAGAGGTAGCAGAGGGCAATGACTGGTAATGGATATGGGGGATTTGGGAAAGATGAAAATAATCTAATTTGTTGTAAGTAAGCTAGAAATAAAACTGAGTTTGTATGCTTTAGGTGTTGAATTTTTCTGCTGTGTGAGTCTTGTCAATAAAAACAACTACCTTCCCATACTATAGTGATAACTGGTTTTGAATATGTTGTTACTCAAAACAGGTGTTTGAGTTTAAAAGCAAGTTATTGAGTCAAGAAAACCACAGCTAAAGAGATAGTTGAGTGGTTAAGAGTACTTGCTGCATAGGACCTGGTTTCAGTCCCAGTATCCATGCGACAGCTTAAAACTGTATTTCCAGATGACTTGATGTCCTCTCTGGGCCTGAAAGCAGCAAGTATGTATGTGGTACATGTATGTACATGTAGGCAAACTCTTTTACACAATAAAGAAATCTTAAAAAAATAATCTCCCAAATATTAAATTGATAGTGGGGTTTCATTCCTAAGAGGATTCTGCGTTGGGTAAGAGCTGTCGTTGTTAGTCACTGGCACTGTTAGGGGTGGGGGAGGGCATGACAAGTGCCTTGCAGGTGAATAACAGGCTGTTCAGACCAAATTGATTAGCCTGCTTGGTGGGGCCTTGGTTGTACAGCCTCTGCATTTTCCTGGTGTGCTAGTCTGTTGGCTGGCCAGCCTGCTTCCTCTGCCACTATTTCCATGCCTTTCCAAGGCTCCCTCTCCTTCCATGAGACACTAGCTCAGTCTCCCTTCTCCTGGGCAGGGCCACAAGGGGTCCTTGAAGTCCTGCCTACCTGTCTCATCAACTTTCTGGAGTGCCCACTTGAGTCTGTTATCTTGAGTGGGGTGCTGTCCTGTAAGCCAGAAAAAGCATGTTTTTAAATACCTTGTACTTGGTACCCTTGCCTTCCACTGTGTGGAAAGTGTCATCTATTATCAACTAAACTGTCAGTACATCTTTATGATGACTTCATGTTGTAAAATGGAATGGCAAAATTAGTTTAAAATATAGTGCAGAAAGCACTTGGGCCTCAGGATTGAACAGTTCTAGGAACATGCCCCTAGAAAGGTTCAGCATAGATGTGCTTTGAGACATACATATACACTACAGTACTGTTCTGGCAACAGAGATGTGGAAATAACTGAGATATTATCCACAGACTGAAGTAGAATATGTGTGTGTGTGTGTGTGTGTGTGTGTGTGTGTGTGTATACTCACTGCTACATGGTGGTAGACTCACAAATTACTTGATTAAAGGTGATTACTAGGAGTGACGGGTGAAGCTTGGATACAAACAACTGGTTGTTTAGGCTTGCAATGTGAGGTATAATTATATAATTGTTATAATGAAGCAAGGAACTAGTCACATTCACAGGCCTGCTGAGGAATTGAGGCAGGAGGATAGCTCAAATACTGGCATTTGAGATTAGCCTGGGTGACTTAGTGCAGCCCCTCCCACCCACACCCCTGTTAAAAGTATGTTTGTCAAGATAGTTCAGTCAGAAAAGGCTGTACAAACCTGATAATCTGGAAACTGGAATGGGAGGAAAGAATAAACTCCAAAAAGTTGTCCTCTGACCTCCATGTAAGACTTGTATGTGTGCCCATACTCATATATACATAAAGTAAATAATAGCAAGGGACTGAAGACCTAGGCCTCAAGCTGTTGACCTCAAGGTGGAGAAGTGGGTAGGGAAGCTGGTCCTCCTTTGACTTTGTGGTGCTTCAAGCCTTGAGGGCTACGGTGCCCTGGGGCTCATTTTCAGTTGCCTGTGTTGTCCATCTGGTTTGTTCCTAACCTCTTTATATCCAGCACACCTAATAGAACATTATATAAACAGAAAAACAGCCAGAACACGAGTGCTTGTTTCTTGGGACTGTCAATGGTGATATTTGAGTAAGAAAGAGGGACTTGGGGCTGGAGAGATGGCTCAGCAGTTAGGTGCACTGACTGCTCTCCTGAGTAGTTCAATTCCCAACAACCACATGGTGGCTCGAAACCACACGGTGACTTACAACCCTCTGTAATGGGATCTGATTCCCTTTTCTGGTGTCTGAAGATAGCCACAATGTACTCACATACATAAAAATAAATATTAAAAAAAAGAGAGAGAGACTGGATGATATTATAAACCTTTTTTTTTTTTTTGGTTTTTTGAGACAGGGTTTCTCTGTGTAGCCCAGGCTGTCCTGGAACTCACTCTGTAGACCAGGCTGGCCTCGAACTCAGAAATCTGCCTGCCTCTGCCTCCCAAGTGCTGGGATTAAAGGCATGCGCCACCACCGCCCGGCTGTTATAAACCTTTTTAATTCTAGCACTTAGGAGGCAGAGGCAGATCTCTTCAGTTTGAGGCCAGTCTGGTCTATATAGTACCCTGTCTGAAAAAAAAAAAGAGAGACAACTGAGCAAGTAAATGTACTTGTGGCCACTCAGAATCTGAACGATTTGGACTTTTGGAATATACGTGGTAGTAGGAGAGAATTTACTTTCACAAGTTGTTCTCTGATGTAGACACATACACAAACAACACTGTGTGACCACATACATACCTGCACGCACGGTTTCATACCAGTCAGTGTTGAATAGTAGATAAAAACCTGGGATACCTCTGAGGAGAAAAGAAGGAGGTAATAATTGGGCATCAAAAAAGGGAGTTTACCTTCCAGACTCTGGAGGCTTGTTTTTCTCTGATGTTTGAGATTACAAGAGGCCACTTCACAGGAAGCATGTGGACTTCAGGTCCTTAGATACTTTAGCAGAAGATAATCAAAACAAGGAGACATCATTTCCTAAGGATATAAGTTTAGGAAAACAAATATATCTATATATTTTAAAAGTATGATCTCAGTAGATAGCCTAGTGTAGTCTCAAACTCAGAATGTTCTTGTCCAGGCTGGTAATACCATGGCTGGCTTGAAAAAACACATTCTTGATCATTTTTGGCAGACTGAGGCCGCACTGACCTGATGTGCCTGGTGGGAAGCTACCCTCTAAAGAGAGGCAGAGCCGGGTCCTGATCATGGGTGGGCAAGAAGCAGCTGCTCCCCAGCCACTAACTCCAGACACCCAGGCAAGAGGGTTTTCCTAGATGCACAGTTCAGATTCAACCAGGAGAAATTTGTTCTTAGACTTTGAGGGATGGATTTATCTAAAGCCAGAAAGAAGAGAACAGAAAACTGCCGGGCATGGTGGGAGGCAGAGGCAGGTGGATCTCTGAGTTGGAGGCCAGTCTGGTCTACAGAGCAAGTTCCAGGACAGCCAGGGACACACAGAGAAATCCTGTCTACAAAACAAAATAACCAACCAAACAAAAAGAGACTAGAAACCTGAGGTCTGGGATCATGCTGGCTCTGCCACTTGTTGGTGGTATAGTTTAGGTCTAGTTCTTTACCCTTTTTATGCCTTGGTTTCCTCACCATAAAAACGGAGATGAGATAATTCCCTCATAGGATCATGAAGATTAAAGGGTAGATACCTGAAGCGCCTTGAAACAGCACCTGGTGGGTAGTAAGTGCTCAGTCAGTACTCATAGCTTCTGCTTGGCCCTTCTGCTTTCTAGAACTCTTCTAGTTCTGGTACTGTCCCTGGGAGCCATTACCTTTAAAGGGCAGTACATATGAGGAAAGTGCTCTATCCACACTGGGTCTGGAACAAGAGATCATATCTCCAGGCTGTTTTTCTCTGCCTTCTTTGGAAGAGAAGTTTCTGTGTTGTCTCCTGTAAAGTGGTCCCCAGGGCCTGGTGTATATCCCCTGTGACATGCATGTGTCTCTGGGCCAAGTAAGGGAAGAACTCTTTGGATACCTGTCATGTGCTAGCTCCATTCAGCAGCAGCCGGTGTTGCTTTTTGCTAGCCAGAAAAGCAAGAAAGAATATCCACTGTCTTCTGGCCACATGGCAAGATGTAGATTCTGTGGTGGGAAGAATTTTCTGGTTGAGCCTGTGCATATTACCCAGACTGACTAGCCAGCAGAACTGCCAAGTATAGACTAAAAGAGTACCAAGTGACTCTGGGTCGTGACCCTGGGCATAGGGTGCAGCAGGTGTTTGTTTTATAGTGAGTGCTACTGTCACCAGTTTATCTTTGGGTAGTACAGCAGTTCAGAGGGGCCAAATTGAGTAGGGAGAGGCAGGAAGTGGGAGCACAGTGTTAGGGTTAACTCAGGCATTCTAGACTTTTGGCTTCTGTGTTCACTTTCTGGGATTGAGTATTTACAGGTACCAGGTGCTGTACTAGGCACCTAGAGACAGTGTTGAAGAGACAGGTGGCACTCCGTTGTCACTGAATATAGAGGGGAAGGAGGATGTGAGGCCTGTAGATTGGAAACAAGAAAATGTCAAGTGATGTTGTGGGTGGTTGTATATATGCTGAGGCAGGTGGATCTCTGAGTTTGAGGCTAGCCTGGTCTACAAAGAGAGTTCTAGGACAGTCAGGGCTACACAGAAAAACCCTGTCTTGAATTAACACCCCCCCACCCCCACCCCCACCCCCACAAACAAAACAGAAAAAAGAAAATGTCAGGTGGAAGAGGGGCCTGCAGAATGCCATTGGTTTTTTGAGCAGGCCCTATTAACTAACATATAAATGACACAGAGCCAGCCCAGTGACAATTGAGAAGGCTGAAGATGGTTAGAGAAGCAGTTGTGGGAAGGGCTCTAAGGCAGGAGCCTTACTGGCAGGGAGGTTTCTCTGGAAGACAATGTATTGTTTAGTAATTAAGGAAGGGACCGAAAAGTGGGTATTGTACTCAGGTGGCACCAGAAGAGCTACTTTCAGGCCTGACCATTCCTCAGAGCATCTAGTTTTGGATGCTTTAGGTCATTTAGGCTTGGCAAGGAGCTTAAATGTCTCTGTCTTTTGCTCTAGTGCTGCTGAAGTGGGGCACATAGCCAGCTGCAGGCTCAGGGAATGCCAGCCACCAATGCCAGCAGTCTGTGTAAGTAACTCCCTTTGCATCCACAGGAATCCATCCCCTCCCTCACAGCATTGTGGGCAGAGGCTAAGCTGACCCCAGGAAGTGCAGCAGGGAACCAAGCACTCGTTTTCCTCAATTGTGGTCTACTTTAGGCAGACACCCACCATCAGCTCCCTTTGGGGAAAGCATGAAGTCACTGCAGGGCCAGAAGCCTAGAGGTTGTGGCATGTGGTTGAGAGTTCCACTTCTTACCCACAGTGCTTCCATGTGCTGGATCCTCAGGAGATGTTGACAGCTAAGCACTAGCACCATCCAGTCACCAGCCAGGTCTAAATTAAGCACAAAATCATGGGAACTTGAGATTTTCCCAGCCAGCTCTGCATTTCCTCGAGCTTCTTGAGTTGGACAGTTGTGGAGCTGTTGTCCACAGCCTACCTCTAGGTGGAGAGGCCAGTCCAGGTGTGGGTAGTGTGGGCATTTGTCCCTCCTAGCTGTTGCCAGTGTCAGTCACAGCATCTAACAAATAAACTGTGGCCACATTCTTGGAGGAAGTGATGTGCTTCTGCCTGCCTCCCTACCCACTTACAGGGTTTCTCCTTGTATCCTTGGCTCTTCTGGAACTGGCCTTGTAGCCTAGACTGGCATTAAAGAATGAGGTTTTGAGGGCTGTTTTTTGTACTTGGAAAAAGGAGAAAACCTCCCTTGGCCCAACAAGGAATATTGACAGAATATTCTGACAGATTGACTGACAGAACAATCCATTGTCCAGTAGAGAACATCTAGTCTAATTCCATTGTTTTAGAATTAAGAACGATAGTTCTTAGCCTTCTTGTAGCTGCTGGGCCAGCATAACCTTCAACAGCTTGGTCTCTGTTTCATGAGTCTTCTCCTGGCTCTCCATCATGTCACCTGGCATGCCTTTTCACGTGATTTTAATAATGCTGCCCATGATTTGGTTATTTGCAAAATAACCAAGCAAGGTGGGGAGACATGGGACAAAAGACTGTGTTCCTTGTTGGCTTGTTTATGGTTTTGTGCAGAGGACAGGGTGTTTGATCATCTACTCTAGTGGGAGGCACAGCTCATCTGAGTTCCATACTTTGGATCAGCAGCAACAGCTTTAGCCAAGTTCATGATTGTGTCTCACTACCTATGTAAACTGTGTCCACTGACTGCTTTTCCCAAGGACTAAACAGGAGCCTGTTAATAAAGAGAAAAAAAAATACCTCATGTATGTTTTTTGTTTTATATTAACTTATAGACATAAAAATCACAGGAGCCTGAGTGGCACCTGTCAGCTCTCCTGAGCTTGTTGCAGTATTTGTCAGATCCTTAGGGATACTGTCTGGTTCTTTTTGTGGAGGACCTCCTGCCTGCCTGAAGGATGATGCTTAGCCACATGGGGCTTGGTTCTTCTGCTCAGTCAGCTCTCAGTCTCCATACTAACATAAGTGGACTGACACTGGCAGGTTCTATGGAGAAAAATGTAAAACTTGACTTTATATGCCCCATCACCTACCCTCCTAGACATGTTAGTCTTCCCTCAGGGTTCTTTAAGGTTTTGAATGTAAAGGTTTTCTGAAGCCCATTTTCTTACCATGGATGTAACATTTGGTATTTTTAACCAGCCAGATATTACTGAAATGAAGGTGGCTAGGTTCTGTTAGAGAAGAGGACATTTCTTTATGGCAGAATTCCACTGTTTTTATGTTGTGAGAGGAAAGAGAACTTTCCCTTTTTCACTTGTCCCCTCTGTGTGAGCTACAGTTTATGAGGCTTTAAGTTAAAGCTAGCTTGGCTGAGACAGAGACACAATAGCCCTTTCTCTTCAGACTAAAATGATCACTGTTAAAAAAGAATGTAGCACTGTCCATATTGTTCTGACTGGGCTGTTGTCCTCTGGAGGGCCTGCTTGGCTTTGTCACATGAACCGTGTGGTCTCAGTACCCTCCTCGGAGGGACACCATGGTACTTGTCTCTGAAGAAGACTTAAGTCTTTCCTCTTCTAGACTCCCTATACAGGAGATAGCTAGTTAATTAAGGATCACCAAGTTATACCTTGCTCAGGTTTCTGCTCCTCACATGGCGGTAGGCATTGTGGCTTTTCTTCAGTATGCCGTCTGCTCCCCAGCTTCTGCTTCTGGATTATGAATAGATTTCCAGGAACTTGTGGTAGAAAGGATATGTGGAACATATTGGCATGATACTGGTGGAAATGTAGGCATATCCATTTCACAGGCTGTCAGCTTCTTTTAGAAAGATGAAGTATGTGTAAAGTCACAGGAAGTTGCTAGGCTCCCATTTTGAGTTTCCATCTGAGGCAAGAATGCCCAGTCAATCTAGTGATTTATTGATTGGGCCTGGATTGTTAGGATCACTGTGGAATGACCTGTGTCTTTAGGTTTGGGGAGAGAGTGTTGACAGACAGGTGTTGTGTCCCTCAGAGTAGGTATTGATCCTTGAAAGTAACCACAGAGCTGCTTTGATGTCAGCTAATGGTTGAGGTTCTCCTTACTGTTTTTATTTATTTAATATGTTTGAGTGTTTGTCTGCATGCATGTATATGTAATATGTATGATGCCCAAAGATGTCAGAAATGGGTATCTGAGCCCCTGGAATTGGAGTTACAGATGGTTGGGGGCCGCCTTGTGGTTGCTGGGATCTGAAATCCAGTCCTCTGTCCTCTGCAACAGCCAGGGTTCTTAACTGCTGAGCCATCCGTCCAGCCTGTGTTTGACAGATTCCTTGCTGGGCTATTCAGAGCCATGCAGTTCTAGGTTGGAAGCCATTTTCCTGCTCAGCTGCACAAATCTTAAGGACATACTTTTATGGAATTATTTTTGTTTCTAGGAATATCACCCTAGCCTTGGAATTTTTATCCAGGTTTTTCATTTGTCTCTTTTTCAGTCCTCACTGTCACTTGAACTCTGACTACATTTTCAAGTATGTTGAACTCTACCTCCCTAGTCTCCCCAGATTTAATGATGTAATGGTTACAGTGTTTTCTGTCATGTCACTAGCAGGAGAATAGGTAGCCTCCTATTCTCTTCTAACTCTTCTGTTGACTGTGCTGCTTTCTTGGGGAGCACTGAGTTCCCTTGATGTCAGCCTGGCATTTGTGCTGAGAGTCTAGAATGGCTGAGCCGGGCTTTTATTTGAGGCCCTGTTGGGGCTCAGGGAGTTCTTTACTCTTTGCTGTTGCTAGTGTGCCACTTTGTGTTTTCAGGTGTTGCTTATAACAACATGCCTTACTGCATGCAGCTGAGTAGTTCAGGGCAAGGTAGATCTAGGGGTTCACATGCGATAGCTTGGCTAATGCTTTCCTTTCCTTAAAGAATAGTGGCATTTGTTTCAGTCTCTAAAATTTGCTTTCCTTTGATTTGATGCAATTCACTAAAACAAAGAAGTGCTTTTTGTAAATTTCCTAGAACTTGACTGAGTATTTAAAAACCAAACCAAAACAAAAAAACAAACAACAACAAAGACCCCAGCCTCCTTGCTTTCTCCTATGTCTTCTGTCTTCAGTAGCCTCTGGTCCTGGCCTTGTGATGTATTCCAGAAGTTTAGTAACATTCTTAGTTTCTTACTAGGTAAATTCCTATTCCCAGGTCTCCAGGTAGTCTATTCTGGTTTCCAATGCTCTGGTTGGTCCCAACTCTGTTCCTATCCTTCTGTCCAGTTCCCAAAAAAGACAGAGATATTCTTTCTAATATAGTGGGAGATAATTATTTCACATGTAAAGTTTACATATTTCAGTTCCAGGCTAGAAAGTATTCAGCAGTCAAGTAGATAGCACATATAATTTGGGGAGCTAGAGGAGGAGAATTGTGAGTTTGAGGCCAACTTAGGCTATATAAGGGTGCCTGTTTTGTAGAAGAGGAGAGTATATTACTCAAGTAATTATATATTACTCAAGATTGTGTTGGAGCCTTCAAAACTCCCATGGCATGCACATTTTTTGTTTTCCCTCCCCCAATAGTTTTAATCTTACTATGTAGCCCAAGCTGGTCTTAGACATGCAATCTTCCTTCCTGAACTTCTTTAGTAGCTGCAGTGTAGGCAGCCATGTCTGTTCCTCCTCCCCATCTGTTTATTTTAAAAATAATTTATTTTGTTTTATGTGAATAGGTGTGAGGGTGTCAGATCCCCTGGAACTGCCATGTGGATACCACAAACTGAACCTGGGTCCCTTGGAAAAATAGCCAATGCTTTTAGCCACAGAGCCATCTCTCCAGCTCCTTATTTTTTCTTCTATTGAGTGGGAGTTAGAATCCAGGGCCTCATGAGTCAGGTAACCTCTGCTACTGTACTGCTCACAGCAGTTCTCCAGACCAGCTGTTGAGCTCAGCTTTGCTGTTGGATGGAGTTTTGACCATGTGTTGTGGTTATAATAGTAGTAATTTTCAGAAACTTTTTTTTTTTTTTTTTTGGTTTTTCGAGACAGGGTTTCTCTGTGTAGCTCGGGCTGTCCTGGAACTCACTCTGTAGACCAGGCTGGCCTCGAACTCAGAAATCCGCCTGCCTCTGCCTCCCAAGTGCTGGGATTAAAGGCGTGCGCCACCACCGCCCGGCTTCAGAAACTTTTATTCATTTAAAGATTATTTTATTTTTTAATTTTTTTTTGAGACAGGGCCTGTCCTGGAGGAAGTTACTCTATAGACCAGGCTAGCCTCTAATTCATAGATCTGCCTGTCTCTTGCCTCCTGAGTGCTGCCTGGCTTTTTAAAGATTTATTTTTATTTTATTTGTATTAGTGCTTTGCCTGCATATATGCCTGGTTCCTGAATTGTCATGTAGGTTCTGGGAATTGAACCTATAGGCCAGGCATACTTTTCTGGTTCTCAGATCGTGTGACATATCCCAAAGTTCTGAACATTAGGTGGATCTGAAATGACTTAACAACTTTGACACATCTGTGGTTAAGCTGAAATGCTCACTGGATATAAGAGGTGTCTTTTTTCTTTTATGAGGCCCATCCCTTCACTGCCTGCAGTAAATTATGAGTGGAAAACCTAATTAAACCAGATGTACAGTCACTCTGAAAAAGGTTTTATCTGTTTTCTGACAGGTTTTGGGGATTCATGAGAGCTGAACAGATGGGTAGAGAGGCAGAACATACCCGCCATCAGATGAAGTCAGTACTCTGGCCTCAGGCACAGACAGGCTCCTCAGCATATCTGAGTGAGCAGAGAAGGCATCTGAAGCTTCATGAATTGTCTCCTTTACCTCTGTGGCTGTAGGTGATGAACGACCACTGTATTCTTTGTGTCTCCTTTTTGTTTATTTGTTTATTTTGGTTTTTTGAGACAGGGTTTCTCTGTATAGCCCTGGCTGTCCTGGAACTCACTCTGTAGACCAGGCTGGCCCCAAACTCAGAAATCCGCCTGCCTCTGCCTCCCAAGTGCTGGGATTAAAGGTGTGCGCCACCACCGCCTGGCTCTTTTTGTTTATTTTTGATGCGCCCTTTGCCTGCTTGACTGAGTCTTGAAGAAAGAAACTAGGAATGTCTGATGATTCTCTGACAGAAACACCACAGCAATCCAGGGAGAGGAAGGTTTGCTTTAGATGCCAGGTTCTGGGCTGCCTAAAGATCTGTAGGGAGGGTCTCAGCCTGTTACAGTAGCTAGCCAACTTTAAGACTCCACTCCTCATGTTGTACATCTCTAATGGGAAGGAACTACCTTTACTGTTACAAGGAATTAAACCATAAGGACTAAGCAACCGGAGCAGGGCTGCCTAGAGCCCTTGCTTTCTCTCTAGTCTTCAGTTGTCTTGAGAATCTTCTAGTTTTTGGTTTCTTTATCTCACAGTATGAGGATTGTGGCCTGAGGACAGGAATGCTATTTATTTCTAAGTGTAATATCATTTATTCAAGTGTTTATTTCATGTTGGGCACAGTGTTGGATGCTGGGTAGTCACTGTGAATGGGACAAATGGTGATCACCATACATGCTGGAGATGTGAGATGTGGACCTTGTTCTAGCTCTTGTTCATCTGAAGAAAGAAAGGAAATGAGTGCACTTGGAGCCTGTAATTATTTAGCTGTGGGTCTCTGCTTTTCTTCTCTCAGATGAGAGTTGAGGCTTGTCACCGTTAACATGCTGGAAGCTCCTGAGAGCTGGGGTAGATGGGGAATGGGAGGTGGTAGTGTATAGGTTCTTAGCTTTTCTCTAAAAGAGCAGTCAGTACTTCACTAATTCATGCTCAGGAAGAGTCACAGAGAAATGGCACGTTAGGAGAATTTTCTAGGCAGTTAGGGGCTCATGAGCCAAAGCTCAATTTTTAAAGTCATGGGACAGGCATTTACGGGCACTTTAGGTTTAAGGTATTCTTGAAATGAGACTTTGTTGCCCCCACATATAAAACTCTGAAGACTGGACATGTAAGTGCTGAGGTACAGGTTGGTATGCATGTGGCCTAGGGTTCAGTACCCAGCACCAAAGGTTAAAATACACCAGGACATCTTCCCCGATACCCCAGTTTTCCTACATTCAGCTTTTGGTTGGCATTGAAGATATAGCCTGCAAGCTAGCCACTCTGGCAAAAGCCTTAGGAGCTAGAACAATGATCATGGTGTTTGCTTAAGGTTTAAACATGAGTTTAAGGTTTCTTGTTTAGCATGTGGCATATCTGACCTGATCTTAGTTTTGAAATCAGGATGGATGTTTTTCTATTCATGAACTGGTTACGTTCTCATACACAGCTTGTGTTGGGCTCTCTCACCCTCACCAGTGCTTCTGATCAAAGCAATGTGTTCTTTTTCTCTCTAGGGCATGGCTGCCAGCTTCTGGGACCTGAGGCTTTGGAGGAGGAAATGACTGTGGAGGGCCTTTTTGTTCCATCTGCGTTTCTGACTCGGAAACTTCCTAGGGTGCAGGCTTAGGGGACAGGAAAGTTTCTCTTGAAGGGCTTCACATTTGTAACAAAGAAGATAAAAATGACAACTTCATCTATCAGACGGCAGATGAAAAACATTGTGAACAATTACTCGGAGGCTGAAATCAAAGTCCGGGAAGCCACCTCCAATGACCCGTGGGGCCCATCCAGCTCTCTGATGACTGAGATTGCTGACCTGACCTACAATGTGGTAGCCTTCTCGGAGATCATGAGCATGGTTTGGAAGCGGCTTAATGACCATGGCAAGAACTGGCGGCATGTATACAAGGCGCTGACACTGTTGGACTACCTTATCAAGACAGGTTCTGAGCGGGTGGCCCAGCAGTGCCGTGAGAACATCTTTGCCATACAGACTTTGAAAGACTTCCAATACATTGACCGTGATGGCAAAGACCAGGGTATTAATGTGCGAGAGAAGTCAAAGCAACTGGTTGCTCTCCTCAAGGATGAGGAGCGGCTGAAGGTTGAGAGGGTTCAGGCTCTCAAAACCAAAGAGCGCATGGCTCAGGTGGCTACTGGCGTGGGCAGCAACCAGATCACCTTTGGCCGTGGCTCCAGCCAACCCAACCTTTCTACCAGCTACTCAGAGCAGGAGTATGGCAAGGCTGGGGGCTCGCCGGCATCCTACCATGGCTGTGAGTAAATAAAGTACCTTACGTTTACTCAAGCACTGAGTGGCAGGTGCTGGGGTTTTGCACCTGAGAACCTTAGTTCTCAGCTTCTGGTGACCCAGGTGACAGCTTCCTTGATCTGAATTGAGTTAGTTACAAAGGAACTTTTGGTCCCCTGGCTGCTGCTCTGTGGGTCTTCTGGGGATTCAGTCAAGGCTATGCCCATGCTTCTTAAATTTTTGGGGGGAACGTGGGCTCCAAGGCCAGTCTCACCAGATTTTTTTTTTTTTTTTTTTGTCCAAGAATGTCTGTCAGCAAAGGGATTGTCCTGCTGTCCAAACCTACAGGGACTCAAATAACTAGTAGCCAGGAGGAAACAACCCTTGCACTTGATCATTTATTTCTGAATCTTGCATTCCATGTCTTTCTACTGACTGAATTGCAGGTCTCTGTAATGGCTCAGTGCTTGCTATCATAGGTCATTAACCAGAGAGACAAGATTGGATGTCTCTGTTTCACCTAGAAAGGAACACTCTAGGTTAGTAGCAAGACTTCCTCCTCACATATGCAAAAAAGTCTCCAGGATTTTATTTGGTTGTATGACTGGGTCTGTGCTCTACAGGGCTGATCTATGTTCTGATTGTGTGTTGGATCACTTTGGGTCTTTGTTCTATATTCAGAAGAGGTTTCAGGGAGAGGAAGTGGTGTTTGGGCCTTGTAGAAGCTGGTTTCTGATCCTGCTGGCCTCCTGGGCACTGACATGAAGTTATCCAAGGCACATTGTTCATCCTCTATTTCTTAGGGCTGGGCAGCTACTAAGGACCCTGAACTCAGAAAGGTGACTCTGGTGCCCCTTGGATGCATATGCTTTATCTTCTGGTTGCAGAAATGGGCTCCCAAGCCCATTCCTTTGGAACAGCACATTATGTCAGCATAACAGAAACATTGTTGGTTTTTTTGCTTTCTGAAAGTGGATCTCCCTGTGTAGCCAGGCTGGTTGCAAACTTATCTTCCTTATGCAACCTCTAGGGTGCTGGATGATGAATGTGTGCTATCTGCATGACCAGCATGGCAGAACACTTTTCCTTCTTAATTTGCTGCACACCAGCATTTCCCACTTTTGTATAATAGGCTTCAGTCTGACTTTCTTTGTAATTTTAAGGAATGTATTATATAAGAGATTTGCATATCAAAGTAAAGCTTCCTGCCTCTAGGAATTCTAAGTTGTTATTAGAGTTGGAGCAGGTTAACATTTTCTTGTTGTATTTCTGGCAATCATAATTTTCGAGTTTGAATTGCTTTCGTTACGTGATGATGATGACTTGTGAGATAACATATACCCAAAGGTCTCTTGTCCCTGCATTAAGGATTAAGTTGCACACCAAAATAAGCAAATTAATTAATTAATTAAAAAATACGACTGGCCTATCAGGAGAATTGTTTTATTTTCCTCAAGGACCCTCCTGTGGAGGATACAAAGGGACTGGAACCACTATAGTTACACAGGGTTGAACATTAAGGTACAGGGGCGAGATGGGAGTGTGGAAGCCTGGTTGTTTCATCAGACCCTTCTTATACCATGCCAATGGCTAAAGGTTTTGACCCTGCCTGGCTTCTAAGGTTCTGATGCTTTAGCTCTGAATGTTCTTATTTCCCAGACTTTGGTCTTGAACTGAAATCCAGGGTCAGAGTGTGGCAATAGGCTCTTTATGACTTCCAGGAACAGAGCAGTGACTTCAGGGATGAGGCAGAACCCTGGGTGGTCTTGGCCTATGTCCCCTACACACTGCTGCGCATCCTCTAATGGTGTGTCTCTTTTTGTGTATGTGTGTGTGTCCCTGCTCAACAGCGCCAGAGGCCTCGCTATGCCCTCAGCACCGCACAGGGGCCATGCTGGGTCAGAGTGAGGAGCTGCAGCCCCTGAGCCAGCGCTACCCCTGCCTGCCGCACCTGGGCCTAGCCTCCCACCCAAATGGCGACTGGGCCCAGCCCTGCCTCACTTGTGACCGCGCAGCCCGAGGTGGGACAGCGGTTTACTTTTCTTCGTAGAAATGCCATGCAGCTTGCTGAGGGTGGGGCTTGTCATGCCAGTACAGCCAACTCTCTCCCTGCCTCCTGC
Organism: Mastomys natalensis; assembly: GCA_021653895.1. NCBI lineage: Eukaryota > Metazoa > Chordata > Mammalia > Rodentia > Muridae > Mastomys > Mastomys natalensis. Next base: position 244,634 of record JAJTUV010001414.1, on the reverse strand, counting down.
TGGACTTCCTGTCTAGCTAGCTTCCAGGGCTTGGAATCCTTTCTGCCTATCTTTCTGGGAGCTTACAGCTCCCCTGCCCACAATCATATACCACCTGCTTAAAGGGGAGCTACATAGTGGGTAGGCATGGGTGATGATCCTATCTTCCTGTATCCCTTGTTCTAAGGACTAGAGGGTGCTTTGCTGCCTGCCAGGCCACAGAGTGGTAGTGGACCCAAGTGATTGGCTTTTTGAGATGGAAATGTGTGCTTTCAGTTTCTGAAAGCTAGTAGCAGACCCTCAGTGATGGCCACTGGAAGCCATCATTCCCAGTGTAGGAGTAGAAAACTGTGGGGCTTCCAGTGGGATTATTTTTGCTTTCCAATGGCCTGTTATCATTGCTGAAATCCCCATTGTCACAATGAACAGAGAGTTAGCTGTACTGTCAATTCTAGGTCACTGTGTTTGAAGAGGCTGAATTCAATGGGTAACTAAAAATGGGGTTTCTCTTTTGCCTAATTAATAATGCATCCTGGTCAGAGCTACTCTGTTGCAGGTTAAACTGGAAACAGATTTTCACTGTTGCTCACAAGAAAATACTCTCAGTCTAATCTCCCTTTGGTCATAAATGGGTTCCCACTGGAGAAGAAAACTCTTACTTTTGCCCATGGGGCACCAACAGCAAGCCTTTGTGTAATTTCCCTGATAAGGTAGCCAACCTCTATTGAGCCCCGGAGACAGTTCTCTCTCATTCATGCCTCATTAATATTACAGCTTGCTTAACTTGAGTATTTGTGTGATCACTATATTTAGTTCTGGGATATTTTACTTTGTATTCTGTCTTCTAAGAATTTGGGATTTTGCCTTCTATTGTTTGGAAAGGTAAGGAGGACCAACTTTGCACAGTAACTGATGTCAGGGTTGGAACTTGTTTGGAAGGGTTTCCCAGTGACATGGAAGTTGCATACCCATATTTTGCTACCACTTACTTAGGATCTGTTCTCAGGTTCTCCTAGAGCTTCATGGAGTTCTTCTCCTTTTCCTCTGTCCTAGGCTGTGACTCAGGTGAGTTGTTTGAGACCGGGTACACCTAGGTCCCCAGACCCTGCAGGGACTTGTCCAGATCAAAGATGGCATGATGGTGGTTTGAGGATAGCTTTTTCACCAGCCAAATATTTTTTTTCTTTTCTCCTCACTGCCTTCAAATCTGTAGAAATAACCTTGGAGATCTCTCATTCTGTTCGTTATCTCATCTATGACTTGTATCCATTGCTAGCTTCTGTTTGGCTTCTTTGCCTTCAACATCTCCATTTCTACCCATCCTTCATTCTACAATGGTTTTAGAGTCCCTAAAGTACTGATTCCTTGCAGGATTATTAAGGACATCCTTGAGAGGGCCTGGTGGAGTCTGGATGGAGTTGGAGGGATTGTAGGACAGGACTTTCCTGATAGGAATTTCTAAATACTGTCATGGTGCTGACTCTTTCACAGGTTACATACTTGGCTCAGTGGACTAGAATCTGCAAAGAAAAAAAAGGCTTTTACCTTTTACATAGGGAGGAAGGGATCAATCAGGCTGGATAGGTACTTAAACCTCAGAAGCACTTGAGAAGGCTTGGGAGAGTTCCTCTGGCTGGAGCAGGAAGTCTCATTGGCCAGAGGATGATGGGACTCGTAGGTAGCTTGATAGGTGGGAAGCAACCAGTCCTTGGATTTGTTCTAGAGAAGACCCAAGAAGGCTTATTGGAGGCCTGTATCATGCTGATGTGGAGAGGAGATGAGGGCAGCTTTGCGGCCTCAAACTGAGTGTCCAAGAGGCAGGGAAGAGAGAGGGTTGTGGGTACTGCAGTTTGGGGGCTGCTTGTTGAAGTACAGAGGCAGTTAGTTGTTCTGTTCCAGTGCTTCCAGCTGTGCACTGTTAGCTTCCCCTGATGCTCATAATCACATAAAAGCTATTCCTGCAAAGACTAGGCCTTTGTCTGTCTCTGTTGGCCACTCGTCCAAGTATACAGTTGGTGCTTAAGACTGCTGTGTCCACAGAAGCTGTATAGCTCAGGGGAGTCTCCCAGGTTCAGAAGGTTGGAGTTTGTTTCAGATCATAGAGATGACAGCTAGCTTGGATTAGAGTTAACAGATGTTAGCAGTTCACCTGTTAGGCCTACTTGAGGCACTAGCTACCAGATACTATGGGACTAGCAAAAACTACAGCTGTGAAGAGATTGAGCAAGTTGCTGGGGAGGAGTTGAGAATCTGCATCAAATGTGGCAGAGGGGGATGGGAGAATTAAAAAACAAGGCCCAGGGAAGAAGACTGCTGTAGTCTGATTTGACAGTGTCAGCTCAAGTACAGCCAGTGTTCGTCTCTCCTCTCTCCTGTTTGTCCTGCCTGCTATGGTTTCCAGCTCACCAATGTCATGGGTTACTTTGCTGTTCTCCTGAATCTGCCTCTGGAGCCAGAACTGCTGCTGTATCCTGATAAAAACTAGGAAGTAGTTCCTTGGTGTCTGGTACTGTGGGGAGAGTTTAACTACCTCAGTTACTGTTTTTTAAAAGTGAGGAAGGGAAAACAGAAGAGCTTGCTGCCTCCAGTGTGCTCTAGTGCCTCAGAGTACTTTGTGGGTTCTGTCACTCACCTCATCTCGGAATGACCTGGTAGCCCCTTCTATCTAGATGAAGCCTTCAGCACTCTGTGATTCTAGGGAGGTCCCAAGGAAAATGTTGGGGATCCTTGAGCTTCAGTAATCTGCAGAGACTATTGCTGTTCTCTATACCCTGACAGGCTTACCAGGAGATTACTGTGGAGATTATGAACATTTCATGTCTTTGCAGGGCTTGCTTCACAGAGGATTTGAATGGGCTTACAAAACACATGCAGTGCCACAGGATTAACTAGGTAATATAAGTGGGACAAAAGGAACACAAGAGTGAGATATACACAGTGCTAGAGATGGATCTAAATTTGGCTTTGAACCAGCTACTGACCCCAAGATTGGGCAGTTTCTCTTTGGTTTTGAATAAGAGTTCAGGATCCAAAGGAGGTACACAAGAGAACTAGGTGTGTTTATTGTGACTGTGCAGGTAGGAGGGCGGGGCTGGGGAGCAGCTGCCTGAGACACTGGACCACACTGTGGAGCACATCCTGTAGCTGCCTATGGTTGTCACTACACAGCTCTGCCAACCACAGTCTTCTAGACTGTTTCTCTTTACTCTCTGGTGGCCCAGCAGGCATGCACACAGATTCCAGGTCCTTCTGAGGTCCATATGGTCATTGGGTTTTCTCCACAGCAGGATGGGGTGGGGGTGGGGTGGGTGCGTGTGCACTCAAGCAGGTGACTGAAGTCAGTGTGTCTAAGGAGACAGGTCAAATCCACTGACTTTATGAATCTAAGTAGACCTTAGTTGATTTGGCTTTAATTGGGATGTAAGGGGCAGGAAGATCAAAGGTTAAAAGGGTACCCTTGGCCACATAGTGAGTTAGAGGTCAGCCTGTGCTACATGCTACGTTGTCTCAAAAAACAAAACCCAGATTCACAAAGGGTGAGTTAGGAGACAGTGTGAGTCATGTTCCTTTTGGTCTGTCTTCTCTCTCTTGCTTGGGCCACCATCTTTTAGACTGCCTGTGCAAAAACTTTTATTTTAAAATATCCCTTTTTTCTTTCCTTTTTGTTTCAGTAATGTTATAAATATTTTATCCACTTTCCAAAGTTCTTCAAAGAACTCCCAAAATAGTTTTTTCATTCTTCGGGGATTATTTATAAACAGACCAGGGCACCATGTCATATCTTAAATCCCAGTGTTCTTGTGTACTTCTTGTGGGCCTCAGTTACAAGTACTCAGTGTTCTTCTGTTTCTGTCTCTGGCCAGGTGAAGGGTCTCAGTAGCTTTTTCTCCCGAGTCTCAAGCAGGGCTGGGTTTGTGGTCCCTAGAACCTGGTCTATCTCATAGAAAGCAGTGACAGGCACACATGGCCAAGCTTCCAAGCATTTGCCAACCTGTTCTGAAGTCTCAATTTCTCTTATTGCCTTCTACCAAGTCCTCTCTTCCCAACTCTATGTACTACTATTTTGGGAGTTGGGCATACTGAGTGAATTTAATTAGAGCTGTCTGCATAAGAATGCCTTTATTTTTAATGTGTGTACAGGTGTGTTTTAAATATTTTATGCATATGTGTGTATACCTAAGTGTAAATGTATGAAAACCACGTTTGTGCTCGGTGTCAGCAGAGGTCGGAAGCATGAGATTTCCTCAAACTGGAGTTACAGACGGTTGTGAGTCACCGTGTGGGTGCTAGGGATCAAACCTGGGTCCTGAAAGAGCAGCCAGTGTTTTTAATTGCTGCAGAGTTTAAATTTCTTTAGCTCCCACCCCTTCCCCTTTTATAAATATGGTATTGTGTAGCTCAGGCTGGCCTCGAACTCAGTATATAGCCAAGGATGACCTTGAACTTCTGATTATCCTGCCTCTATTTCTCAAGTGCTGTAGTTACAGGCATGTGCCACCCATGCCCAGTTTATATGCTGCAAGAATCAAACTGAGGGCTGGGTAAGCACTCTACCATATTGAGCCCCTGTTCAGGAACTTTTAAATGGCTCCAAAAGTCCAAAAGCCTAGGCCACACCTGAATAGCCTCCAGTCAGAAACCCTGTCACAGTGGTATGTGAGGTGGTGGAGACTGCAAGTACAGCTCTGGGTTAGATTGTGTGAGGCTTCACTCAGCTGCAGCATTCCTCACCTCTCCTTTTCCTGATGGCCTGTGGCAAGGCCCTTTGAATAGTTAGAGGCAGCAGGTAAGTCACTCTCCTCCTTTATTGTTCAGGCCAGCTTTTTCCCAGGGGCTCACCTCTCCTAGAGTCACTAGTGGGTATGATGTTGGCTCAGGTAAGTCAGTCTGCTCAGTTTTTATTATATGCGTGAGAGAGAATGAAGATGGAGTGTCCTGCAGCCTGCTGCTGGCAGCTGTTGGCTTTGTTGGTGTACTCCTCCTCCTCCTGAATTTTTCCTGAACATTTCAGTCTCTTCAAATCATTCTGAGTATGCACTTCATGACAGCTTCCATCTCATACTTTCCTAACAGAAGCATTTCTCCAGGTTCTCACACAAGCCTGTAAATATTTTAACAGCTGCACACATCATACTGGTGCCTGATTATCCTTAGTATTGGATCCAGAACCACTAACGACTTGGAGGATTCACTCCATGGCTTGCAGAAGTTGTGTATGAGCTGACACTCATGCTGTGAGACAGCCCTGCATTGTTTGTGATACCTGTGGCTAGGAGAATGCCAGTGAACCACTGCTTTATGTATCCATCAGGGAGCAGTGAAAAGGAAGAGAGTCTGCACACCCTTCCCTTCACTCATACAGGACTGACTCTGTCTGCTCCGCTTAAGATTCCTATTTTAAACTGGTGTTGTGGTGCACACATTGAATCCCAGTTCTCTAGAGACAGAAGCAGGTTCAGGAGGATCTCTGTGAATTCTAGGCCAGCCTACATAGTGACTTCCAGGACAGCATAAAGAGGCTTGTCTTTTTAATTAAAAAAAAAAAAAAAAACACAGCAAAACAAAAAACGATATCTATCTTAGTCACCAGCTAATTCAGCAATTTTTAGTGACAGGATCCCAGTTTGGGACCTGAGGGGATTTGGGAGCCTCCAGGTAGTGAAACTCTATTATGATTGACAGCAAGCTTCCCCTAAGAGTAGGCAGTCTGACCCATCTGAACAACTGGCCTGAGTTTGGTTCCAACATTGTGTATTATACAGATAATAGAGAGCTATGGACAAACTGTTCATGAGCATATGTCTTGGTTAGATTGTTTGCTCATTTGTTCAGTTTTTGTTTTGAAAAGGCCATACCAGACCTGTAACTCAAAAGCAGTCAAAGCTGTCCTTGAGCCGTTCTGCCTATCACTCCTGCCCCCACTGCAGTCCCTGTCCCCAAGTGCTGAGATTACAGGCACGTGTGTGCCACTATGCAGAACTTCATGTGCTCACTTTTGTTTTTATTGAGACAGGTATTCTGATAGCCCATATTGGTCTCGAACTTAAGATGTAGCAGTTGAAGGCCTTGGATTCCAGATCCTCTTGCCTCTATCTTTCCAGGGCTCAGCTTGCAGGTATGTGTCACTACACCTGGCTTCATCAGGAGTAGGCAGAACACTGCCTACTTGGGGAACCCTGGTCTCTATGGCTTCCTGTGTGACCAGGTGTTTACAGGCCAGAAAAGAACCCTTGAGTGTCTTGCTCTATCTCTCTCTACTTTATACTTTGATACAGGTGTCTCATTGTACGTGGAGCTGTGCAGGAAGTCAACAAATCCCAGTGATTCTCCTGTTTCCTTTCCCTCCCTACCTCTAGTGTTCAGTGTACCTGAGGGCACAGCTACACCAGTCTTTTTGAATGCATGCTGAGGATTTGAACTCATGTTTGCTCAGCAAGCATTCTTATTCACTGAGTCTGTGTCTTCATCTTCAGGGACAGACTTTGAGGGAAATGCTTGTTTTTCCTTGGGTCTCTGTAAATGTGAGCCTTCAGATGCTCAGAGTAGGGCCAGGTTAGTCAGTCAGAGAATCCATTCAGGCTTGGCTCACAGGAACATCTGTGTTCCCTGTCATGTGCCTGGGTACAAAAGTCTCTTTGTGGGGTTGAGATGCCATCACTGAGGCCAGAGTGTCTCTCTAATAAGTAAGCCAGGGCCTGCTGTGCATACTCAGCTGATTGTGTGGGTGGTGGCTGTGAATTCTGCCACCTGTGAGCTGAAAGCTGTGCATCCGTTTATAAAACCACAGTGTGTAGGGGAATATCCTTTAGTACCGTTGTCTTGAAGTTCCACAGTGACAGGCTTTGCATCATTCTCACCACCTTGTGATTGTAACAGTCATATGTTCTATTTGCACTTGAAGCCCAGCTGGCCTCACAGGTATATCATATCTAGCAGCCCTGAAAACTAAGAGACCTCTTTGCAACAGTAAATCTGCTCAGAGCCCTGTTTTTCCTGAGCTGGTGGATCTCCTGTGGCTTGGTGGCCAATGAGCAGCCTTCCCTGCAGGATAAGATTCACTATCTGAGCACTCCATACCAGTGTGACGTTTCTTCCGGATTCCCATTTGGTTGTAAACAGGATATCAGTGCTGTATCTGATTTCAGCAGGGGATTTGTTAACCATTCATTTCCCCGTTTTCATTGGAATGGATTTGTACAAAGAAGCCACACTTTAAGTGAGCAGGAATTTCCCATTTCTGCCTCCTAGAGATGTCTATATCTCACTGCCTTTGTCTCCTCCAGTCTAGTTGATGAGTTCTTTTCTTCTTGAGCATGAGAAAGTAGAGACCTAAGTATTCTGATTGATATCATTGAGATTGGGAACAAAATCTACCAAAAGATGTATATATTTAAAGTATATTGTTAACTCTAATCAGCAAAGTGGGTTTGAGGCAGTTTCATTACCATCCACTTGTATTTCTACAGAGGTCTTGTGAAAAGTATAAATGCTTTAGGATGTGATCAGGCTTGGTTTTATTCAGGATGGAGTTTTTACTGCAGCTTTTGTTTTGCCTGCACCACCACAACAACGACGACCAATGAGTCCAAGTTAAATCTTATTATCTCTGTAGACTTGGCCTGGCTGGCTATCTAGAAACCATCTTTGTCAGCAGTTATTCCTGACCTCTTACCTTCTGCCAAGGGGGTAGATCCTAGGAACCAAGTTTAGACTAGAGATGGAGAAAGTGTTGTGGTAAGCAGTCTGGGTAGACCTTTCCTAGAATGCATGAGAGAAGGAAGTTACTAGTACAGATTAGAACATTTAAAACAATTGACCCAAGCTGTGAAATTAACTTGTCCTTCTTTTTGTCTACCCACTTACCCACCCATCCATCCATGAATGCAGCCATTCACTTGTTTAAAGTATAAAGGTTTACTGGCTTGGGGTGAGGGCTGGCTACTCTGTGGGTCCCAGTGCAGGAGGCTAAAGCTCTGCAGTTGGTGAACAGGGGGAGGAAGGTGTGCTGGAGCTACACAGAAGCCCGGAGGAGACCCAAGAACCATTAGACACAATGGCTTCTTCATGGGTAGGCTTTCATCTGCAGTTTATTGAAGCTGTGAGTGTGCAGAGGTGGGTACACACTCAGGCTGATGCTCTCTTGTACTCTACATCAGATCTGTTGCATTTCATCTCCTAATCTGAAAGTCCCCAGGTTACTGTGAATGTGGATTTTCTGGTTTGGGATTTGGTACCTCAGGCTGGACTCTGCATTTCACACCTTCAATAAAAATAATATTCATAGGAGTCTGTCAGTGTTAACTAGCTAGATACTTGAGCAAAACACACCTGTGTGCAGTGTCACACAAGTACTTGGTCTATATAGAACTGTGTGGGCTTCCTTTTCCTAAGCATACCTTCTAAATGTTAGTGTTTTGATTGGAGCCTTTGGTCTCTCGGACTCCTTCACATGACTGAAGGCTCTTCAAGAACTCTTGTCTTAGGTTTCTGTTTGATGGTCCATTTCTCAGGAGCAAAGATCTGCTGTGAAGACTGAGATTTGATTCTCCTGAGGCCTGACCTCCAGCCAAGGTTTCATGTGTCTCCTTTAGTTAGGTGTGCAGCTGTGTTTAACTATTGCTTAATTTTAATTCTGAAATACCTGTAGCTTTATCTTATCCTTTTGCTGGGCCATGTGGGTTTGAGATGAAAATTGAGTACTATCTTGTGCTAGGAATAAGAGAGACAGCTCTGTTTTTGCATGTGATGACTTCCCCTCCATCCCTCCCATTTCACAGCTACTTCCCCACGAGTGTCCTCCGAGTTGGAGCAGGCCCGGCCACAGACAAGTGGAGAAGAGGAGCTGCAGCTGCAACTGGCACTTGCCATGAGCAGAGAGGTTGCAGAACAGGTCAGTGCTTGTGTGGTTGAGCCTGTGAAGTCTTTACCTTGGTGTTCCTGGGGGAGGGTTCTGGCTCCCAGAAAGGATGACACACACACAGCCCTGTCTTTAAGGCACTTACTTAAGTTCATGTCTTGTGGCTACAGTGCATTCTGAGCCCTAGCCCAGGCAGAGCTGTAACTAGGAAAGTTTTCAGGGAGGTCATTGTCCAGAGAAGCAGCCAACCCTGAGTGAAGTTCCTATGCAGACTTACCGTCCAGGGACTCCTGAGGGAGCTGTGTGCTTCCAACCTCCTTGAGGTGCCAGCATATAGGACAATGAGCAGGACAGGCCTGGGTTGAGGGTGGTGGGTAGGTGGGGTGGGCCTGGTCCCTGCCAGGGCAATATACCCTGTGGCAGATATGTGTGGGACTAAAAGGCTAGAAGGGAAGCTTCAGGAAAGAGTGTGCATGCGGGCATGGTAGAAGCAGCATAGATTTTTAAAAAGTATGTGGTGTAAGATGAAACCCAGACCCCTCTGTAAGGAAGAGCTCTAATATTGAGCCTGTGTGTGGTTTTGTTCCCTCTATACCTTATTTATTAATAAGCATGCGTTACTTTAAAATGGAGGAGCGAAAGGGGCAATTCAAACACCTTTAGACAGTGTCCCTTTGCTTTCAGTCATCAGAAAGCGTGCAGACAGCCAGAGGCAGCAAGGTACACCCCTCGTATGGAGAGAAGAATGTTGGGTGTTAAATGTGAACACAGAGAGGTTTGGCCGGCATAGTTGGTATGTCTGTAACAGCAACAATGGGCAGCTTTGATCCTGGCCTCTGCCCCTGTAGAGAACCTGCAGCCATTAAATCTGCCCATGTGGAAGCTCATGGCTCCAAGGGATCAAGGTGCCAGGAGGTCTTACTGCAGGTTTCTGGGATGGGTGGATGGCAGCCTTTTTTTTAGCTAAAACCCAAGAGTATGTTTTAATCATATAGAAGTTAGGCCAGGATGTCTTTTGCAATTGACTTACCCTTAAATAAGATGAATTGTTTTTACTAGAAACCATACAACTGCATAGTTGTTCAGGGAGTGTCCACTGTGGGATTGGAATGATAAATGTTTTTCAGCTTTTCTAATTCTTTCCTGGTTGTCAGATTTGTGTTCTATAAGTAAACACTATTTTCATTCTATGTGGATGAATGATTTGCCTGCATGCATGTATGTATACCACATGCATGCCTGTTGCATCCCCTGTAACTGGAGTTACAGATGGCTGTGAGCCACTATGTGGGTGCTATGTACTGATCTGGATCTTCTGTAAAAGCAAGTGCTCCTAATTGCTGAGCCATCTCTCCAGCCCTGAGAAATATTTTAGATTAAATACTTTGTTTCCCCATTTTGGTGTTGTCTGAGTGTTCCCGGTATGACCTCAGACAGCCTCTGAAGGAGGAACCTCTGTGAGCCCTCTGGGAATGGAAAGCCATTGTTTCCAGCTGAACTATATCCTCCCTTGAAATGCCACATGATGCAGGGCCTTTCCTGTTGCTGGCCAGTGTGGCCTTGTGCTCTGCTGTGTGGCTGTCAGCATTACCCTCAGCCTCAAGCTCCATTGTCCCACTCCAGGAAGAACGCCTCAGGCGGGGTGATGACCTCAGATTGCAGATGGCTCTGGAAGAAAGCCGGAGAGACACAGTAAAAGTTCCAAAAAAGAAAGAGGTGAAAGCTTGCTGCAAGGTAAATGTTTGAAGTTGTTCTTGGGTGGTTGTTTCAGGTACCCCTGTGGCCTACAGTAAGGCTAGGACACACGGCAGGATGCTAAATTCTACATTGAACCCATGTTGTGGTGAACACCAGTGAGAAAACAGTTTAAAAAAAACAGTGACTGGGAGAAATACTTGATATACAGCCTGTAAAAGGAGAATGGCAGCAGCAGTGTCATCCTCACAATGGTACTTGAGGACATTTTTTGGTCTCCAGAAGCCGTTGGTTATACTGATCTTCATCCCCTCACCCCATTCCCTATTCCCCCCTTACTTTGCTAGGCTATGACATAGAGGTAACCAGGATGTGGCTCTACTTCTGACAAACTTATCAGGCCAGGCATACTAGTGGTATCACCTGATGCCCCAAGAACTCTTAAAACTTGTGGGCATGTGGCAAACCTTAAGTTACCTTGGTGTATTTGATCCCTGGCTCCTCTGGGAAGCAGGGACGTTAGTGGAACTTTGGGACTGGAGCAGCTCAATTTCCAAGTTATTCAGAACTTAGCCCAGAAGGCCTGTGCTGTGGTGAGAACTAATATTTATGCTTAGTATGTGGATATTTGCTATGACTAACCAAATGAAACCATTCCTTCTGTTTGTCTTAACAGTCAGGGTCCCACACACAGCAGACTACTTTGTTGGATTTAATGGATGCCCTCCCCAGCTCAGGCCCTGGAGTTACACAGAAAACTGAGCCATGGAGTACAGGAGCCTCTGCTAACCAGACCAACCCCTGGGGTGGAACATCGGCTCCTGCGAACGTTACTGACCCCTGGCCTTCATTTGGTAAATAGATTGCAGTTTTTTCCTAGGTTTGCCTGTTTGGTGGGGAGATAGGTGCTTTCTTTCTCTTAGCTGGCTCATTTCTTACTGCCTCATCCGTGTATCAGAAACAACCTGTCCCTGCAGTAGACTACTACATTTCCGTTCTTAGAATTGCACCCAGTTTAGGCTTAAGTAGTCATAATACATACACAGAGAAAAACCTAAAATGAGTTGGACGTGAGATGTGCTTACTACCAGTACTAATGAAGAAAGGACATATTTGCTGCTAGTCATGTTATTTGAAGCAATAATAAGTCTAGTGAGTTTTATTTCTAAGTTTTGCTTATTGGTAAACGTGAGAGAATTTTTAATCTGATTTGAAACATGAACTTGACAGATTTAATTTATTGTGGGTGATAATTCTTGGCACATGAAATTTCTTAATTGCTGGTAGGGAGCTTGGTCTTACAGGCTTTATGCTTCTGGCCTAGTTCTCTGAACTCTGTTGAACATTCCTGTGATGTATGTACCTGTGTTCTTTTTTTCCTAAACTGGACCATCTTTTGTACTTCTCCCAGTTCTCTGGATGTTAAAATATACCAAATACTAGACTCTGTCCTGCCATGTGAAGAATTTGGGACACACAGATAATAAATGGTTCCTGTCCTGGGCAGGATGGGGGTAGTTGATAGCAGTGCTGTGTGAACCAGGGTTTGGCAAGGGCCTGTCAGATCAGAGCAGTGAGTTGAGCATCTTAGAGATGGGTGGGCACTGAGAAACATAGTACCCTGTAGAATAGTTTCAGAAGGTGTGGGTCATGGGGGGTGGGGAACACATGCAAATCTGGACACAGGGACCCATGCATTTCAACATAGGCAGCAGGTAGAAAAGTGAGGGGAAAGAAGTGGGTGTCAGGTAATTCAGGGACTGGCTTCTATCTTGCAAGTGCTTGTATTAGGCCTAAAAGCTGTGTCAGCCTCAAATGCACTTTTGGTGTACTTTTGGCTACAGTGATATGTGGAGCTTGCTGACTTCCTGGGGCCAAGTAGTGTTACCTGAGTACTTACTCCTTGGAGACCAGTAAACCTGTGGCAGTTGTACTCTTGAAGAGCAGAGTATAGGCAGATGTAGAAGTATTGTGGTGCTCCAGGGATGTTTATTTGACTTTCCAGTACTGGCTTTGATGTCCCCTTCTCCCAAATCTGTAGCACAGTCTTTTTGTTAAATAGCCATTATCCAAGTCCAGCTATAGAGAATTCCTAGTGAGTCAGATAAGGGTTATATATAGAGGCTGTGCCAGGAAGCCTGAGTAGGACACGGCTCTGGGGACAGGTACCAAGAGCTCTGTTGGGGTATGTCCTTTGCTTGCTCTTCAAATGGAGATGAAATTTACCATTCTGAAATATTTAGCAAAACAAAACCCCCTCACATTCACGGAGCTGTATAATTATTGCTACTAGGTAGAATGGAATTTATTTCCATTACTCTAGAAAGAACCCGTACTCAACTCCTGGCCACCAACCTGCTATTATGCCTTGGTTCCTAAAGACTTGTTTGTTGTGGACATTATCATATTAACAACATCACATTATGTGGCCTTCATTTGTTGGTAGCTTGCCTGTGGTTTAGCAGGTGTTTGGTCCTTTTCTGGCTAGAAATATCCCCTGTGGATGTGGTACCTTATGCACATACTCTCCTCTTCTTGGACATTTGCATTGTGTTTAGTTTCTGGCCATTGTGAATCTAATTTTCAAAAGAGAAGATTGAACTAAAACCCAAATGGTCATTATCTGTTTTTACATGGTGGTGAGGATTAAACTATTCTGAACAGGGGTGCTGCTCATGGATAGCACTCTAAGGCTGATCCCTGTGGCTTTTCTTAGTGGACTTGGACTTGCCCCCTCTCAACTCTCAGACATTGACATTTTTACTGGTGACTAGAGGAATACACAGATCACCAAAGCCCAGAAATCTCCCCCCCCCACTCCCCACAAGCTCAGAGCTTATGGTAGTACATCTTGGATTGTTGAGAAGTTGTACACTCTGCTAAGTTAAAGTGTATCCTTCCAGCATGAAGATAGCTGTTGGTAAATCTAAACTGTCTATCTACTTCCTTTCCCCCTTACATTGTGTAACCTAATTGAGGTCATGTGTATAGTTACACTCAGACGCATATACATTTCCCAGCTTGTGCTGTGTATGTCCCCAGGTATCATTGGAAACCATGGTACTCATTCATGTGGTATTGGTTGGCACTGTGTGGCTGGGCCACTAGCTCTTCAGCAACTATGCATCTTGTGGAGGTGCTATTGAAAGATGATGCCAAAGTCACTGTGTTCTCAGGGCCTTATCCCAGCTACCTGACCCAGGCAGGTGCTTTGCTGCTTTCAGCTTTGAGCTGGCTCCAGAGCAGGCATGTAATATGGGCTTACTGCTTAGCCTCTGCTAAAACCCAAGTGTAAGAGCCACTCCTCAGTCCCAGGATCCTCCTAATTATTAAGCCTCTTCCCACAGCACAGAGCTGTTCTCTGCATGAAAGGATTGCTTTTCTGAAAGCCACCATTTGTAGTGCGTCCCGTTATTACCAGTTCTTTCCAAGCAGCACTGGGGACTGCTGAGCCAAGTTGCCTTTGGAGGAAATGCTAAGAACCCAGAGGAGGGAAGTTGGAGCCTGCCAGGTCAGCAGGGCACTTCCTCCTCTGTTCTAGATACACAAAGCTGCCACCTGGTCTGAAGAGGCCTCACAGCCTGGTAATTCAGAAGGCCTTGGCTGGCTTGTCCCTCTTACTGTCTACCCACCTACCAGAGCCAAGGCCAGGACTGAGCCTAAGTTCCGCCTGGCAGTAGCAGGTGTGCTCTGGCTTCTTGATGACCCCAGTATGGACTGTGACTGCCGGCTGTGCACATGAATATTCATTTATCCACTGGGCTCCATGTGAATGGATCTACAGAGGAGGCGGAAGCTGCTGTTTCTCTGAACTTGGTTCCATTCTCCTTTCTACTCGTTTGAGCTTTAAATAAGCCTTTATTTATTGGGTGTGTGGCATGGCAGGACCTACTGATGCCAGACCCTGAAGGTATATAAAAGCCTTGTGATGGCCTCATTGGCCCTTCTATCTCTTGAGGGCAGCTGGGCCAGCCCTGGGCCTGCCACTTTCCTGTGGAATTAGAGGTAAGGGGTAGTACTCTCTTCACACCGTGACTGAAGCAAACTATGCTGGCTACAGGACTACTTGCTTGTGTCTATGGTGTTCTATTCATTTGACACTCAATTTAGCCCATCAGCTTTCAGAGTCCCTGTTACACACCTTGGACTTCAGTGTTACTTGCAGAATGGAAAGTTGACAGCTCATTTGGGTTCAGCTGTTTATCCCTGATGATCTGTTTTTTGGGATTGGCAAGGGTTTGAGCTGAGCATGCATTTCATTCTCTGTTCAGAGCTCTGAGTTGTTTTTTGTTTTTGTTTTTTTTTTATTTTTGGTTTTTCGAGACAGGGTTTCTCTGTGTAGCCCTGGCTGTCCTGGAATTCACTCTGTAGACCAGGCTGGCCTCGAACTCAGAAATCCACCTGCCTCTGCCTCCCAATGCTGGATTACAGGCATGCGCTACCACTGCCACCATGCCCAGCTGAGCTCTTGAGTTTTGATTACTTTCTCCCCACTGGCTCTGCATGCTGCTGGCTCAGGAGGAATGTTATAGGTGTCCAGACTGGTGGTGGTATGTTGGGGTAAGCTCCAGGACTTGGACTGCCCTCTCACACTCTTAATCTTTGTGTTGTCTTATTCTGCCTGAGAAACTTGTATAAGAATTTTTTTTTATTTTTATTTGTTTTTGTATGCCACAAGTGTAGGGTGCCTGTGGAAGCCAGAAGAAGGCATTGGATTCCCTGGAGCTGGAAGTACAGTTTGTGAGCCACCTGATATGGGTTCTGGGAACCAAA
Source organism: Mastomys natalensis (assembly GCA_021653895.1). Taxonomy (NCBI): domain Eukaryota; kingdom Metazoa; phylum Chordata; class Mammalia; order Rodentia; family Muridae; genus Mastomys; species Mastomys natalensis. The sequence continues at coordinate 229,330 of JAJTUV010001414.1, read as the reverse complement.
TTCTGTCCTTTGAAAGAGCATCAAGCACTTGTAATCCACTGAGTTATCTACCCAGCTCCACTCTTTAAGATGTGGGTTGAGTGTCTGTTTATGGAGATGTGGTCATCTTATTCTCAGAATCCCTTTTGCCCTGTGTTCTGGCTCTTGGCTTTCTGTTATCTTCAGGTTGGTACAATGATTTGTTTCTTCTTAGAGGCAGGGACCATCCTAGGGCTTGACTGGAAGAATGCTAAACAAATTGATAGGGTAGAGTAAGGCAACTATCCAGGAAGCCTGGGTTATTACGTGTTTGAGCTAGGTGGCTCTTGCACAAGAGGGACTTGGGCAGGGCTCTTGAGATGCAGTAGGAGCTCAGATTTGCATGCATTCTGGCTCCCTATTAATTTCACAACAGACCCACTAAATATCTATATTAGGTCTTCCCCATAATCTTTGTGCTTTGGGAGACAGTGTGATATTTTGCTAAATTCCCCAGGGGCTTTCTAAGGACAGCCATGGTCCCACGCCCTTTGTCCCTAGTACCTCACTGAGTCTAAGCCCTTGGAGTGCTTCCTGTGTGGATTCTCAGTGTAGCCATGAAAACGGCTCTTCATGTCTGTACCTGCAGCTCTAGGTTTCTTTGTTCCCTCTAGTCCTGATGCCAACATGGTATAGAGTAGGAAGGAACTCCAGCCCCACCTGTGGAGAGAGAGCACATGTACTTAGCCAGAGGCGTGTACCTTCACTTATAATCAGGGCCATTGTATGAGTGCCCTGCAGGGTGGGAACTGTGCTGTACTGTCTCAGGCCGTGTTCTTTTACAAGCCCAGTGGCTCCCTGGAGGCCAACTGCACGTTCTGTCCCATGGCCTAGGGAGTAGAAAAGCTCACGCTGTAGATCCTGTATGACTTTTGGGAGTTGGGGTTTACTTTAGCTACGAGGATTCTCCTTGTTGTCAGGACAGTACCTGACTCTCTTAGACTATGGGAGTGGATCAGGGGAACTCTCCCATAGAGCATTAAGGTTTTCATTTTCAAAAGGGTCTGGATATGATAGGATATGCCTCCTTATGTGGGCAAGAAGAAAGACAGCAGCAGTCTTCTGAGAGGCACTGATGCTCAGTGTTGTCAGGGACTACACGACATCGAGGTCTTCCCAAACGGTGTCCCTCAAGTGCATCTATCTGAGAGAGCAGTGGACCTTGCAGTGGGGCGTGTTTCTTCTGTGGGCCTGTAAGGCACCAGTGAGTAGAGGAGAGAACAGGAAGGCATGCTGTATCCTTAGGACTCCCTTATGGCATCTACCACAGCTCTTTTGGCTTCCCGCCTAGCCTCCTCCCTGGGAAACCATTTCTACCATAATCTCTCTCCAGTTGGGACAGAGCCATGCCTGATGAGGTACCATCCTTTAGTGTGAATCCAACTGAGGCCAGGTTCACAGACCTGGCAAAGCATCCCATAAGATAGTAGAGGATCTGGAAGCATAGTTCCAGGCCCATCGGGAAACTAGAAGGTTTTGGGTGAAAGGTCAGAGGTACTTCTCAGGGAGAGAGTTGTTTATGGAGGTTTTGGAAGCCTAGTGGTTCTGGGGCAGCAACATTAGAGACAGAAAGGCCAGATAGGAGTTGGCAGGACATGAGACCAGGAAAAGTGCCATTTGGGAGTGCTTCTTGATAATGCATGTCATCTAGCTAGCTCACAGCTTTTGGGTGTGTCATTGCAGCAAAACTGGGGAGAAGTGAAGGCTGCTTTTATTCCCACCCATCCTGTACTATACTAGCCAGTAATCTAATCAGATTAGAAGTTACAAGGGTATGGGGATAGTGACTACAATATCTGACTGAGTAGGCATTTTAGAGTCTTGTAGGCATAGAGTTATGTGCTCGAAAGACTAATGATGGGGTAATCTTTAACAACCATGGAGTGTTCTACTTCACAGGAGTAGTCCAGGGGAATGAAGTCCTTTTCAGATCTTGGAGAATAGTCCTTAGGTTCCTAAGATTGACAAGTCCCTGTTCTCTGAGCCCTGCTACATCCTAGTTGTCACTGTCTTGTTGGGTGTTCCTCTGTGGCTAGAATTGGGGCTGCAAATACCTACTCTTCTACCAAAGGGAATTCAGTCCAGGAAAGACCCCTGGTTAGATGTAATTGACCAGGGCAGGAGACGGGGTTCTGTGGGATTTCTGACAGAAGGCAGAAAGTTTCTTTGGTGTGTCCAAGGAACATAGGGAGTCAGTGGCCAGGCTAAGCATGAAAGCTGTGTGGCTATCTCTACTAGCTCACATCTTTTGGGGTTCCTGAAGAATTCATTTTTGAAGGAGATAATGAGCCAGAAGAACATTATCAAAGTTAATGTTCAGGAAGCTGAAGAATACTAAGGCCACTTATCTCGGTTCCCTATTGAGCAAAGCGAGACTGTGTCCAGGGAAGGAACTGGACAGTACCAGCGCTGAGGACAGTGGGAGTAACTTCAGTGTGCTTGCAAGAAACCATAGTCTCTACCTAGGTAGCCAATCTTAGAAAATTCTCTTTTGTTCTGAGGATAATTGTGGATACATGTTTGAAATTTGGAGGCTGGGCAGTGGTGGTGCACGTCTTTAATCCCAGCACTTGGGAGGCAGAGACAGGCGGATTTCTGAGTTTGAGGCCAGCCTGGTCTACACAGAGAAACCCTGTCTCGAAAAAACAAAAAAACAAACAAACAAAAAAGTTCAAGGCCATCGTCAACTACAGAGTGAGTTTGAGGCCTGTGAGCCCGAGGGGAAGAGAATCATTATCATAATATGTGTGAAGATGATTAATATTGTGTGGAGAAGGAGTCAGTAAGTAGGCCAGTGCAACAGACTAAGGAGCCCAGTAATGCACAGCTGAAGATCTGACTAAGATAGAATGAATGTGTTCTGTAATTCATGCTGCCGAGGTTAGTCAGGCAGAGCTAACCCTAGGGGATGCTTGATGAAAGACATAGACCTTGTAGGAGGAGGGTATAAAAGGATAGACATGTTTATTAGGGAGCAAGTAAACATAAAACTATTGCAAAATAGACTTCATATGCACTACTTTGGCACAAATGGAAAAACTAGGTTACGTCAGCAAGTTTGAGGCAACTTCCAGGGTGATAGGACCTGGTTAGAGGGTTATAAACTGTTAGAACCAGCATGGAAACAGTTCTGGCATTACTTGCTGAAAATGCAGAGACCTGTGGCCCAATAGCTGTCATTGTGTGCACAGAACAAAGGGACATGATACAAGAATAGGGAGCTCCACAAGCACACCCAGGGTCTATCAGAGTGGTTATTTGTGAGCCTTTTCATAGATAGATTTCAGCTCCGTGTCAACAAAGGTTAATTCACAGATAAAATGTGTTGTAAAGCTAGCCACCAAAGAATGAACAAACACATGCATACAAACACAGACACCTTTACCTTATTTGTATAATAAATTCAGAAATCTGACATAGCTATCCAGTATATTGTTTCAAGGTGTGAGAATCTAAAGGCAAAACATGAGGTTCAGGGTTCAGGATGCTTTGCTGTGGACCTGGGAACAGCAGTGTTTAAACACTTCCTGTCTTCCACAGAAGGGATGATTTGTTTCATATTTTCACATAGTAATTGAAAAATCCACACACAGGGCTGACATTTAACATTAGATATACACAAAAATATTCTCCGTGTGTGTGTGTGGGGGGGTGTGGGTGGGTGTGTGTGGGTGGGGGGTTGTTTCATGTGTAGAAGTCAGAGGACAGCTAGTGGAAGTTCATCCTCTTATCATCTGAGTCCTGAGGATCTAATTCACATTGGTAGGCTTGTGTGTAAACACCTTTATGGGCTGACCTATTCCATCAGCCCTGTCTCACCCTTGTGAAAGGCAGTTGTGACGCACTAGGTTGACTGACTTTTGTTGCTCATAGTTGGGAAGTGTTCTACTGCTAATGCTGGTGATGAGTGCCCACACCTTCTTTCCTTGATACTCCAACTTTGAGAACAGGGCCCAACCGAGGCTGGTGGGAGAATACCTCTGGGAAGCCAAGCAGTCGAATGGGGGTTGCCAAACTTCATGTTTTATAGGGGAAGGAGATGTGTTCCTTGTGGTTTCATAACGTTTGGGGAACCCCTGTGAGCCCCTTATGTGATAGGAAATGTTCAGAAGACCTTTAGCTTTGCCCTCTGTGCACTTGCCAGAAGACTGTCTCTAGGCGTTTTTATCTGGCAGCCTCTGGACTCTAACTCTGCCTATTCTTACTGGTGTGGTCTGTGTATATATGTGAGGCTGTGTGAGTGTATGTGTATCATTTTTTGTTGCATATGACTTGAGAAGGCCAGAGGATGTCAAATCCCTTAGAACTGGAATTAGAGACTATGTGAGCATGCTGTTGTGAGTGCTTAGAACCAAACCCCAGTCCTCTGCAAACGTGGTAGAAACTCTTTAACACTCTCCAGCCCCTGTTCTGAATTTTGACTCTGACTTCTGCAGGTACCAAGCCAGCTGCCTCTGTGGACCCCTGGGGAGTACCTACCACAGCCAGCACACAGTCTGTCCCCAAGAACTCAGACCCTTGGACAGCCTCACAGCAGCCTGCCTCCAGTGCTGGAAAGACAGCAGATGCCTGGGGAGCTGCCAAACCCAGTTCTGCCTCAGGTGACCACTTTGCTTGGCCTGGTTCCCCCTGGTACCCTGGCAGTAGCCGGCTGACCACTCTGTACCATACCAGACAGGAGCAGGTACCACAGTCCTTTTGTATACCCACAGTTGAGGAAGGTGCTGCATTGCTTCCCAAGAGTGAGTTCTGGTCTTCTTTTTTGGGTGGCAGACTGACCTCAGGACTCCTTGGAGACACTTCCCACAGACTATATCCCAGTGTCCAGAACAACACAGATTTCCTATACTGTCAGCCCTACTAACTATGTTTGGAGTAGTATGGTGGAGGAAGTGGTAGGCACTCATGTCCTCTGAGCCCACCTGTTGCCTTCCCAGTCTAGCAAGTGACTGAATCTTGGACCCAAGTTTAACACTATGATGTGGAGTACTTGGGAGAGAAGCCCCTATGGCTTGTGTTAACCCATTATCCCCATCCAGATTGGGTACCTGTTGTGCTGGGGAGTGGAAAGAGATGCTTTCAGTCACCAACTTGTATGTCCCCTCAGGGTCCTTTGAGCTCTTCAATAATTTCAACGGTACAGTTAAAGATGATTTTTCTGAATTTGACAACCTTCGAACTTCAAAAAAAACAGGTAGATACAGATGGTTTCTATCTAACATTTTGTGCATTTGACCACCTAGTTGATTTTAGATTTTAGAAGTAACATGTTTTTTCAACTTGATATGTGTGTGCATGCATATTTGTATATGCGCGCGGGTGCGTGCAGGGATTGGATTTTGGTGATTGAACTCAGAGCTTCAGTGTTGCGAGAAATATTAAAGAACGTCAAGTTCCCGTGCTATGCCCAGCACTGGCAGGCCAAATGGCACCAGAGCTCCAAAATCTCTCCATGCAGTTTGCTAAGTTCCCACTGGTGGGTCGCTACTACACCAGCTCCATGCTTCAAATTCCCCAGGGCCTTGTGATGCACATCTGGCAAGCCCACTCTTGGCCGACATACCTTTTTCTCTGGAACCTAATCGAGCAGCCACATGAAGAAAAACACCACCCAAATTTAGTTCAGAAACAGTGACAACTCAGTCTCTGGGTACAACTACTAGAATCCTAATCTTGTAAGCCATATTAAATCTAAACCCTCCAGTGGCAAATCCTGATGGGTCCGCCATGGAAACCGGGAAACACTAGTAGCTACATCTTGTCCTTGTCTGAAAGGCCCTATCTCTCTCGTCTTCCTTTCTTCTCCTATCCAACCTGGAAGTTCCTCCTACTCGCCCAATGATTGGCTCCTTTATTCATTAGGGGATGGCTCACAAGTCACCTGAGTTACGTGACTCACTACATCTTAACAAGAATTCAGAAAGAAAATTTAGAAAATGAAACTAGAAAGTGAATGTGAACAAGTCTACATCTGTGCTTTGCTATCAACCCAAATAATGTCTTAATGTTACTGGAAGATTACTGTGTATACTTTTGTGAATCTTGCTTGTCCATTTAATGCTTTTTAATTGTATTTTATGTGTTCATTTATTTATTTAGTGGGGGGTGTGTGTCTGTGTCTGTATACACTGTTTACAATAGTATGCAAAATGGATGAGAAGACAATTGCCTTGTTCCTGTCTTGCAGCTGAGTCAAGTGCCTCAGTACCACCCAGGACAGCAGAACCACGAGCCCTGACCTCTTTGAGTCTCAATCCTTGACTTCTGCCTCAAGCAAGCCCAGCAGTGCCCGGAAAACACCTGAGTCCTTCTTGGGCCCCAATGCAGCCCTGGTGAACCTGGACTCCCTGGTGACTAAGCCTGTTCCACCAGCTCAGTCCCTCAATCCCTTCCTGGCACCAGGTAGGCATGTGCCGGGTCTTATCAATTGCTGCACTATCCATGACTGGCCTCTAGCCCTTTCTCCCCTCTCAAGGACTGCTGGCCAGTGGCTGGGAAGAGGCAGAGCCCCAGGAGCTCCACATTGCTATTTGTCTCTAGGTTTGGTGGGGTGGGTATATATAGATGGTGAGGTTAGGGAAGAAACCACTTCCAGGTAGGCAACATGCCATAGAAGTTGTCTGAAAACTGTCCCTGCAGGGAGGATCTTGCTAGTACTAGATTTGGGTCTAGTGAAGGCTGTTTGCTGCCCTGTGTATATCACGTGTTATAGGAGAAGTACTGCCTTAGCCCTTTAGCCTGAGCCACCCCTTGAGGCTGAATTCAGGGCCCCTGTCATAATGCCTGGCACAGGTTTCTACACAGCATGTTCCAGGTACTGCACTGGCCAGAGGACAGACCCAATCATTTAACCTAGTACTTGTGGTCTCCACAGCCTAGCTCTGACCTCTGACCTTACAGCTCATTTCTACTCTCTTCTACCCATTTTTTTTTTAACCCATTTCTCCCCATGTTACACCTCAGCTATACTGAGCTAAACAACCATTCGCAAGATTTTAGCAGTCCCTCTTTACTCGCCTCTAGACTATGATCCATTGTACGTGCACATCCTCCTCCTCTTTCCACATCCCCTGGCTGAGCTCTTCATCTACTACTCTCCCCTTTCCCTTGCTTTGCATGGAGTCTTTCAGACTTAGGCCTCTGAAGACTTGAAATGTATCTCCAACAGTGTCAACTCCAACTTGGCTCTGTGTTTCAGGGGATTGGAGGACTTTACTTCTCTGTTCTTACAGATCCTGGCAGAGGAATATAATCTCTAGAAGCTGAGGTTTAGGGCCTGTGGGCAGGAATAGAATCTGTGGAGTTTCTAGGTTCCATCCCACTCTGAGGGTCCTAGTGGTTGAAGGCATGGTATCCTAGAGAAAGGTTGCCCTGTGGCTGGAGCTGGACAGGACCTGGGTCCTCATTCTTGCCCAAGAGACTCCTGTTCCCAGTGCTAGAGTCCAAGAGATGTCAGGGGGTCTAGCACTGTGGTGGGCCTTGTTATAAACCTATCATGAACTTTAGGGGCCATAGCCAGATTTTGGCAGATATCTGGGCTACATGAGTAGACCTGGATCTGTTATTCCCGAGTAGGGGCTACACACTCCTTTGTCTTCAATGAACCTGGGGTTACATCAGAGCCCACAATGGTCCTGGTAGAAGTATATCCCCAGAGTGGGTAAAGTATAGCACCTTCCTCTTTATCATGGTGTCTCATGTTGTCCCTTGATGAGCAGACCATGATGGTAAGTGGTGCCTAATAAGCTAAGAGGGACTTATTGTCAGCATTCCATGTACCCTGGCAAGACCCACCTATTTCACAACAGGTGGAAAAGCCCTTTAGTTGAGGAAGATTTAGAAAAGCTGTGTGAGACTGGGCTGGCTAACTTCTCAACAGTAGGCTTTCTCAAGTCTTCCTAGTGCTAGTGTATATGTCCTGGGACACTACATGGCCTTTCCCAGGCACTTTTAACCACAACTGGCAGACAGAATGAGGGGGAGCAGGGTAGCTGGCAACATCCTGGGTACCCACTCTTCAGAGAAGCTAGAATATCCAAGCCTGTGTACTCCTGGCTGTGCCTAGTATATCTCTGTAGCCCTCCACACTCCTCACAGTGATAGTCTTCTTGGCCTCAGCAGTCTGTAGATGTTTGCCATTGTCTCCTGGAGACTATCCTATAGAAACACAGCTCCACCTTTCAGATCAGTGTTGGAATGCCAAAAGTGGAGGCAGGAGTTGGGGTTTGTACACTTGTCCTGATGAAGTAGTGCTTTCCAATGGCTCATCCTGTGTTCCTGCTCTTTTACCAGGTGCTGCTGCTCCAGCTCCTGTCAACCCCTTCCAGGTCAACCAGCCCCAGCCGCTGACACTGAACCAGCTTCGGGGGAGCCCTGTCCTGGGAAGCAGTGCATCCTTTGGGTCTGGTCCAGGGGTGGAGACTGTGGCTCCAGTGACCTCAGTAGCTCCACACTCAGCACTGGGGGCCAGTGGCTCCTCATTGACACCACTAGGCCCTACAGCAGTGAACATGGTAGGCAGTGTGGGTGTTCCCCCATCAGCAGCTCAGTCAACTGGCACGACAAACCCTTTCCTTCTCTAGTGCCCAGGTAGGGACTTGCCTGAGTGAACACCCAGAGTGCCGAGCCCAAGGATGTCAAGTGGGGACTCACTCTGATTTGTGTAGTGGCTGAGAATATGGTGGTAGGGGTATTAGAGCTTCAGGTCCAGCTTCCTAGTGAAAGGGTGACAGTCCAGACCCAGCCAGGCCCCTGTGTCTCTTTCTAAGTGCTCAGCTCTACTAAGGTGTGAAAAGGAGGTGTTATCAGTGTTGCTCAAGACTCTGGGATGCTGTCTAGCCCAGAACTTGGGCAGTCACATTGTGTGCCCCCCCTCCCCTGGTTATCTTCAGGATGTGGACAAGGTGAAGCTCTGGCCCCACTTGACACTGACCGTTGGGAAGTGGTTGTGCATATTTTATTTTCCTTTGACTCAATGTGAGTCCAAGGTAAACACTACTACCAGTGTGGAGCTTTAAGCTGACTGGAGCACAACCTTGCCCTGTGGCTCTGTGCTTGTGCACGTTTGCACATTTTGTTGAGTACAGTTTCATATTTGAGTTTGCAAAATTATCTAATAGTCTTTTTTTGGCTAATATTTTTATAATGTGGTTCTTATTTAACTGTCTAGTTTTGATAGAATTGACCAAGTCTGGCTGAATTAAGGTCTTGGCATGTATTATATTAGTGTTCTAATTTCTCTTATTTATGGTTTTAACTGTAAGAAAACTTTAAAAGGAGATATTTGGATGACAAAAATATGCCTTATGGAAAACTGAGCAAATTCTTTATAGGAAAAAAAAACCTGAATTTGATTACACAAAAAGAATTTTATTAAAACAAAACAAAAACTTCCAACAATAACAAAACCCTGCAGCCTCTAGTTGCCTTTTTCCTTTCTTCAGCTCTTTTGATGAATTACCAAATCAGTTGACTCTTCAGCATTTTTGCCTAGATCTGAGAGGCTTTTTTGCTATTAGTATATTGACATCTTAAGGTTAAAAGAAAAAACAACGCATGATTGTTACTTGCCAGTTTTTATCAACTAATCCTTTTTTTTGTACCTGGAATGCAGGAATTGCCAGGGACTTGCGTTTACTGCAGACCAGAAGTGTGGCTGGCTGCCCCATCATCATGCTCAGGTTAATGAGATTGTGTGAAAATGGGGATGACTCTACACTTGTGGGCTCAGAAGTCACCAGGGATGATCCCCTAGCTGAGTCATGACAGGGACTGGCCATGAATTGTCTGCCTGCCAGCTCCAACTCAGGCTGCTGACCAGGAAGCAACCACATCCTATTATGGAGATGAAAAGTTCCTCCGTGGCATAGATTTAACATGTGCACTGATACTACCCTTTCTCTCCCAACCTCCTGCTGTCCTCACTACTCACCATTAAGGAAAGTATTAAATGTTGAATTAGAGACCACAGACTTGAGTTTCTTCAGAGAAAGGACTTGCCCCTTCTTGGTCCTGGCAGTTTGTGTGTTCTTCCTGCAATATGGACTTCTAACCTTAAGCTCCAAGGACACCCAGCCACCTGCCAGCTCCTCGCTGCATCCAGAGAAACTTTTGGCCCCCATCACCCACATAGTTGACTCAGTGGTTACTGTTTGAGAGGACTGCATGTAAGCCCTTCCTGAGTCTGAGTCTACATGCTGCTCCTAGGCCCCACAAGCCAAGGGCCCTTCCTAACTACCCATTCCACCTAGGACCAGAGGCCTAGGGGTAGGCTTGGGCTCTGCTATTCAGAAAGGCTGATGACTGGGCTCCTGCCTGGGAGAGATGGAGGTATCACAGGACAGGGAGGCCAGGCACCAGTCCAGATTGTGCTTCCTTCAGATTGTATAGGCCAGAACTGCCTGCTGTGGACCCTGCTCCAGAAGACAAGAACTCATCTGACTGGGGCCATCCCAGTAGTCTCTGGGATCCTCCTCCCACAGGCTATCCAGCGCATGTCCCTGTTACCCGCTGCACTGATCATGAAGCCGCTGGTCACTGCCATGTGTGTTCCACACGTGCCACCATGCTCTTTCTGATGAATACCCTGAAGGATGTCACCCAGCTGTTTCTCAGTCCCAGGGCTGGTGGGTGGTTTTGGATTTGTGTTGACTGTTGATACTTATTTACTGTATAAATATAATTTATCATTTGTATCATGATGTGGGCTTTGGCTGTGTCCTTTCACTATCCTGTCTTTAACCATCCAGTGGGACAAGATGTGGCAGGGCTGGATAGGGGAAAGCAGCTTGGTCTGCTGACAGGCTCAGGGTCTGCTTTTGATGGACATTGCCATGGTCTGTCTGAAGGTTGTGCTGGGCAAATATTAGCCCAGATGGCTGTCAGTTCTGAGGCCATTTCTCGGTATGCTTTAGTGGTTTCCCACTCACTTCCTGTCTAGGGTTACTATTGCTGTGATAAAACACCATGACCAAAGCAACTTGGGGAGGAAAGGGTTTATTTGGATATGCTCCCACATCGCTGATCATCAGTCCCCACACCTCTCCACCCTCTACACAGACACAATTTCTCTGTCAGTTGGGTACATATCTTCTGTGTCCTGGATAGTAAGAGGTAGGTTTGATTAGCAGGTTACCAGTTACTCTTACAGGTAGCTCTCTGGGCACCAAGGCCTTCAGTCTTACCTCTCAGACCAAAAGGTCTGATTGGTTCTTTCTGTGTTCAGCTAAGAGTTGAGGGCCTATGGAGGCAGTCTTCTTGAGATGGTCCGGGGACCCCACAAGGCCTAGCACAGGAAAGGATCTGGGATGGCCTCAGGCTCAGTTCTGCAGGAGGCCCATCTGAGTAGCTGGGAGCCAGCTTGTTGCCTGCACATAGATATTGCCAGCCAGGACTTGTTCTGAGTACTAAGCTCATGGATCCTGTGGTTTTGTGCTGGCAAATTTTGTCAACTTGTCACAAGCTAGAGTCATTGGGAGATGAGAAAGCTTCAATTGGAAAATGTCTTCATAGGATTGGGCAGGCCTGTAGGGCATTGTCTTAATTGGTAATCAGTAGGGGAGTACCAGCCCATTGTAGATGATGCCATCCCTGGGCTGATGGTTTTGGTTGCTGTAATAAAGCAGGCTGAGCAAGCTATGAGGAACAAGCCTCAGTAAGCAGCACCCCTCAATGGCCCAGACTTATTTCAATGATGCTCTGTGATGTAGAATTGTAAGCCACTAAGCCCTTCCTTCTCTGGTTGCTTTTGGTCATGGTGTTTTTTAAGCAACAGAAACCCTGACATGAGGCTACTTTGCTCAGAACCTCAGAAGGCTGTGAGCTCTTTGCTTCTGTAAGTTCCATTGACACATACTGCTTTTGCTTTGTTTGTTTGTTTGTTTGTTTGTTTGAGACAGGCTTTCTCTATGTAACAGCACTAGCTGTCCTAGAACTTTCTTTGTAGACCAGGCTAGCCTTGAACTCAGAGATCTGCCTGCTTCTGCCTCCACGTGCTGGAATTAAAGACATGTGCCACCATGTCTGGCTCTTTATTTGTTCTTTACTAAAAAACTAGGTGTTTTATTTTAATTTTCAGTCTTATATTTGAGTTTTAGAGTCCTCTTACCTAACCTTTTTTTCCTTTAATTATTTTTATTGTGTATGAGTGTTTTGTTTGAATGTATGTTTATGCTATGAGCATGTTTGCTATCCTTGGAGGCCAAAAGATATCATTGGATCCCCTCAGACTGACAGCTGTTACTGATAGCTATGAACTACCTACCATATGGTTGCTAAGACTTAGTCAAATCCTAATAGAAGAGCAGCCAATGCTCTCTGCTGAGCTGTCTCTCCAGTCCTTTCCTAATTTTATGATGTTAATATTTTTTAGCTTTTTTTTTGTTTCCGTTCCTTTCTGCTTTTGCAGACTGGCCTATTTTTTCCCCCCAAACTTTGCTTTTCTGGTGTAGGCAGCCGTGTTTATGACCAGCACCTGACAATGTAAGCAGCTGGCTTCCATAGTGGCCAGCTCAGAAACTGGTAAACAAGTCCTTTGAGCATGCGTCAGCCTCGTGCCCCTTCGGAGCGGGCTTATGCTAATAAGGTATTGGCAGCTTAACCTATCCTGGGAGGACACATCACCCAGCCCGCCTAGGGCAGTTATATAAGCAGCTCCTTTCTGCTGCTTGGGTCCAGGCCCTTCCCTTCCCTTCCTGGTCCAGGCTCCCGTCCAGTTCCCCATCCCTATGTCAAGAGTCGTTCCTGGAATAAAGCCGACTGAGAAGGATCCGACCGTGTCGCGTCTTACTTGCCGGCCAAGGCGGACGCGACATTCTGGCATATCCTACTGTCCTCCCCAGAGCTGTTGGTTCAGCCATAGAACCTTCCTTGAGTTCTGACTAGTGGCTCTTTGCTGTTGAGTGTGTGTTCTGCACTCTTCCTGCTACTACTTTGCTTGGAGTTTTCTGATTTTTAGTCACAGCATAAGCTCATTCCTTGTAACAGTTTCTTTGTCAAGAGTCCATACAGGAATAAGACCCACTGCCTCCTTTCTTTCTGTTCAGGATAGAACATAATAGAATTTCCCCACAAAATGTCCAGCAGGAATATCCTTGAAGCCCCACTTCTGGCTGGAATCTGACACCACACTGTTCTCTCAGCTCTCATTATGCTGCTGCCTTCAGTGTGGGTCTCCAAGGACTCCATGGACAAGAGTAAAAGCAACTCTGGGGTTTATAAGTTTAACAAAGTGACACAAGAGGCCTAGGAAATGTAGTCTGATGGTTTGATTAGGAAAAAGTGAACAGTCTGGTAGATACGACTCTAACAATAAGTAAAGGATAAACCTAGGTGTCTTGTGCCGTAATAGTCACATGTCTAGTATAATCCCACACTCCAGACATGCTCCAGCCATTGGCCTCCAAAGTTCTCTACTGCATGGTTTCTCACCTTGACTGGCAGACATGCAAGAGGCTCTTGGGCACCTTTCTGCGCCTTGACTAGGGTTGGGATATGTATTCATTGAAACCATTCATATAGCACAGATTTAGATGAATCTTGCTGCTTGTAAATTCTCACTGGAAAGATTAATAAAAGAGCAATGGCTAACAAGCATGTTGCAATCTATAGCAGGGGATATGCTAAGTCCAGGGTAGACTGGAGGAGAAGTGGACTAATGTGAAAATGCAAGTACAGAATATGTCCTTTGGTGTCTTGGGTGGTTAGAACCCCACTCGGGCACCAAAAGGACACTTGAGTGCCCTGTATAAATCTGTAGTGTTTGCATAATGGTTACCCATGTCCTCCTGTAGTTTAAGTTATCTCTAATACCAAACAAGGAAAATAATACATGCTTGTTATGACCAAGGGATGGAGACCAGAGTCTGCACATTTCTGTAGATGTTTGGTTTATGGTCCTGGAACCTTGGATGTGGAACCTGTGGGCATAGAATCCTTGAGTGCAGGAAAATGTCCACATGTTTTAGATGGTGGTTATGTTATTCATTGCAAAATCACTTCAACTTTTTTTGTGTTTTAAACAGCTTTATAGTGTTGGAGAAAGGTATATTTGCCTACAAGAGGGCTGTCCACCAATTCAAAGCTTTTGGCAAATGACTCTGGAGATGGACTAGAAAGGGGCAAATTCTGAGGTGCAAAAGGCCAGGTGGCATGGGTGTTGGGGCAAGAAACCTGCCATGGAATGAGGTGAGATGCAGAGGGAGAAATGAAGAGCTCCTGACCCAAGAGCTTAGATGAAGACAGAGCAGTGAGCCTGAGCAGAGAGGAAGGGACCACTCCCTGTCAATATACCTGGGAAAAGACAGAGTACAGGAATTTGTGTGTGGTAGCATCTCTAGGTTAAGAAGGGGTACTTGAGGTTGTGGCTACAGATGTGCTGAGGTCTAAAGATAGGGTTGGCATGAGGGAGTAGCCTGAGGAATACATGAAAACTTTGGGCAGAGTGAGGCTCTGGGGGTTTGATGGTGAGCTAAAAGAGCACTATGGCAGGTGAAACTCTACTGAGCTAGGATGCAGAAAGGAAGGACAGACAAAGTGGAGTGTACAAATGGCACCCATGAGTGCTAGTGTGCAGAAAGGACGTCGGGCTGTGGGAGTTCTGGTTTGAGGGAGAGACCCTTGTGTGATGAAGTTGCTGAACTGTGGGGTGTAGACTACTGCAAGGGTGGAGGTTGTGGAAGAGGCTCTTCACAAGAACAGCTGTAGAAGGCTGCTTCACAGCAAGCTCTTTGGTGAGGCCAACAGTTGTGGTGCAGTTTGACTATATGTTAGTTCATGTGTCACTACTACCAACATGCATGGAGAAAACTATAGGCCCAGTCACTTTCCCACAGATGCCAGGGTGCTGGGCTCTGGAGCTTGCAGGAGGTATAGCCTTCTGCCTGGGATGGTTCTAGCCCTATCTCAGGGTCCTGGCAGCACACGAGTATTAGGATGGGAGTGGGGAATAGGAATGGATGGTGGAAGGCAGGTGCCCCAAGGGTACTTGTTGCAGATTCTGCAAACAATGTGGTAAATAGTCATAGTGGCAGCCATGGAACAAGTGACTTCCTGCTGCTGAGGAAGAGAAGTTTTAGAAAGGAGTGCTAAAGCAGTGAAAAAGTGTCAGCTCTTTGCAAGCTGCTTAGCAATCCTGGAGAGGCCTCCACTCCAGCATGACATCCTACTGGGGTATATCCCGTTGGGCCCCAGGCCTGTTCCTGTTAGAGAGGTGCTAATGAAGACATCAAGAAATGCAGGCCCCACCAGGTGGTGGTGGCGGTGGTGGCACACGCCTTTAATCCCAGCACTTGGGAGGCAGAGGCAGGCGGATTTCTGAGTTCAAGGCCAGCCTGGTCTACCTAGTGAGTTCCAGGACAGCCAGGACTACACAGAGAAACCCTGTCTTGAAAAAACGAAAAAAAAAAAAAAAAAAAAGAAAAAAAAAAAAAAAAAGAAATGCAGGCCCCAGAATTTCTGGAAAAAATCTCGGCACTTTATTATATAAAACTATCTTTAACTCCCCTACTTCCCACCCGGTTGTTATGTCCTTGATTGTGTGGGGGCTATGGGGCATCTGGTCCACAGTGCTGGACAGAAAGGCTGACAGTTTATTGTGGGTTGCCCTGTGGCAGGCTGGGACCCAGGACTCCTTGTGTGTCCACTGGTCCAGTATCATAGCCCAGCTTCTTCATGTCCTTGGTCACCACATTGAAGAGGAGGGTAACAAATCCCTGAGAGCGAACACGGGTCACTGGAGACAGAAGCTGAGCATTAGCTGGGTTTGACTGGGACAGACATGGAAAGCTACCTGCTAAAGCCCTTGTGTAGGTGGTGGTTAGAAAATGCTTTGGGTGTCTTGTATATTACTAGGTCCCAGTTGTCTGGAAGCTCCCTGGCCTTCACACATCTGTTTTCTGGGCTCCTGGGGGTTGGGGGCCCATCTCAACCCTTTAGTTACATTTGGGAGCATCAGTCTTACCTTCCCGGCCTTCACCCTGGGCCACCACCTTGGGGTCTGTGTACTCAGGCCGCCGTCCCATGAACCAGCTGAGAACATAGGAAACCACTGGTGAGGAGCACTTGAGACTTGCTGGTTCAGACACTGAACAAGAGTGTTCCAGGCTCAAAGGAGCATTTCTCCTACAACCCCTCCTAGGTGCTAGGACAACATCCTACCTATTTGAAGAGCCAAGTGGGGTGCCAGGAGATGTCTCCTGTTAGGGGTCCATTGATAACAGTTCTAGCAGTGCTTACAGATGCTCCAAGGAGTATCTAGCCTGCCTGGCTAAGTCTTGTGGTTTTTTTTTTTTTTTTTTTTTTTTTTTTGGTTTTTCGAGACAGGGTTTCTCTGTGTAGCCTGGGCTGTCCTGGAACTCACTCTGTAGACCTGTAGACCAGGCTGGCCTCGGAGATCCGCCTGCCTCTGCCTCCCAAGTGCTGGGATTAAAGGCGTGCGCCACCACCACCCGGCAGTCTTGTGGTTTTAAACCAAGGAATGTAGAAGGAGATGTGGGGCAAATAGTACAACCCAAACCCATGGAAATCCCCAAAAGAAACAGATGGGTCAGAAAAGTGGAAACAAAACAACATGACCCTTAGCCTCCTAAGGAGAGTTGGATGTGGCAAAGGGTAGGCCTTTCCTCTAAGGCATCTCCAAGATTTCTATCCTGTTGTGTGGGACATCCTCACTGCCATGTCCTGGCTACTGGCCGCTCCTAACTCTTAAGTCTTCCTCAGGGCCTGCAAAGAGGTCACAGGGCACTATGTGTGAACATGCTTCCCATATTCTTCATGGCTAGTGCTCTTGTTCCTACCCAAAATGGCCTTTGTGGTGCCAATGCATTAGGCATTTAGTAGATGCCTCAGAATCTAGTGTCACTGTGACTATCTTAAAGAATTTGTCTCATGCTGCTTTCCATGTGACAAAGACTAGCAGGGCACAGAAGAAAGCCTTAGAGCCTTAAGCTACCAGAGAGTGGCCAAAGGAGCACAAGGACTCAGCAGTGGCACCTGTCTCTAGGTGCAGCCACCTGAAGACCTGTGAGGTTTCCAGGTCTCAGCGGGGTGGAAGGTGCTGGCAAATAAGTTACTCATTAGATCAAGAGCGAGCAGACCTACCTTGTGAACTTCTGTAGTGTAGATGTAGACTCTGGCACAAACATGGGGATGGTCCTTTTGTGCCTGAAACAAATGTTTTTATGCAGAGATGTGCTGAGGAACAGATCAAGGTGTGTGGCTCCATACAGGACTCTGTTCTTTCTACACTCACTACCATCCCTCTCCAGAAGTCCACATCATCCACTTAGGTGGGTCTTCTCCAAGGTGCAGGACTATACCCAGGCCACCCAAGCCCCTGAACATAACTTGCCCAAGTCAGAGGAAGGAACAGTGGCCAGAAAGCCTGAGTCTAAAGCTGCTGTTCTCAAGGTTTGCCTGCTCAGTAAGGGGCAAACTGCAGCCCAGGAGCCAGGTCAAGAGTGGGCACCTACCGTCCAGGAGAGAAGGGCACGTGCACTGCTCCGTAGCCTCGGACCACATCATTCCCAAACACGTCTGGTCCGTACACACTGAGTACAATCTGTGGCCCTTGGGAAGGACAGGGTTGGCATGGAGGAAAGCCAGGGAAGGGGAGTAGTGAATGGTGTGCCTAGCTGAGTCCCAGACAGACATTTAAGAGAGTGATGGCCAAAGTCCTGGGATCCCTGTCCACCCCCAGGGCTTCTGTTCCCCCGCTACTTTCTGTATCTCTGCTGGTGCCCTGGGAGTACTCTCCATACCTTTGCTCACAGCTGGGAAGATAGAGCCAGAACATTTGGTAGACACAGGAAGTCCTGTGGAGGCCCTGTGCCAACCCTGAGCCCCTGCTTTCTTCCTCACTGATGTATGTGGTCTTCACCAACTGTGACATCCTGCAGAAAATCGTGGTCTTCCAGGTATTTTTTTCCTTAACATACTGATATTTACAAATGTTTCCTGTTCACATCCAGCCAGGCCTACTAGGTGTCAACCTCTAGGTGTAGCAGACAGATCTACTACTCTAAATGACATGTGAGGCCTGGGAGCTGGCTCTGTAGTTACTGGTGAATGGCCTCAGACGAGTTCACCAACCTTTTCTCTCGTGACCCTTCTTGTGTTTAAAAGCCTTGGAATAGTACCAAACACAGTAAAAAATAAAGAAATCTCTGCCTTTCACACTATTACTCTGCCACCAAAAGTAACCTGGGAGTTACTCAGATAGTTCCTGTATAGTGGCTTGTTCATTCTCAGTGCTAACTACCTGACCATCACCATATACTGCAGTTAACTGTGATTGTGGGCACATGGGCTGTTCCTTTGAGAACTGTTGCAGTAAGTCTCAAATCAGTCACACACAGGCTCTTGTCAGGCAGTGTACTCATCTCTGAGTACTAGTCTCTGTTGAGTATGTGCTCAGGAAAGGACTCAAGCAGGCAGGTCTCTGTTCAGTACTACAGTACACTGTACTCTCAATGGCTGCTTCCCCCATCAGTGTTCTCTAAACTGCCACTAGACTACACACTTGCTAACCCTGGCAGATCAACCGTAACCTGTCCTCTATTGTTTTGCTTCCTTTACTAGCTTTGGAAGGGCTCAGGATTGGAAGGCTGGCTACAGGATGAGGGGAAAGCTTTGCCCAGAACACATACAAAGGACTCAAAAGAGAGCCCTGAGCAACTAGCACAGGATGAACAGATACTGGAGCTGACTGGAGCACTACAATAGGAAGCTGGACGACGTGGGGCCAGAGCTTCCGGCCAGGTGGCTGCAGCACTGCACAGCAGGCTCCATGTGCAAACTGCCGTTAACAAAACAGGCAGATGTTGAGTGTATCAGCTAGGGCACAAGCCCAGACACTTAGCAGGGCCACCTAAAGGAGAAGAGTGTTGGCAGGTATGGCAGAGGATCTTTCCCTTCCATCATGGCCCACAGACTCACAGCCATAGGGGTTGGTACTTTTAAAGGTCACATCAATGGGGAAGTTCCACACCAATGCTTGCCGTACATCTTGGCTCTTGGATGCTATCTGTGAGATCCCCTCCTCCAGACCCTGTATAGACACAGATATAGCTGGTTTGAGTTCCAGGACCCATGACTTTTTTTTTTTTGGTTTTTTCAAGACAGGGTTTCTCTGTGTAGCCTGGGCTGTCCTGGAACTCACTCTGTAGACTAGGCTGGTCTCGAACTCAGAAATCCGCCTGCCTCTGCCTCCCAAGTGCTGGGATTAAAGGCGTGCACCATCACTGCCTGGCGACCCATGACCTTTCTATTTCAGTAGGCAAGTTGGAAAGGTCATTTAAGTTCTGTGTTGCTTGTCTCCACCCTCCCTTTAAATATTTATCCCAAATGCCTTGGTCTAGATTCTACCCTCCCATTACCTGTACACTCTAGCTCGTGATCCACTCCCTCTTCATTCCACCCATCCGTCCTTGGCTAACAGACCGGAATGTATCCTACCTAGTGTCTTCTTAACAAGAACAGATGTTCTCCACAAGATGGGGACTTCTCTCAGACATTGGTCACTCCCAGGGGACTCAAATAGTCATTAAGTTACAGGTGGTTGTAAGACACAATGTGGGTGCTGGGAATCAAATTGGAGTCCTCCACAAAAGTATACATTCTAACTGCTCAGTCATTTCTCCAGCCCCAAAGGCAGCTCACAACTATCTGTAATTCCAAGCTCTAGGGGATCTGACCTGTGGCCTCCATAGCCACTTGCATTCATACTCGTACACAAATATACATACACATAATTTAAAATGGAATTAATCTCTAAAGTATCATAAGAGAAACCCCAAAAAGTATTAAAATGTCTGTGGTACAAATGAAGGAACTCAGGCCAAAGAAGTTGGGCTTTTACTTTATTTTCTCCATTTGTTTGGTATTATATATGTAGCCCAGGTTGACCTTGAATTCCTAGAGATGCTCCTGCCTCAGCCTTCTGTGCTGGATTACAGGCATATGCTATCATGTTTGGCTGGCTTCCACTTTTTAAACTATTGTGAAGGTTAGGTGAGTGCTATGCAAACTATAAAGTATGGTGTGGTGGTGGTCTGCACCGGAGCCCCTTCCTGTGGTAAGACTCCTCAAAACCTTGAGAAGATATCCTTCGTTTTGTCCTGGCTCCTAGTTGTTTTCTGCTGTCTGAGAAGGGACCATATCTTTTTGGGGGGTTGGGGGGGTATTAGCTGATGGTGTCCACAGACACTGGCAGGTGGTTCTCCAGAGCCTGCCTGGTTTGGCTGCCACTTGTCCCTCTAAGCTGCCACCAACACAAACTCCAGGAGTATATTAGTGAACCCAGTAGTATTCTATAAACTAGCTTTGCCAAAAACAAACTCATGTTTGACAAACTCATGTGTGACTAAGGTCACATCTCTGACCTTAGTGTCTACCTCTTGGGTCTGTAGAAGGGTATGATAGATACTTCAGAAATCATCAAAGCTCTAACTAGGGGTGGCCCATGAGTCCAACTTACCGCTGTTGGGGCCCAGTCCTGGCCATACACAAAGCAGTACTTGCAGTAGAGGTCATCATACTCTGGAAACTGAGAGAAAAGTATACAGGATTCTGTTCACAGTGCAAACAGGGCCCACACATTAGCTAGGCAGATGCAGTGGGTAGGAATTATGAACATGAGGCATCTGGGACTGAGGATCAGGGAATGGAAATGAAGACGCTGGGTCTAGTCCCAGACTGCCAATACCCATAGGTTATTTTGCTCAGGGTCTGCTTTCTTTCCCAGTCCACATGTGGCAGGCCTCTTGCCCATCTTTCAGAATTTACCCTCAGGGATTCTTCACACTCTAGCTGGCTTAAGGATCATTGCTTGGGTCCCTTTGCTCCTCTGCCTTTCTGCATCTGGGCACCCAATGTCTATCTGACAACCCTGTTAGACTGAGGAAGGAACAGGTTTCATGCCTCTATGTGTCTCCAGTGCTGGGCACAAATTAGACCTACAGAAATGATGCTGACTTGAAACCCAAGAAGCTACAGGGCCAAAGAACATGGCTAGAACTGAGGGTCCAGAAGAAAGGAAGGCCCAGAGTAGAAGCCAAGGAAAGCAGAGTAAGCAGCTTAGGTAGGTAGGCATCCTCTTATTGGATAGAGGAAAATGGGGAGGATGCAGTACCAATGAATGGGAAGGGGAACACCTACTGAGCTTCAGACCTGGTAGAACTTCAATCATCTCAGCCAAATCTCAGAATATGTAAGAATAATGAGCATTTCAACAAGCAGCCAGAGAATAATGTAGCAAAGTTCGGTCTGTCAGATCCGGTCGAATCCCACTTTGGTCACTGCCTTCCGGTAAGTTCCTAGCTGTTAAAGTCTTAGTCTGAGTCAGCTGAGTCTTAGTCCCATTAGTCCTAGACCATCACTCAACCAAGTAAACAGGATCCAAGCTGGAGGCCATAGTGTGACTTTGGTACCAGCTCAACGCCTCGAGGTCTGTTTTCACTCATGCTTATCCGGTCTATCAACCTGGCGCCAAAGTTCTCCTTTCCAATTATTTGAGACGCTCAGAACAAAGGCTTGGCTCTCTAGGAGCTGAGGGAAAAGCCCGGGAGAGGAACGAGCCGTCCCTAGGCGGGGTCCACGGCTGCTTACCTGTGCGCTTTCCACCTGCCCGGTGACCATGAGCAGGAAGACGCTGGGACTTGCCGCAGCCATCGTACGGCTGTGCCGGGAGACCCGTACAGGCCGCGTACGGTTGCCAGGAGACTCCCGGGTTGTCTTGGAAACAGATGGCAAGTCATCTAGGACAAATTTCTCAAACGGTGACGGGAGTTCGCGCAAAGGCAAAAGTGCGCAGGCGCAGAGGTCTTTACGACCACGGAATTGTCCTGCTTCTGTGACGCGGAGCCTAACAGGGTCGGGTCCTCGGACCTGCAGGGACTGTGACTTCACTCGCCTGGCCATTCCTGAAGCTCGCAGGGTGGAAAACTGGGTATTGAGAAGCAGCACCGGGATTCAGGCCCGCTGAAAGTCACTTGCTAGAGTTACTTCTCTCCAGGAGGTGTCGCTGTGGCCACACGCAGCGACCCCCACAGGCGCCATAGTTGGGGAGCCTGGTGCGTAGCGTGGCCCAGCGGGCATCACCCAGCACATTGCCTCAGGTGAAGGATGCGCCCTTCAGCCCTTTGAGGCTCTTGTCATCGAAACCCGGAGAATCCACCTGTCCAAGTTCGGGCCTCCTGCAGGAGAAGCCGGAGCCCACGGAACCAGTCATCCATTTTTGGAGAATCACTGGCAACTCAGGGATGTCAGAGGTTGGTCCCAAGCCATTAGCGTCCTTCTCAGTAGACGCAGCTGTTAGTGCTTGGATCCAACCGCACTTACTCTATCACTGTCCCATTCAAGGTGACTTAATGCTAGCCTCCGCCTATAGATCCCAGCTCGACTCTGGGGGCCGTCAGTGCCTTGTCCTCATTGCCAGGCCAATGGAAAATACTTGGGGACTACTTCTTTTTTTTTTTTTTTTTGGTTTTTCGAGACAGGGTTTCTCTGTGTAGCCCGGGCTGTCCTGGAACTCACTCTGTAGACCAGGCTGGCCTCGAACTCAGAAATCCGCCTGCCTCTGCCTCCCAAGTGCTGGGATTAAAGGCGTGCGCCACCACTGCCCGGCGGGGACTACTTCTTTAATGAATAAAATTGAACACCTCTCTGTTTTCTGGAGAAAGTGAGTGAAATCCAGACCCAGAAGGTAACTTAGCCACATTCGTTGTGGGAATTTAGCTGCAGAATCAGGCTTCACATGCGGAACTTACAAGGAAACATTAGAGAGCACATTAATGATTAGAGAGCCTGGAAACAAATGGATGCGATGCAGATGTGTATACTTTAAGGAGCTCAGCCTGCAGACTCTAGGTCATCACACTAGCTGTTAGCTTGGAAGTCAGTTGATGGGATTCCCAAAGCCACCTGTGGGGAAGAGGAAAGTCATGTGGTCACAGCCTCCCAGGTGGGGTGCAGTGCAAGCCTGTAAGAAATTCTTTTAGCTTAGAGCCAAGAGTCATACAAGCAGAGACTCTAGGCCCCTCTCTCCTAGCTGGAGGCTGCCACCTGCTGGTTTTTACTGGAAGAGTTAGATAGTTACAGGCTACTGACTGAGCCATGGATCAAAAAGGGTAGCATTTTCAATCCCAAATTACTCATTAGATAAAGCTTTTCTGTCCTAAACCAACAACATGAGAAGTTTGGGAAGAGGGCTGGGCTGGCTAGTTTTATGTCAACTTGGCACAAACCATAGTTATCTGAGAAAAGATTGAGAAAAGCCTCCATATGATTGAGCTGTAGGTAAGCCTGCTGAACATCTTCTTAATTAGTCTTAATTAGTATTTCTTAGGTGGAGAAGGGCCCAGCCCACTGTGGGTGGTGTCATCCCTGGGCTGGTGGTCCTGGGTTCTATAAGAAAACAAACCTGGGAATAATTTCAGTCACTGGTGCCTGTACTCTCTCAGGCCTTTTCTGTCCTATAGGGAAGTTCCCATCTAGTTAGTAAAGGTTATATCCATAGCAGGAGATACTGTATGCTCCCGGTTTGGGCCTATGAATGAAACCATAAGTCTTAAGGAACCCTCATTTTAAAAAATGGTTCATTTTGTTCAAAGAGCTGCCTTATCACTGCTAAGGTAAGATAATGGCAGGCATCACCAGGCTCAGACCCATCAGCTGTAGAGTGCTGGAGGGGCCTGCTAGATGTTCTGGCTAGTTTTATGTCAATTTGACACAAGCTAGTCATCAGAGAGGAAGGAGTGTCAGTTAAGAAAATGCCTCCATAAGATTGGACTGTACATAAGCCTGTGGAACATTTTCTTAACTAGTGATTGATGTGGGAGGACCCAGCCCATTGTGAGTTGAATCCACCCAGAGGCAGATGGTTCTAGCTTCACTAAAAAAGCAACAGATCAAAAAAAAAAAAGGAAAGAAGAAGAAGAAAGAAAGAAAAAAGCCGGGTGGTGGTGGTGCACGCCTTTAATCCCAGCACTTGGGAGGCAGAGGCAGGCAGATTTCTGAGTTCGAGGCCAGCCTGGTCTACAGAGTGAGTTCCAGGACAGCCAGGGCTACACAGAAAAATCCTGTCTTGAAAAACCAATAAAAAAAAAAAAAAAAAAAAAGCAACAGATCCCTCTATCCCATGGCCTTTTCATCAGTTCCTACCTCTAGGTTCCTGCCCTGTTAGAGAACCTGTCCTGACTTCCTTTGTTGATGAACCACAATATGGAAGTGTAAGCCAAATAAATCCTTTCTTTCTCAACTTGCTTTGGTCATGGGGTTTCATCACAGCAATAGGAACCCTAACTGAGGTATCAGGAGAGTGGGGTATGGTTGTGACAGACCTGACCACGTTGTTTTGGGGAGGATTATGGAAGGACTTTGGAACTTTGGGTTAGAACAGCCGCTGAGTGCTGAGCTCAGTGGGCGGCTCTGTGGAAGGATAGAACATTGAGAGCGGTGCAGACGATGGAGGCCTGGCTTGTGAAGTTCCAGAGGGAAGCAGAGACTCCTCTGGGCCTTTTGTGTGCAGAATCTGTGGCGTCTGGTCAGCTGGGGCTGAGGAATCAGCTGTGATTAAGAAGACACCAGCATCATTGAGGTGGAATCTTCTGGGAAGGGTTTCCTGGGAGACAGCACACAGAAGCTGTGCTCCAGAGGTGGCGAGGGTTGTACCTCATGTTGGCACCTGAACTTGGTAGAGTAAGAGTCACCCAAGTGGTGCTAGATTTGAAGGCCTAAAGGAGTCATGGAGAGCAGCTGCGGCTTGACACTTGGACCTATGGCAGGGCTGGAGTTCCTAAAAAGGATTCAGGATAGGCTATTGGTGGAAGTGCAGCTCAGTAGCCACAAGGGACCCCAGCAGATTTGGCTCCACTCAACCACTGTTCTTGGTGGTCATCCCATGGTATTGGCATCTCCAAATATGCCTGGGTCAACAGTGGTCAGAAGAAGAGGGGAAGAAAAGGGTTTGGGATGTGCCTGGAGTTCTCTCACTGGAAGGATAAAAGGAAGAAATCACCAAGGAGGTGTGTTGCCATGACAACAGTTCCAATGACCCTTACCATCTTGTTCCTCACAAATCTGGGTTCTGAGGACAGACAACAGATATATTCTCACATCCCCACACCCAGAACAAGTGAGATCAGCCTGAGGAATGCTCTGAGGTAGAGGATATCGGCCTCAGAGCCAAACACAGAGGCCTGTCATCCTTCTCTAGTATAGCTGTGATTTGTCTTCTACAGGTAGAGTGGGCATGAGGTAAGTAGGCTGTCAGGGGATTAATGGTAGTGTTTTTTCTTGACTACTGAGGTTGATCTCAGTCCTGCATATGTTCAGCAGGGCACTGAGTATATCTTATAAAATGGAAAATTTAGCACGTGGTTCTGAAGGCCTTAAGAAGTGACTTAGCTGTCTTGAAGATGGATGGCTGTAAAAGATTGCATCTGGCTCCTGAATCACTGGCCACCTTGCCACGTGGCCATTTCAAACCATGCTCCTGTCATTATACCATCGTCATGAGGGGATGCAGCCAAAGGTCTCACCTGGTGGGGCCACCCAATGTAACTTCCAGTTTCAATGCTGTGATTGCATTAAACTTTAATCTTTAAAATTGCCAGTCCTGAAGAGATGGCTCAGTGGTTAAAAGCACTGGGTGCTCTTCCAGAGAACCCAGGTTCAATTCCTAGCACCCACATGGCAGCTCATAACTCTAACTCTAGTTCCAGGACATCTGACACACTCACATAGATATTCATGCAGGTAAAACACCATCAGTGAAACTAGATAAAGAAATCATTTTAAAAATTAAAGGACCAATACAGGCCCCATGAAATGAGATATATATTTAGAAAAGTCGAGGCGGGGGCCGATTATCTAATCAGTGGGTCGACTCTGCTTAGCTCCTGTTGCCATGTTCCACACTAGAAGTGGCCAGAGGCTAGACCCATGAGATGCCAGCATGGCGACTGGCTCTACCAACCCACCATACTGCCCCACAAAGCTTGGCTGAGCCCTGATAATATCTGCCATGCTTGTGGTACCTGGTAGAATGAAGACTCTTAAAACTTAAAGATTGTCCAATAGATTTATATATTTGGAAATGCTCAATTAACAAGATGCCCACACAATTAGAATTGTTACCCAATATCTAACCTTTTGGTATAAATTGTTACCCTAGACTGCTTTCAACTCATCCGTCTTCCTCCATGGTTGCTAGCTCTCTGTCCCTTTCTCTTCTCCTTCCTCTTTCCTTCTTCCAGCTCTACCTCCTCTTCTACTGCCCAATCACTGAGCTCCACTGCAAATACAGTGTAGCAGATAAATATCCTGCTACAGCCTCACATGTAGAATACCAGGTGAAGTGATCTTACATGTGCCTAGTGGTACAGCTACCACTAGGTCTTCACTGGGTTTCACTGTGTACAATGATAGAAGCAAGATGACTTCCAGTTATGTCTTCATCTATCTGGCCCTGAGGTTACCCTTATCTACCCAGGCTGCTGGACGCTGGAGAGAGCCAGTTTCTAGATGTTGCTGTCCTTGAATCAAAACCTATTCCACTGCTGGGCTCAGGGCTAACTCCTGTCCTACAGGGAGGCAGAAGGTGGCTCTAAGAACAAAGCTCTCATCAAGCCACATTGCCTTGGTGTGGGCCCTTGGCCGCAGTCCAGAGTCTCCACCCATCTTTCCACCAAGCTAGCCGCAGGGCCTATTATGAACTAAGTATTGGATTTTATAAGCACAGCTTTTACCTTCCTGTGAACCTACTGCCCAACCATCCCCTAAATGTGAGATGCTTTCAGGCCCAAATCACTATTTTAGTAGGGAAGAGGGAAGGTTATGGCCATAATACTGGGATGAAGGCAGATCTTCAAGCAGAAATACTTGGGATGTGTGTGCATGAGTCCATGTATTCTATGTATGGAATTATCTTTGTTGTACTGTACAGGTCCCCATGTATATCTTAGAAGTTCATGTATCTCTGTCTACAGTCCCTGTGTGTTTACACACTTCTATTTATTATATATAAAAAATCCTAGTTTGTAAATGTAAATGTACACTGGGTGTTGCCTGCCCGTGGGAAGGCGTGTGTTCCTGTGGGAGTGACATCTGTGTACTGGAGGCATCCCTGTCAGAGAATAAGCAAGTGTATCTGTTGGGAGCTGACTCCTAGCAGAAAGCGGCTATCATCTTTGCAGCCATTTCAGGCCATATACCCCGACAAAGAGACTTGTTTTCAACAGCCTACAACAGCTGAGCACACTCTGATAAACTTCTTTTTCTCCCATATCTTGTTTTGCTGTTTAGTGCCCCCAGCTGCAAGGTGCACGTGGTAAAGTGTCTTCAGCCGCATTCCCCTGCTTGTGCTGATATATACCTAGAATTTCCTTTCAATAAAGGGTGAGGGACTTGAACAGACTCTCTGTCTTGTCTCCATTCTTGTCGTCTCTTGACCTTCCATCCCCACTCTCTCTCTTGCTAGACCCTGACCCACAGACTGAAACAGCAGCTCAGGCAGGGACATAGTGGCCCCCAAACATGGGGCAGAACGGGCAGTTATATGGATCTGTGAATACACTGCTGGCGTGTGCAGTGTGTCACAGCATAACTGTGGCCTGGCAGTCTGGTGGGAAACCAAGGAGCAGTATTAGTGTTGCTAGTTAGCACAGCTGCATATAAACTTCGGCTTCTACTGCTTGTCATGCAGGCCACCTCAGGCTCTGGGCTGAATGAGGCCTCTACTCCTATACCAAAAACACCTGTCAGGGGAGATGAGCAGTTTTGTCCATACCGGAGAGACCAAGCACCTGAGAGGGAGATCAGCTCTGTTTATCCCTGGTGTGCAGACTCCCTTGGGAGCGTTAGTCCTTGTTTTGACCACTTAGGTACCTCCTACTCACGGTCTTGGCTCAGGATCTCCTTGATCCCTTTGTTTGTGAGTTAACCGTTCAATGTCTGCTCTTGGCTGCTTCTTGACATACCCTGACCCAGGTTTCTATCTAAGGATCTACCTTCTGAGCCCCACTTGCAGAGAGGAAGGAGAGTCTATTGTATTACTTTCCCTGGTGAGGTGAGAATAAACCTCTGTCCACGCAGACTGGGCACTGGTGACAGACAATGCAGTGTTGACTAACTTAGTCAGGCTTACAGGACCATGGGTGAGAGGGTACCTGTGAGAGTGGGGGTGACTCAAAACAGCACATTCCAGATTGCCTTCTGGAAGCTGCATGAGAAAGTTCCATTTCTAGTTAATCTTTGATTGCATACTCCCACATCCCTCAAGATAACTTGGAGATGGGGATGGGGCAGGAGAAAGGGAAAGTTGGAGTCCTGGGTGCATGTGGTGATTATCTTCCCTCCTTTTATAGGGACTGTCAATAGCTCTATTAGCATTTCTGTAGCTCTCATCTCCTTGCATCTGTATTCTGTCAGAACATGATTGTGACTGGGATGCAGAAGCCGCCATGAGCTCAGAGAGGCAGAATGAAAGGAGGATGACCTCAAAGTGGGAGCAGAGCCTTAGCTCCAATAAGCGCTATTGACTTCGATTTCTGAGGCATGGTAAAGAGCCACCAGATTCTGACAGCCCACAGTCTGGACTGGGGGCCTGCACAGGGAGCAGAATGGTGGGGGCACTTTACAGGGCCTGGGTGAGGAGTTTGCATATGAGAAAACTGTTGTAACGATAGGGGCTACCTTAAGGTCTGCAATCTCTCCTTCCCAAAAATGTTTGCCCAAGGTGAGACAGATGACCTTAGGGAGACAGGTTGTCTCAACAGACATCTCTTTCTGGGCTGACTGATAATGGTTGAGCAAGGTCACTGTGATCTCACAGGATACTGTTTTACAACTGAGGTACTCTGTCAGAGCAGGTAGGCCAACAACAGTTCTTCCCTTTTTTTCTTTATACATTTTCATTAATATTATGTATTCTTACTTATAGCCACCTGCGGCCACGGATCTTCTGGGTTTACCTGAAAGCGGGGTTGGGAATGAAAGGGGGACGGAGGGCGAGAAGAGATGAAGCCAAGACAAAGTTCTCTGATCAAGGCTCGAATTTAATGTTTAGCTCTCAATTTAAAGGGAAAGGCCCCACCAAAACCCTTTCTGGTTTAAGCAGGAGATGGGCAGGATAATCCGTTCTAGGTCATGGCCGGAGATATCTCAAGGCAAGCCCAGGGCAGTTATTCTAAGTTCCATGCAGCCAAGGTGAGTAACTCCACCTAGATCCTATCACTTGGTCTGTTGTGGTAAACAAGGTCTTTCAGGCCTACTCAAGGCACATTTACTTATGTGTGTGTGTATGAGTACAGGTATATGTATATCACACGTGGGAATCAGAGAAGAACTCTTAGAAATTGGTTCTCTCTTGTCACCTCATGGGATCTGAGAAGAGAATTCATGGTGTCAGGGCTGTGTGCAAGCACCATTACTGCTGAACCATCTCGTCATCAGCCCTGGATAATAACAACGATTTCTTCTTCATCTTCGTCTCTGTCTCCTTCTCTACTTCTTCCTCTCCTCCTTCTTCTTCTCTCCCCCCCTGCCCCCCCCGCCACCATTGTGGGTGATATTTAAATCTCCAACCCAAATAGGACCGGTCAAAGAATACATAGCACAATAATTATGAATATATTCTGGAAGCCTAGATTGGGCAGATTCACCACTTCACTACTCTGTTCCCCAGCTACGAGACCTGAGAGTTTTCCAGACCCTGCGTCTGTCTGTCCTTCTACCTCCTGCTCCTCCGTTGTCCTCCATTGTCTTCTCTCTCCTCTCTCCCCTCCTGCTCCTTCCTTTGCTCTCTTCCCACCAACCTTTATTTCTCCTCTTCTGCCCAATCACTGGCTCCAGCCTTTTTTACAAATTAAGATGGGCAGAAGGTTCACTAGAATTCACCTGTGTAATGACTTCACAGGAAAGGGGAATTAGCACCAAAATACAAGGCCGGGGTTATCCACAGCAACCCCCCCTGCACATTTTTTTTGAAATAGAGTCTTATTGTGTAGCCCTGGCTGACCTAAAACATGATTCATAATAGTAGCAAAATTACAGTTATGAAGTAGCAATAAAAGTATCTTATGGTTGGGGGTCACCACAACATGAAGAACTGTATTGAAGGGTCACAGCACTAAGAAGGTTGAGAACCACCAATGTATTTTTTAAATATCTCCTCTCCTCAGTGAAGATCAAACTTGCCCCAGGGAACTCACCAACCCCCTTAATCAACAGGAAGTCATCTAATGATAATGTTGCCCCCTTCCCCCTCTATTCTTTTCTCTCTCTAGTGTTAGGGGTTGAGAGGGTGGGAAAAGGGAGGAGAGAGTGCAAGAAGGAGGAACCCAAAGTAGCAAAGACAAGCTATACCTCTACTGACATTTTCCTTTTCCCCTAGCAGAAATGTACATGAAAGAAAAGGTAGTTATGGCCTATTTTAGGATAAAGCTTAGAGAGAAGGCACCCCACACTACACTAAAAATTCCCAATTGTAAGGGCAACTCAAAGAGGAAAAAAGCAATCTAGTTATGCACAGAAGCTCCTAACATCCCTCAGAATAATTAGAGCAGATTCTAGGGCTACTTTATTCAGCATTGTTAACTTATTTTGTGTGGGACTGCATAAGGGTATCCTGGTTCTTGGCTGAGCATGGGCCTAGAACCCTGAGACTCCAAGGGAGAAACGGCAGGAGTTCGGCCACTCCCCAGAACCCAGGGTCTTGGAAAGCAGTCTAATCTCCATGAACCTACATTGTTCAGTCACGAAGGCCATTACAGCCCCTCCCAAAGTGCACCGGTAGAGGGTGTGACTACAGGCCTCAGGCCCTAGAGATTTACATACTAATGAAGGCCAGAGGGCGGAGCCAATTGAACCTCCCCCAGAACCTCCTCCCCCTCCCCCCGCTGCTTAACTCAGGTCTGCCCTGAGTTTGAGGGGGTACATCCAGATCCATCCACCATCGGCCTTGACAATAAACCCTTCTGGAACCGAGGACTTCCTCGTGTCATTGGAGCCTGCCGGGCCTGCCGTCTCCGAAGCCTCCAGCCTCCTGGAACTCCAGACCTTTCTGTATGCGGGTCCCCCACCTCATTGGTCCTGGGCTGCTGCTGCGTGGGTCCAGGACTCCTCCACCGCTGTGCCCCATTGACCCACAATTTTGTACTTATTTTAGTTACTTTCCTTGTTGCGCCAACAAAAATACCCAGGCTGGAGAGATGGCTCAGTGGTTAAGAGCACACTGATCGCTCTTCCAGAGGACCTGAGATCAATTCCCAGCAACCACATGGTGACTCATCTGCAATGGCATCTGTTGCCCTCTTCTGCTGTGTCTGAAGAGAGCAATTGTGAACTTATATACATAAAAAAATGAATCATTTAAAAAATTACCCACCGGGCGGTGGTGGCGCACGCCTTTAATCCCAGCACTTGGGAGGCAGAGGCAGGCGGAGTTCTGAGTTCGAGGCCAGCCTGGTCTACAGGTGAGTTCCAGGACAGCCAGGGCTGTCTTGAAAAGGCTCAGATCAGATTGGCTTCACTACCAGATGGTAGGCAGCCCGGAAGCCCTCACTGCAAAGGTCACTGCTCATTGTCGCCTCCAGCCCTCCTCTCCCTGAGAACCTGCCATAGGGACATCTCTATCACCTGACGAGGAACCTCAACACTCCCTCTGTATGTTTCTCATCGAGTCCTGCTCTGTTCTCGTGCTCTCCCTACCCAGCCACACTCCCATTGGGGTGGACCTGTCATGGACCATCCCCTCCTTGCCTCAGAAGCATCTTTCAGAACTACAGCTCAAAAGAGCCATTTCCCTCAAACTTCCTAGTGACCTCCTGTAGCCTAAGATTGGGATCCTGGGCTAAACGCCCAGTGGCCAACCAGGAGTCAGAAGCCAGAGAGAGCCATGTTTTGTACATGCCACATTCAGTCTTCATTAGTTCGCGCCCCCACCCTTATGCTTGGTCTCACTTTTATTTTTGAAACTATAATCCTCTTGCCCAGTTTACTTTCCTGACTTTTATCAGGTGCAGAACACAGAGGTCCACGTACCAAAGTGACATCAGTCACTGAGCCAGGGCTGGGGTATGGGAGTGGTGGAGCACAGTGGTGGATTGAAGAAACTATATCCTTCCAGTTGTGGGGTTCCAGCCCGTTACTGCTGTGTGGAAATGCTGGGAAATGCTGACCTGATGGTGACAAATCTTATTCCATGAGGGGTAACTTCCTATCTGAAGCACAAGAAAATAATCTTCAACTGGAAACCATAGCCTGAGCTATTCTTCCATATTGGTCATGTCTACCCTGGGACAGCTCCTAAGAATAAGAATCTTGCATTATCTAGGAAAACACCAGATTGGGTCCTCTTTCAACACTTCCCTTTCAGGGCATCTTTCCTGCAGATCCCTGTGCCATGTCTACCTGTAGGAACACACTGAATTTAAGATAAAATCTTTATTAACCCTAAAACCCTTAAAAGAAATCCATTTAAATACTCTCCACCTTCTTTATCATACTCTGGGTAACCCTGAACTGCAAGTCTCTGAACATTCTGTCAAAATAGAGTCATTTAGCCAGGCAGTGAATACCTTTAATCTTAGCACTCAAGAGGTAGAGACAGGAAGATCTGTGTCAGTTTGAGGCCAGCCTGGTCTACAGAGTGCATTTCAGGTCACCTGGGGCTACAGAAGTTTGGCCATGTTGTATTATTATGTATTAATATGCCAATTATTTTTATTTATTTTGTATTTTTAAAAATAAATTATTTTTATGTACATTGGTGATTTGACTACATGTATGTCTGTGTGAAGGTGGAACAGGAATTGCAGACAGTGGTGAGATACCATGTGGGTGCTGAGAATTGAACCCAGTCCTTTGGAAGAGCAGCCAGTGCTCTTAACGGCTAAGCCATCTCTCCTCTTGTCTCTAAAAGGAATCTCATCATATAATTGTGGCTGGCCTGGAACTAAATAGTCCAGACTGGCTTTAAAGAGATTACAGAGCCGGGCGGTGGTGTGGCGCACGCCTTTAATCCCAGCACTTGGGAGGCAGAGGCAGGCGGATTTCTGAGTTCGAGGCCAGCCTGGTCTACAGAGTGAGTTCCAGGACAGCCCCGGCTACACAAAAAACAAAAAACAAAACAAAACAACAAAAAAAGATTACAGAGATTCATTTGCCTATGCCTCCCAAATTGGAATTAAATTCATGTACCGCTATGCCAAGCTTTTTATTTTATTTTTATTTTTTTTATAAATTCTGGCATAAGTTTTCCCCCACCCTGTTTTACCCATTTATCAGTTGATTGACATTTGCGCTTCTTATTTTTTGGCTTTGTGAATGAATACTCATTTGTGTACCAATTTTTGCAAGCACACAGGCCTTCAGTTCTAGTTCTAGGTATATACCAAAGAGTAGAATTGCTTGTTGGGTATCTATCTATTCATGGGCACTGACTTGTACTGCACATACTTAAGAGGTAGGAAAGGTTGTCTGCCTTGTCTCTTAGACAAAGGCTATCAAAGAACTTTTACACCTTAGTTACCTCGGTATGTACACCAGGCTAGTCTTGAACTTACAGAGGTTCGCTGCCACCGTCTGCCTCTCCAGTGCTGGGACTAAGGCAGGAGCCACCATGTCCAGTTGTATACGAAATTTTAATCTAAATCAAAGGCACCGGTATTAAGTTTGTGAAAATGAATTGATGTATGAAACTTTCTGCATGTATTTTGGTACAAAGTACGAAAGGCTGGCCAACATGAACAACCGTGTATGATTATCAAGGTTCATTTCTGCTTTGGATTCAACATTTGGCTTTTAGTTGAGAACTGAGTAATGTCAAGCGGATATTCAGACTTTACTGGGTTTCATCCCAATTTCCTTCTCCACACGTTTCTTGTCTCATTGGGAATCCCAGATCTCCTTGGAGTTGGCCCCACTTAAGTTGCTTACCGAGAACCTTTCTAGCTCTCGGGTTAACAGTGCTCACTTTTGCCTTGTTCGGGGGACCCAACAGCGAGATAGAGAACAAAAATGAAGAGGTTAGGTGCTGGCTCTGGCGGTCCAGAGCGCATGCGCATCCCGGCCAGGTCCTGATTGCAGGAGGGCGGGTGAGAGGGGGCAAGTCAGCGACGCTCTAGAATCCGGAGGACTTGGGTCTCTGTGGTCACTACTCCAAGACTTCCAGAACTTCCGGCACCGAAAGAGTGCACAGCAAATCCCCTAGGAGATAAAGCTAACAAGGAAGGAAGAGGAGCCAAAAGGATTGGGAGGGTGCGGAGCCTGTTGCCTAGGTAACAACCCCTCCCCCCCCTTATCTCCGCCCCATCTGGCCTGTGGTGCGAGTAGGCTCAGAAGTGTACACGAACTTGGTGGAGCCTTGCCCTCTTTCTCCCCCAACCAGCTCCCGAGGCTGCTAGTACGCATGCGTGAGAGCATGGTGCGGGGCTGCGCGCGCACCCCTGAGGAGCGCGCATCACCCCTTGGGCGGCTCCCGCCGCCAGTGGGACAGCTGGGCGCGCGCGCGTGAGTGACAAGGGCGCGGCTTTCCCGTCCGGAAAATTTTGATTGGATAGAGTAAAAAGAAGGGGTGGGAACCTCTGCGAGGGCCGCTCAACGATTGGCCAAGGGCTGGAGGAGCGTGGTCCTGGTGGGGGGGGGGGTGGTCCGCTTCGGCGCACGCGAGGCTTTGATAGTGGCCGCGGTCCTTGTTAAGTGGGCGAGCCCGGGGGAACACTCATCACTGTGTTGGCAAGACCCAGGAACCCCAAATCCCCCAGGAGGCGTGGCGGCGAGGTGCCGGCCGGTTGGTGAGTGCGGTCCCGGGAGTCCCAGCGCCCCGCCCCTCCCTTTCTTCCGGGGCCGCGCCGCGCCCCCCTGGATCCTGGGCCGTGGGGGTTCTCTGTGCCAGCGGTCCCCTCTCGCCTGCTGCCCAGGTCCTGCCTCCAAACCCGCAGAGGGGGAACTGAGAGGCCCTCAGGACGATCTTCTCACCAGAGCCTCATATAGACCATGGCCGAACCGCTGAAGGAGGAGGACGGCGAAGATGGCTCTGGGGAGCCCCCTGGGCGGTGAAGGCAGAACCCATCCACACCGCTGCCTCTGTCGTGGCCAAGAACCTGGCCCTGCTCAAAGCCCGGTCCTTCGACGTGACCTTTGACGTGGGGGACGAGTACGAGATCATCGAGACCATAGGCAATGGGGCCTACGGGGTGGTGTCCTCGGCGCGCCGCCGCCTCACGGGTGAGCTGGCTTCCTGAGGCTCAGCATGTGTGGACTGCTTTCCAGAGGCGGTGAGGAACCCGCACGGTCCCAGGAGGATCAGCTGCACCGGGGATTCTGGTTCCACTCACGCTTACCGACTAGGTGCCAGCTCCCCGTTAGGTACCCTTCTCAGGAACCCTGCTTCTCCCAGTCAGCCTACTTTCTCCTTAGGAAAAGGATATCCCTGTAAACCAGAATAGGGAGATGCTTCTTGTGTCCAAAAGAGATATATTCTGGCGCCAGAGATTGGCACAATGGAGTGGTGGTGGAATGGGGAGGATCTGGGATGGAGTGACTACATGAGGAGGGAGAGAGAGTGAATTTAGTACAGTCACAACCACCACTAACTAGTCGTGCCTCCTCTGTATGTGAGCTATTAGTAGCTGCTTCATGAGGTAGTTGTGAAATTAAAATCTGATATATGTTACCGGGCCCTGCACCGTAGGTACTTATTGCCATCTGGGTTCTAGAAGGGCAGTGCTGAAAGGGACCTGCAGTTAACTTGAAGGTACTCTCTGGTATATTCCCCTTTCCTGCTCTCCAGGCCAGCAGGTGGCCATCAAGAAGATACCCAATGCTTTTGATGTGGTGACCAATGCCAAACGGACCCTCAGGGAACTGAAGATCCTCAAACACTTCAAACACGACAATATCATCGCCATCAAGGACATCCTGAGGCCTACCGTGCCCTATGGAGAATTCAGATCTGTGTAAGGAGTCGTGGGTCGGCAGGAGGAGGAGACGGGGTTGGGATCAGTTTCGAAGCCCAGGAGCAGTAATATTGAAGTTGTGGAAGGGCTGTTGAACCTAGAGTGATGCGGGGTGTGAGTCTTCTAAGACTACTGCCCCGTAGGACATTGGTAGGGACAGTTCTTATTTCTCAAGAAGAGGGCAAGGGCTGGGGATGTAGGTCAGTGGTAGACTGGTGAGCATCTTTGGGGTTTTAGGTTGACTCTCCTGTACTAAAGGGAAAAAAATTCAGAGAATTTACCTCCTTATGGGCATGCCACCTTTGGTTATATAAGTTCAAGGCTAGTCTGGACTACGTGAGACCCTATTCCAAAAGACAAAACAAAAAACCTGAACAACAGTAGAGGGGTGGGGGGCAGGGAGGACAGACAAGACAGGTCCAAATTGTGTAAGACAGACATACTTCATTGTAGTGTCACACAGCAGTGTCCTTTCTCATGACAGACAACTAATTGTTCATAGAATACCTTCTTAAAAATAGAATTTTTGCCCAGTGGTGGTGGCACACACCTTTAATCCCAGCACTTGGGAGGCAGAGGCAGGGGATTTCTCAGTTCAAGGCCAGCCTAGTCTACAGAGTGAGTTCCAGGACAGCCAGGGCTACACAGAGAAACCCTGTCTCAGAACCCGCCCCCCCAAAAAATAGAATTTTTACCATGGTCTTTTCAGAAGCTGTTGGAAAACTATAGTGTTTGCTCCAAAATTAACCACACTGGCCAATCTTGTGGCCAGTATATTTGAACATTCCTTTTAAAACAATGTGTTTTTTTTTTTGTTTTTTTTTGACAGAGAAATTAGGTCCAAAATCACAAAAGTGATTTTGTCAGAAAGCTATAAAAAAGTTGGGGCTAGAAAAAACAACTTGGTGATTAAGAGCACTTGCTCTTGCAGAGAGAGGGCTTGGCTTTAGTTCACAGTGTCTGCATGATGGCTAACTGACATTTGTAACTCCAGTGTTAGGGGATCAAACTCCTTCCTGCTTCTGTAGACATAAGGCACATGAGTAGTACATATACGTTCAGGGATACATACGCATAAGTTTACCGCATAAGTTTAAAAAAACTTTCATAAAAATTGTAACCAGGCAGTGGTGGTGCATGCCTTTAATCCCAGCACTGGGGAGGCAGAGGCAGGCAGATCTCTTGAGAGTTTTGAGTCTACAGAGCAAGTTCCACAGATAAGGCTACACAGACATCTCATTTTGAAAAACAAACAAAAAAAAAAAAAAAAAAAAGTTGTAGAAAATCTGCAGTCTGGTGCTGTTTTTTCATTCTATGTTGCTAGTCCTTTGGGGTCTTACTATAAGGCCATAACCTCAGGAATTGGGTGTGCCAAGGGTGGGGCTTCTCCCTGTATGTATGGAGGCTAGCTCACCCGTTTGTCCCCATTTCCAGCTATGTGGTACTGGACCTCATGGAAAGCGACCTACACCAGATCATTCATTCTTCACAGCCGCTCACACTGGAACATGTGAGATATTTCCTGTACCAGCTGCTTCGGGGCCTCAAATACATGCACTCTGCTCAGGTCATCCATCGTGATCTTAAACCCTCCAACCTTCTGGTCAATGAGAACTGTGAGCTCAAGATTGGTGACTTTGGAATGGCCCGTGGCCTGTGTACTTCCCCTGCCGAGCACCAGTACTTCATGACTGAGTATGTGGCTACTCGCTGGTACCGTGCCCCCCGAACTCATGCTCTCCCTGCATGAGTACACACAGGCTATTGACCTCTGGTCTGTGGGCTGCATCTTTGGTGAGATGCTGGCTCGGCGCCAGCTCTTCCCAGGCAAAAACTACGTGCACCAGTTACAGCTGATCATGATGGTGTTGGGAACTCCATCACCAGCAGTGATTCAGGCTGTGGGGGCTGAAAGGGTGAGAGCCTATATCCA
Source organism: Mastomys natalensis (assembly GCA_021653895.1). Classification (NCBI taxonomy): domain Eukaryota; kingdom Metazoa; phylum Chordata; class Mammalia; order Rodentia; family Muridae; genus Mastomys; species Mastomys natalensis. The sequence continues at coordinate 191,425 of JAJTUV010001414.1, read as the reverse complement.
AAGCTTGCCGCCAAGGCAGCCTGTGCCTTGGGAGACAGTGTACCCAGGTGCTGACCGCCAGGCCCTTTCGCTGCTGGGACGGATGTTACGATTTGAACCCAGCGCCCGAATCTCAGCTGCAGCTGCCCTTCGCCACCCCTTCCTGGCTAAGTACCATGACCCTGATGATGAGCCTGACTGCGCCCCACCTTTTGACTTTGCTTTTGACCGTGAAGCCCTTACCAGGGAGCGCATTAAGGAGGCCATTGTGGCTGAGATTGAGGACTTCCATGCACGACGGGAGGGTATCCGCCAACAAATCCGCTTCCAGCCTTCTCTGCAGCCTGTGGCTAGTGAGCCTGTGTGTCCAGATGTTGAGATGCCCAGTCCTTGGGCTCCAAGTGGAGACTGTGCTATGGAGTCACCTCCTCCAGCACTACCACCATGCTCTGGCCCTGCACCTGACACCGTTGATCTGACTCTGCAGCCAGCCCCACCAGCCAGTGAGCTTGCTCCACCAAAGAGAGAAGGCGCCATCTCCGACAATACCAAAGCAGCCCTCAAAGCTGCACTGCTCAAGTCCCTGAGGAGCCGGCTCAGAGGTGGTTTGTTGGCCCAGCAGCTGGGTGGGTAGATGGGGATTCTGGGACAAAACTGTAAGTCATTACCTTTCCCTTGTTCAACTTTCCTGCAGATGGGCCCAGTGCACCCTTGGAGGCGCCCGAACCTCGAAAACCTGTGACAGCTCAGGAACGCCAGCGAGAGCGAGAAGAGAAGCGCAGGAGGCGACAGGAGAGAGCCAAGGAGCGGGAGAAGCGACGACAAGAGCGGGAGCGCAAGGAGAGGGGGGCTGGTACCTCGGGGGGCCCCTCTACTGACCCTCTGGCTGGACTGGTGCTCAGTGACAATGACCGAAGCCTGCTAGAGCGGTGGACTCGCATGGCTAGGCCTCCTGCCCCAGCCCCTGCCCCAGCCCAGCACCGTCCTCTGCCCAACCCACTAGTCCTCCCACTGGCCCTGGATCTCAGTCTACTGGTCCTCTACAGCCTGCAGGCTCTATTCCTGGTCCTGCCTCTCAGCCTGTTTGCCCACCTCCTGGTCCTGTTCCCCAGCCTGCTGGCCCTATCCCTGCCCCTCTCCAGACTGCCCCTTCCACTAGCCTTTTGGCCTCCCAGTCACTTGTGCCACCTAGTGGGTTGCCTGGTTCTGGTGCCCCAGAAGTTCTGCCTTACTTCCCATCTGGCCCACCACCTCCAGATCCTGGGCTCACCCCTCAGCCTTCTACATCAGAGTCACCTGATGTCAACCTGGTGACCCAGCAACTGTCCAAGTCTCAGGTGAGAAGAGAGGAGGCCTGGAATATCTTGATTTGGTCCTGGAAGGTGGGTTGGGTAGTTGTCCATGTTGGATGAAAGGAAGCAGCAGAGGGAGGCTTCCTTCCTTGAGCCAGCCCCCTTGCTCATAGAAGGAACATAGAAGGCCATTGTAGAGGCTGTTGGGAGGTAGACGCTGCTTGGAAGATGTCTGCCTTAGAGGCAGTGCTCATGCTCTGGGCTATCTGGGCAGAGCAGTCAGGAATAGCAGGCTGTGCCCTGCTGACCTCATTTTGTCCTTCCTGGTACCTGTTTTGTAACCTGTTATTGTCCTCTGCAGGTGGAGGACCCCCTGCCTCCCGTGTTCTCAGGCACTCCGAAGGGCAGTGGGGCTGGCTACGGTGTTGGCTTTGACCTGGAGGAGTTCTTAAACCAGTCTTTTGATATGGGTGTGGCTGATGGGCCACAGGATGGGTAAGATGCTGCACTGAGCTGTAATGGAGGGTCTGACTGGCTGCTCAGCCAGCCCAGGCTCAGAACACCCATTCCTCTCTCTTTTCCTCACAGCCAGGCAGACTCAGCCTCACTCTCAGCCTCCCTCCTTGCTGACTGGCTTGAGGGCCACGGCATGAACCCTGCTGACATTGAGTCTCTGCAGCGTGAGATCCAGATGGACTCCCCAATGCTGCTGTCTGACCTGCCTGACCTCCAAGAGCCCTGAAACCCACAGCATGTGCCTTGCTGCCAGGACAGACCCAGCTTCAAGGTCCAGGGGTGCAATCCAGAGGGCTGCAGCCTTGGGCCTGGCAGGTGAGGCTCAGCTTGAGTTACTCTGCAGGTTCATCTCAGACCCACCTTTCAGCCTTAAGCAGCCACCTGAGCCACCACCGAGCCATAACAGGATTGGGAGACTCTACTCCTCCCTGAGCAGTCTTCTCCAGTATTGTATTTTTTATTATTGTTGTAATATGCATTTGTTTTGCCATCAAAATGAGGCCTGTGAAATAAAAGGCTTCCTTTAACCTGACTGTGTGACATTTTTGGAGTTGGGGTAAAAATGCCAACAGTAGGAGAATAAGGAAAAGCCAGGTGCTCATATTTGGAGCCAAGTGAATGTTTGTCCACAAAGCCAGTCCATCAGATCCTGAAGGTTTATTGAGACCTCTACTTCCCGCCCACTCCCAGCCCCACAGATTGTTCTCTGCTGCCTCCCATGACAATCCCTAGGGCAAGTAGGGGACCGAGTCAACAAGCCTGTCTTTGCCATGGCTACTTCAGAGTTGATGAGCAGCAGCTGTGGTGACTGTTGTTTTGGTGTTGAATTTTGAAGGATGAGTGAAGGCGATGGGGTTGGGCTCCATGGTGCCCACTTAGGGAGTAAGTTGATGAGACTAAGGTAGGAAGTATTTTGAGGAGAGCTATGCAAGTGCTGGGGTGTAGCAGTGGCCATGCGTGAGCTGATTGGCAATGCCATAGGTGCTGCATTACTCTGTCGAGGGTAGCCTCAAACAGACGGGAAACTGCTGAGGTGGAATGCATAAACTGGCAGCTAGAAGGTAGCTTCTGGCTTTCAGCTGTCGTGAAGGGGTAGAAGCAACTTGAAGTTCCACAGAAAGGCTTGGAGGGCTGCTGACAGCCTAGCCTCAGGTGGAATGCAACAGGGCCTGGCTCTATGTGGGACAGGGATTTGCCAGGGCATAGCTGGTGCTCAGGAATTGTGGGTAGGGCATGGAGGGAGAACATGGAGACTTGGGACTTCCAGGGGAGAGATGGGGCCTGCTTGGGTCAGCCCCTCAGGTCCGACGAATTTTCATCTCAGTGCGCTTGAGGGAGTAGTAGAAGCCTTTCCACTGGGCCCAGTTGATGCCATTGGCATAGGAGAGGTGGACCCACCCAGGTAGAAACCATTGAGATTGGCGAAATGGCAGCTTCTGAACCAGAAGGCTCCTGAGGAGAGGGCCGCACAGTTCTGCACAAAGAGGTCCTGGTCTCGATCAAAGGTGGAGAATTTCTGGCCACTGTGGTAGGACAGTGAGTCACCTGGCAAGAGGGAGAAAGACTAGAAAAACTGAGGCCAGGAGCTGAGAGGGCGACAGCAGTTGATGAATGACACTTGGAATGACATGATGTGGCATCCTATTGGATGGGGGCACCCTCCCTGAGCCACAATGAGAACAGCTGTTCTTCTGCAGAGCTGCCTGGAGCAGGGCCACTTGGAGCAGAGCCAGGGTGGTTGTTCCCTGGGGCTGAGGTTCATGTAGTTGGAGTTAGCCTGCCTGCCGAGGGCTATGGCTCGTTTACACCCAGAAGGGTTGAAGAAGGGGCCTTAAGGAACCAATGGAGCAGGGCTAATCCTACGTTATTGACCCCATCCCCTACCCTGCCACTGCCCCTGAAGAAACCGAGAGGGTTACCTGCCCCGCCATCCTCGAAGCCAGACACGTAGAGGGTATAGCCATCCTCCTCAGCGCTGACTGCGTTGGGGGAGATAGAGAAGTCAATGTACTTGGCATAGGCTGTGTTGTTCTCAAAATCTTCCAAGTCCACACGCAGCTCATACTTCTGCTTCAGTGTCAGGAGGTGCAGGTTCTGCAGCCCTAGGGAGGGGTGGCAGCTGGTCAGCAAAGACTTGGCTGAGGGGCAGCCCCCACCCCATGGCCCCACCTTACCCAGCCAGTACTCCCCGTCAGCACGGCCAAAGCCCAGCTTGTAGTCGTTCCAGCCCCGGAAGAAACTCACTGAGCCGTTGAATCTTTTCTGGAAAACCTGGAAACAAGTGGACAAAGGGCTGGATGATGGAGGTCCAGTACCCTCGGGTGACTCAGTCCAGTTTATAAGGGACTTTAGTGGGTGTTAGGGAGCTGCTAAGACAGAACACACTCTGGCTCCAGTCCTTTCAGTGAACATCTGCTGCTGAAAAGGGGGTACTTAACTGGCCTCTTGTCCACTGAGAGACAGGAATGGGAAAGGATTAAGGGGGAATTGGGGCCTATAGACACAGCTTTGACAAAGTACCCACCTAGCCTAGAGTTCCTGGGTTCCAGCACTCCATGATAAAAACAGCAGGAGGATCTAGAATACTTGGCTGTGAGTTCTGGTACTGTGCGGCCCAAGGCTAACAATGCTACTTGTCTGGGCTCACAGTTCCTCATTTAGAAAAGGCACCTACCTACCACTGTGAGGACAGCGGGCATTAACCTTCTCAAGCACGAAAGTGTTAGCAGTCCTGGATCCGGTCCCCATAAAGATGAGAAGCCCACTTCACAGAGATGACATCCAGGATTGTGTGGCTACCTGAACCCCATCTGGCTTGAGGCTCCTTTGCCTACTCACCGTCCACTTGCCACCCTCGGTTGTCATGTCACAGAAGACTGGCACTGGCACACTGGGGCCATAGGGGTAGATGAGGTACACACCGTCTTCCTGATAGCCCTGGGCGTAGATATCATCACAGTCCAGGGGTTGCTGAAGACAGAACTTCTCCAGAGCTGTGAGTGGCAGTGTGGAGACCGTGAGGAGAAAGACTAAGGCATAAGGACATCTTTGTATCCCAGTTTTGCTCCAGGGTTAAGGGGACCCTGTCAGGAGAAATCTGGAGATTTCTCGAGGGGGATACCTGCCATTTTGTAGAGGAGCAAACGGTCCTGCAGAGCCTGACTTAGAGTGGTCTCATCCAGCCTGCTGACCAGGCCGTGTCTGTGAGTGGGGGCTGCTTACCGTCTCCCCGGATCCCGGAGGCTTGCGGGGCGCAGGAGGAGGCTTGGAGAGCAGCAGCAGCAGCAGTGGCAGGGCTGGGAGGGTCTGGTGATGGGAAATGGGATGAGTGTAACCCCCAACATAGGCCAGACATCTCCCAGGGCCCTCCCTGCCCAAAATCTGCCCTCTGTCTTTTTCCCCCTCTCTACTTTCTGAGGAAGGCCCATTATCCCCAGAACTCAAGTTTCAAGAGAACCCCACTATGCTTCTCTGTTCCCTTTCTGGCAAGTGGCTTGTCTCCACAAATGGTCTTGATCCTCCAGGCCAGTACCTTCATGTTGTCAGCTCAGTTGAGAGAGGCTGGCTGTCTGGGGCCCCAGACTGCAGCCGCCCACAGTTATGTGTTGGGTCTGAGCCCACAGACCCAGCTCCGCCCCTGGAACTGTAGAATGCCCCCCACCCCCGCCCCAACAACCAGCCCCCAGCATCAGCTTACACTGTCAGGGGCCAGAGGACCACCTGGGTCTCATTAGGCCTGTCAGGGAAGTACTCGAGCCAGACATTAACTCCTTACCAGCTGCAACGGCTCCCTGGGCCCCACTCTGCCTCCTGCCCTGCTGGACTTGTAGGCCCTTCAGCAACCCCAGCTGGCCTCTGCCCACCCCCTTGCTTCTTGACAGGCCCTCTGCAGATGTCTGCTTGTCCTCCATTCCTTAACTAGTCTGCTCAATCAGCTATTTGGGAAGGGAAGGGATGGAGTTATTTCTGGAACTGAGATAGGGGTCCCCACTTGGGATTGGGAGGTCTAGGGGAGGCAGCCCCAAAGCTCCTGATGTGGGAGCTGCCTGGCCTGGAAGGAGACAGGGCCAGCAGGGGCTCCAAGTCTCCTGGCAAGCTTGGGACATTTCTGAGCCATGAGCACAAAGCTGCAGGCGGCCAGCAGTTCAGTCTGCCTCGACTGGATCCAGGGCCCTCTCCAACTCCTTCCTGGCCCCCTCCCCTGCTGGGTGTCTGTGCCCCCACCCTTTCCCCTCCTACAGTTCCCTGGCCCATCTGGGGTGCTTTTGTTTCTTCTTGCTCCACCCCTCCTCCCTTCCAAGCCCATCTGCTTTCCCGGCTGAGCCTCTCAAGCCCTTTCTCCTCCTTCTAGACTGAGCCTACTGCTGTTTTCCTTGTCCACCTCAAGCCTGGTTTCTGCGTGCCTCCTGTCATCCTGGCCACCCAGCCTCTTCTGCTTTTGTTCTCTCCTCCCTCCATCCTCTGTATGTGGGAAGAGTGTTCCAGGTGCCTGGTCTGTGTTCCCCTGTTTAAGCCTCCAGTGGCTCTCCATTCCCTCAAGACAAGCCAACATTTCCCCCCTGGGACTTGAAAGGAATTACCAGTCTGGCTCGGCCTCCCCTCAAGACCGTGTTCCTTGCTGCTTGACTCCCACACTTTGTCTAGCTACCCAGACTACTGGCCAGCAGATCCCTGGGCCTTTGCCTGGGCTGTTCCTCGAAACGCCCACTGGTCTTTCTTTTTGACCCATGAGTGCTAGTGGGCAGTGCTCATTGTCTCCCATTTCTGCACACTCAGCACCCATCATAAAGCTTATATATTCACCAAGGACAGATTTTTTTTGAGCACCTACTATGTGTTATACAATACGTTTGCTGCTGGGGATGCAGAATCAGCCCCTGGAGTGGCCAACGTGTTTTGGACAATGAACCAAAATACCTCGAAGGAACACAAATGTAACAGGTGAGCATGTGAGATGTCCAGAACAAAGAGACGGCTTAGATCCTATCTCTCCAGCCCAGCAGAGAAGAACCCCACTGGGCCTCCTTGACATGGAGTGTGGCTGCTAGTTAGAGCCTCTATTTGTAGTTGTGTCGAGCTTTGGGGGTTCCAGAGCTAACTGCCAGTGTTGAAATACATGTCTCACTGTTTTTTGTTTTTGGGTTTTTTTCGAGACAGGGTTTCTCTGTTAGCCCTGGCTGTCCTGGAACTCACTCTAAGACCAGGCTGGCCTCGAACTCAGAAATCCACCTGCCTCTGCCTCTGCCCCAAGTGCTGGGATTAAAGGCGTGCACCACCACTGCCCGGCCACTGTTTTTGAAGTTGGAATAACTTGGGCATGTTCCTCCGTGCCTCAGTTTCTTCCTCTGTGGAATGAGGACACTACTCCTTGGAGGTGTGTGAGGGTTCAGTATCATGGAACACGTACCAGGAACAGTGCCCACACCTACTTGTCCAAAAGAGAAATCTTAACCTAGTTAAACTCAATGTGAATTCATTTGAGCAATTATAAACAAAGCAACACAAAACAAAAGTGATTTGCAAATTGGGCGGTCCAAGGCAGATTCAGACAACTCCCAGTAATAATAGGATCTGACAGCACTTAGAGGGAACGAGTGTGTGCAGAGGCCACTTAATTGGTTACAGCTTAGTTGAGTAATTGGTTTCAGAGCCGCCTGCTGAAGTCAGAGTCGGTGCAGGAGCTGAAGCTGAACCAGTGGCTCCCACAAACTATCTGGTGACTGTAGTCATTTAGCCAGATTCGAGCATCCTTGTCATAAACACATGATGTTCTCAGATGAGTGGGTTATAGTCAACACAGTTTTCACCTTGTCTCTGGAGGCAGATTGGCCGCCCCATGATATCATTCTGCGTAGTCCAGATTTTAGCTGCTCATTGTCAGTCTCTCATGTGACTGGCTGAGTCACAGATCTGAATTTGGGCCAATAAGATGCAAATGGAAGATAGACGGTCTTCATTTTTCCTCTCTCTCTCTTTTTTTTTTTTTTTTTTTGGTTTTTCAGACAGGTTTTCTGTGTAGCCTGGCTGTCCTGGAACTACTCTGTTGACCAGGCTGGCCTTGAACTCAGAAATCCGCCTGCCTTGCCTCCAAGTGCTGGATTAAAGGCGTGCGTCACCACCGCCGGCTATTCATTTTTCCTTCTGCTTCTGAAGCAGATGGAGGGAGATCTAGCTGCTACCTGGAATATGGGAATGAGGCCTCATGTGGTGAATGGCAGGGGGGAGCCGTTAGAAGCACAGTCCCTTCCTGCTGTGTGGAGTAGGTCTCAGGCCTGCACCATCTTACCCTCAACCTTCTGGGGAAGAGAAAGAAACTTTCATCTAGTTGAAGCATCTGGATTGTTCCTGTGACACAAGCTATATCTAATCCTAATACTTCCTTCAGTAAATACTAGCATAAAGCTACAGAAAGAAAACTAAGGGGGGAAGGAAAAGTCATCACACCAATAAAATACACTCAAAGTCCAGTAACAGAGACTTTTGAGGACATAACAACTGTAGGAGTGAAAACTACAAAGTGAGTGACCAGAGCTATCATATTTTCATTAAATCAGTGTAGATTTCTTTTGGTGGTAATGGGCACCTGTGCTGTCCAGCCAGATACTCCGCTGGCAGTGTTCTTCCAAATAAATGCTAAGAATTAGCTCTAGGAATTAAGGTAACTTTCTGAAGAGAAATGTGGCAGCAAATATGAACAGTTAGTACCCCTCTGAAGCTTTTGTTGAAAGAATCACTCAGCCACTAACAGTTTTTTTTTCTTTTTAAAATATGACATGAAGTTGGGAGACAGACAGGCACACTAGGGACGGTTGGAGTGAGGTAGTAATGGTGGGCATGTTCAATATATACTGTATGAATATATGAAACTTTCAAATTATAAATATTATTTTCGGGACTGGAGAGATGGCTCAATGGTTAAGAGCACTGGCTGTTCTTCCAGAGGTCCTGAGTTCCATTCCCAGCAACCACATGGTGGCTCACAACCATCTGTAATGGGATCCGATGCCCTCTTATGGTGTGTGTGAAGACAGCTACAGTGTGCTCATATGCATAAATCAATAAATCTTTTAAAAAATATTATTTTCAAACAAACAAACAAGAAATGAGGCTGGAGAGATTGTTCAGCAGTTAGCAGCACTGGCTGCTCTTGCAGAGGACCAGAGTTCAATTCCCAGCACTCATATGGTGGATACAATCACCTATAACTCCAGCCCTGAGGAGTTCCAGTGAGGATCCAGTATTGATAGTGTAGCAGAAACCAGAGGCCTCGAACCAGATCAATGCAATGTTCATTGTAATGACCACTTCAAGTAAAGATGTGTGGACAAAAGGGTAGACTGTGGGATGCACTGAGACGCACCGCAGCTGCCACGATGAGAGGGTTTTCTTGTTTCTTTCTCTTATTTTTATTTTATTTTGGTGGGGAGGTTGCAAGGACAGACACAAAGGGACAGGGAAATTAGTGGGATTGGGGTGCATGATGTGAAATTCACAAAGAATCAAATAAAAGAGAGAGAAAGAAAGGGGGGGCAGGTGATGGTGGCACACTCTTTTTTTAAAGACAGGGTTTCACTATATAGGCCTCCCTGGTTGTCCTGGAACTTGTTCTGTAGTCCAGGCTGTTCTTGAACTCACAGAGATTCACTTGCCTCTGACTCTGGAGTGTTGGCATTAAAGGCATACACTACCATGCCCAGCTTCTGAGATTTTTTTTTAATTAAAAAAATTAATTTATTTTACATGTACGGGTGTTTTGCAGGTATGTTGTGTCTTGCATGTGTAGTGCTTGTGGAGGCCAGAAGAAGGTGTTGAGTGTTATGGATGATTGTGAGTGGCCACAGGGTGCTCAGAATTGAATCTGGGTCCTCCAGAAGAGCTGCCAGGACTCTTAACTTGTGAGCTATGTCTCCAGCTGTGACAAATGTTTGTATAAGTATTATTTTTTTTTTTTTTCGAGATAAGGTTTCTCTGTATAGCCCTGGCTGTCCTGGAACTCACTCTGTAGACCAGGCTGGCCTCGAACTCAGAAATCCACCTGCCTCAAGTGCTGGGATTAAAGGTGTGCGCCACCACTGCCCGGCTTGTATTAGTATTTCTATCAGGCTTAAATTCATGCAGGTGGCAGACTCTCAATGACTTTGTTGGGACTTGGGAGCTGCTGGTGGGAGCTGAGATCACTCCAGATCTGGGAAGCCTCCAGACATCTTAATTGCTGCCGTGCCTCTTTCTTCATGGCTTTGCTCTCTGGAGTACAGCCTCATTTGGATTTGGAAGGGTTAGGGTTAGGGTTAGGGTTAGGGTTAGGGTTAGGTGTTAGGGTTGGTTAGGGTTAGGTTAGGGTTAGCAGGAGAATGAAGTGAGGACATTGTTCTGCTGGGGTCTCTGCAAGCTGATGCAGGCCATGAGACAGGGTGGGCATCCACTTCCTCCTTGGATCACAGGTGTGATAGAAATGACATCACTCTCCTGGGGTTATGGGTTCGTCCATTAAATGCTGTTCACATTGTTCTGGTTTGAGTGTTGAGGGGGACCCAGACTGAGCCTGGGATGACGAGTCCCTGTTATAGCACCCATTTGCAATTCAGGAGATAGTTCAAGATTTGAAGGGCAAAGGGATTCAAGGCATGCACAAGTGTCCACTAATGTCCTCTCAAGAGTTTGTCGGTTATACCATAGTGTGCCATGTCCTGATGCTTAAGTAACGTCTGAGGACTCCCTGCTTTTCCTGTGTACCATTTTGATGGCGTATTTTCTAAGCTAATAGTTCCTGTCTCTGGACTGGTCCTGTGCCAGCTGCCTCCTTCCTGGTCCATGCCCATCCGCACTGTGCATAGCTGGGTCCCAGTGACCAGCAGAGGGCTGGCAAGGGAGGGGAAGTAGTATGGGCACTTCTTTTTGGCTCCTGCCCTACTAGACACTGCACTGTTAGCAATAGCTGTGTCTTTTGCCCTAATATGTGTTTTGGTTACAGCTTAGCCATGACCTTGTCACTTGCTGTCATAACCCATGTTCTCTGATGCCTGCATCCTGTAACAGTAATGGCTTTCGACTGTACTAGACCCAGGATGGTGTAACATCCAGGTTAGCTTCCTTAATGCAAGGAAGCAGTGCCTTTAAAAAGTAAAACTGAGGCACAGTCCCCTTAGTCCCAGCACTTAGGAGGCAGAGGCGAGGCTGAGAATGAGTGTGGGAATATCCACATCCACTGGACAGACTGACCCTGAACAAAATGTTCTGGTGGCTGTTTCAGGGCTGATATCACGGCCCAAGGGCCAATACCCCCAAAAGAGGCAGACTGTTTTTAAAGCCCTTTTGGTTTACAGCAAAATGAACAGAAGGTACATGGGTTTGCCCGGTATCCAGCCAGACACAGAGCAGCCTTTCTAACTAGCAACATCTCACCACTGTTACATCTGTTGTATTCAGTGTGCCTGCTGGGATACATCTTCATCGCTCAACCTCCACGGTTTGCCTGAGGGCTTATTTTTGGAATTTGTATTAGTCAGGGCTCTCTAGAGGAGCAGAATAAAACCAATACATATATATCACTCACGAATATATATGCATTAGCTTGACTTACATCATTATGCCTACGTAGTTCAACCATGGCCATCTGCACTGGAGAGGCTGGGAATCTGGTATCTGCTCAGTCCCCAAGGCTGAAATGCCTCAGGAGTGCCAGTGTGTTGATGAAGGCCTGCAGGATCCCTAGACAGTCTCAGGGGAAGGCTGAAGAGGCTGGGTTCTGATGGCAGTGTTGGGTGGCAGCAGCAGCAGCTGCAGGTGAGGTGCGTTCACTGTTAGCATACAGGTGATTCTGCTGGCCTGCCTCAGGGACCCAACAATCGCTAACGTCATCACCTGCATCGCCACCAGGTGCGACAGATGTGTGCTGCTTTATAAAAGGATCCACCCGGCACTCAGCAGCCCTCCCCCTACTCCTCTGTTTATTCTCAGTGTCCCCTCGTTCTGTTCTCTGCCCCCTTTCTCTGCCCCATCTGTCTGTCTCCATCCCTTCCCAGGTTCTCACTCCTCACGCTTCTCTCAGTAAATCCCTTTCACAGCAGCTCTGTCTCATGACATAATTCCTCAGGGACACACCGTGGCTTGGGTCCTCCAAAGGTACCCCCTCCACATTATATTTCATAACATTTGGTGCTGTGACCTGGTGGGGGCAGTAGTGGTGGTGGTGGTCTGGGCACACTGGCATCCCTTCGGCCGCTGACAACAGATTTGCTTTCTGTTCCACTGATTGCTAGTCATTCTATCCAACGCTGGCAATTGGTGAGTTCTCTAACTTAAATGCTTCTCTGAATCTGACCATTTCTCTGATGAGTGTTGTTTGTTTCTGTTTTTCTCAGCCTCTTGACTTCTCTCGAAATTCCTGGTACCAGGTAAACTGTGTCTGCTCATCTTTTAGCACTGACCCTTGTCTGAGTGGATGATGATTTACCAGGACAGCTTGCGCCTTCTCAGTTCCTTCACCCCTGAGTTCTGTGCGACACCTTGGACCCAGGACTCCTCCGTACCTAATCCATACCAACTGTGTCTTGACACACCTCCCATCTAAGTTACTGAACATAGCCTCAATATACTGCCCAAGCGATTATGGGAGCATGAAAAAAAAAAAAAACCTCCTTTCTTTATTCCCTTTTCCTCATTCCAAGCCCCCCCCCCTTTTTTTTGTCTGGTTTCCCTCCCCAACTGTGTAAATGTCTTGCCTCTAACTATGCAACAGGTTGAAGCCAGGTGAGACCAGGGGGTGCAGCACGTGCGGTGTGTGCGCATGCGCACAGACACACACCCTTTCCACTGTAGCAGCTGTTCTCAAAGCCACTCCTGAGGTATGCAGGGATCATTTGAGAATTTGATTCCAGATTCTAGAGTCTGACTCCTCCACGTGACTCTGGCTTTCACAGCCTGCACTCGTGGACCCACGTGCCCCCCCCCTCCTAGTTTCCTGCAGCGAGCCTGCACTAAGCCAGGTGCTGCTCACTCTCTCTCCCTTCACTGACTCAGATGTCATCACAAAGCGGCACACCTGATTTCCAAATTCTTACTGCCATGGACAAATGATTTCCAAATATCTTATATGTAAACTTGCTCTACTCTACAATTAAAGTCTACCTCCCCACTCTGATCTTTTATCTCTGATTTCTTTGCACTCTACTCTTAAAAGAAAAAAATTAAGATTATGCTGTAAACTTTATCTAAGGATTTATAAATTGCTCATTAGGTATCGTTTTTAATCTATATAATCTTCATAATATTTGGCTTTAAACTTATATAACAAAAGGCTCATAATTAAAAAAATATATGATTCAGCCCTTGTTTAGGGCATATGTTGTGTTATATGTAACTCAAAATCAACTCCATATGTGTATATGTGCATGATACACACACACATAGAAAAACAAATGTTTTTAAATAACAACCATGGGGCTCTCCTTTGTCTCTGCTGGTGACCTCGACAGGATGTAAGTGCCATATGACTTGCAACTTGTCATGTGAGTCCATCTTAAGATGACCACATGGTATAAAGCAACAATTAAAAAACTTTTTATCCTACTGAGCCCTTAGTTTATTATGGTATCTCCTTTTAGACTAAGAAAACAACAAACCTCATATTCTAAATTAGTATGGATTTTTGTATGATGATAGAAATTCAATGTTATATTTGCTATAGCATACTATATATGTGATCAAACCCTGGTTTAAAGTATTCTTTATATAATGATGACATTTCCAGGTTATAAAGGTCTATTGAGATTAATAAAAACTAATTTAAGGTGTATGTAGCCATTGCATCTTGTTTTTGCCTGGTCTTGAATTTGTGAATAAATGCTATTTTTTTTCCTGATACCAGCTGCCTGGGCTCAATTCACCTCTGGGTTTTTTGGCCCCTGGATTTAATATAATAGAAATTCAAATGTTATTTAAATATTGATTATATTAAAATTGTTTTCTACTGTTCTACTGCTGTTTTATACTATTGTATGGCCATGGTAGCCTTCCAGCCAAAAATAAAGACACCAAGATCTTTTAGTATTTTAAATCTTAGGCCTTAGCTAATCTCTATAGCAAAAGGTTAATTTAAAGCTCATTAACTCAGGGTTAGCAATTGAAAGGATGTGCTTAGGTAATCTTAAGCCATGTGACATGATTCCATTCTGCGATATAAACACACATGACTGGTTGCCATCTTTGCTGGGGTTGGTGAAGATAGAAGAATTGGCTTCACCACCATTTTCACTAAGGGCAGCAACACATGACATGAGCTGACCAAAGAAACCAGTCTCCAAAGGTACTTCTGCATTGGATAAGATTTCTGTGTGATTCCAGTCTTGTCTTTAAAATCAGGTTTATAAAAGATAGGATTCAAAACAATGCCTGGTTAATGCAGTAATAAAGCCGCACCTCCATGCATCTGTATATGAGAACATACCATGCTGACAGCATGACACACACACATAATGTAAATTGTATATTATTTATTTATATAAATATATAATTGTATATTATTTATTTATATAAATATATAATTGTATATTGTTTATTTATATAAATACATTGTATGTTATTTATATAAATCATATATTTATATAAAATATAAATAGAATATGGATGTAGGATGTCAGGTGCAACAGGTGCATGGTGCTTATAAAAGGACCTGCCCGGCGCTCAGCAGCTCTCTCTCTTCTCCCTCTCTCTCTCTCAGAGACGCTTGTTCCCAGCATCCCCTCTATCTATTCTCTGCCCTCTTTCTCTGTCCTCATCACTCTGCTCCCATCTGTCTGTCTGTCTACATGCCCACTTGTCTGCTTCTACCCCTTCCCAGGTCCTCACTTCTCTCCCTCCGCCCCCCCCCCCGTAACCCCCCTTTCACACCAGGTCTGTTGTGTAGTGTGATTCCTCAAGGGCACACCTTGGCTAAAGGACCCTCCTCAGTGCATTATACTTCATAACACTCACCGGAAGGCAGTGGAGACAGGCAGGTTAAAATAGGAGCTTCCCTCAGAGCTGCTCATGTTTGGGCTGCCTTCTGGTAAGTGATGCTCCTTTTGGGTCTTTGCCCCCAAATCAATTCTTCAAGAAATATACTTCCAGACTCTCCCAGAGATATCTCTTAATTTATTCCAGATCTAGTCAGGTTGACAGTCAAGACTAACCATCACAATATTGCACACGCTATGACTTATGAAACGTAAGATCAGAGTCACTGCCGAAGAAATTCTCTGCGTGGTCTGTTCACCCACACTCCCCTGCCGCCATAGGTATTTTGCTGTCTCTGTGATCCCGCTCTTTGCGGAACGCCACCCAGTTGGAATCAGACGTGTAGCCTTTCCAGTTGCCTTTTGATTTTTACTTGTAATAGGTGTTTTAAACATTTTTTTTGGGGGGGGGATGGATTCTTATTATGTAGCTGGAACTCATTATGTAAGTAGAGCAGACTAGCTTCAGACTGATGTAGAGATCCATCTGCTTCTGCCTCTGGGATTAAAGGTGTGCACCACTATGCCTGGCTTTTTGTTTTGTTTTGCTTTGTTGTTGTTTGTTCTCACTCTTTTATTTAGGAACAGACTCACGTCATACCTTCCCTGCTTGTTTGCCTTTTCTTGCCTTAGGGCACTGATAACACTTTCATGTTTGAGTTGAATAAGAATGCAGAGGGCAGGCATCCTTACCTTGTCCCTTATTTCAAAGAGAAACATCCTGCTTGCCATTTTGTATATTAGCTGCAGAGTTTTGAAGGTTTTTTTTTTTTTTTTTTTTTAAATCAAGTTGAGTTTCTCCAGTGTTCCTAGTTTTCTAATGACTTATTGATACTGAATTTTGTCAGACGTTTCTACACCAATTGATATAATTATGTGGCTTTCTTATTAATCAGTTTCTATATTGATTGCTTTTGTTGAATCTTTCCTTCCTCTAATTAATTGTTGATAGTGTATAATTCTTTCTTTTTCTTGAGGGGACTAAGGATTGAATTTAAGTGGCTTATCCTTGATAAACCCTGCCCTACCACAGAGCTACACCAGCCTCTTATGAATTTTAATGTTACTGGATTCTATTTGCTAATTAAAAAAAAAAGG
This sequence comes from Mastomys natalensis, assembly GCA_021653895.1. Classification (NCBI taxonomy): domain Eukaryota; kingdom Metazoa; phylum Chordata; class Mammalia; order Rodentia; family Muridae; genus Mastomys; species Mastomys natalensis. The sequence continues at coordinate 175,548 of JAJTUV010001414.1, read as the reverse complement.
ATTCAGTCCATATTTGTCTGGATTTGTAAATATTGTTTGTAGTTGTGTCACAGGATAATACTGACTTCATAGTGAATCTTTCAGCTTTATAGAACACAATATATAGAATTTGTGTTAATACTTTGAACATTTGGTAGAAACCTCCAGATAAACCATGTGGGCCTGGTAATATTATTTTACAAAATAATTCACATAAGAAGGGATCTGTGCCTTAAAAGAGGAACTCGGTGTCGCCCACACTGTTCCCCTTGTGTAGGTAAGGCTTTGCTTCTCTCATTTCATTAGGTATTTTTTCTTGGCCTAATTTTCAGAAGTTCTGATGTGTTTTGCCCTGAATTTCTTTGGGTTTTATGTTGCTTAGATGCTCACAGTCTAGACTCTGTAGGTCTCTACACGCAGTCATGTTTGCTTGGACCACTTTCTTGTCAGGGCAGTGATGACACAGATATAGATTCTTTGGCCGAGTCCCATAGGTCTCTGTTCATTTCCTGCTGGAGTCTCTTTTGTCTGTGTTGTCCGCTAGGCCATGTCTTTATTTTGTTGACTGACTTCCTTCCTTCCTTCCTTCCTTCCTTCCTTCCTTCCTTCCTTCCTTCCTTCCTTCCTTCCTTCCTTCCTTCTATCCATCTGCTCTTAAGCCCGTCTACTGAGCTTTAATTTTATTACCATAGTTTTGGTTCCATTTGACTCTATTTTAAAACATGGTTTCTGGGGTTCACTGAAGCTTTCTGTATTTCATGTTTCCAGTTGTGTCTGCCATTGCTGCCTTGAGTTTTGTGTTAGACCTAAGGCCTCTGTCTTTTTCATGTCAATCTTAGCCAATTGCTCTGTCATTTAGTTTGAGATCTTCCTGGTTCTGGGTATAATAGTGCTTGTGTTTTTTTTTTTTTTTTTAAATCTGGACATTTAATGTTATTCTGTAAGAAAATACATTCTATTTAAACCCATTTAGCTAGCTTCTTCTGACACCCTTGTCACAGAGGAAGCAGGTGACATTGCTTTTCTTCTGACAGACAAGGGTAGAAATCCATATTCCTGATTCTCTCTTGGATTCCCAGTGGGGTTTGACTGGTGAATAGAGTAAACATTTTGCATGAATGGCATCAGAGAGGGCCTGATGATCTTGGGACAGTTTCCTACTTGGCTTCCTTTGACATCCCACATGGGATGTACTTGGAAGTCCTTGTCACTGCCTGTTGAGTGGAAGATTCAGTCTCTGCGGCACGGTAGGGTGGGACTGTGGTCTTTTCTGTGACATTTATCTGGGATAGGTATACTTAGAGTTTTCTGCTTGCTAGGCCTCACCAGCTATAAAGAAACACTTCTCCTCCTCTTTAGGGATGTGTTCTGATTATCCCACATATATACAACATACTAGTTATTTTCTGTTGCTGTATTAAAACACTATGACCAAGGCAAATTGTAGAAGACAGTTTATTTGAGTTTACAGTTCCAAAGGGATGGGTCCATCATGGCTAGGAAGCATGGCAGCTGACAGGAGTGGTGGCCAGAGCAGGAAGCCCAGAGCTCAGATCCTCAACTGCAGGCACAAAGTAGAGAGAGAGAGAGAGAGAGAGAGAGAGAGAGAGAGAGAGAGAGAGAGAGAGATGGAAGTGGGTGAGAGTATAAACAGTCAAAGCCTACCCCTGGTGATATCCTTCCTCCTTAAAGGCTCCCATGCTCCAAATTTCTACATCTTCCCAATAGTACCAGCAGCTGGGGACTAAGTACTCAAATCCTGAAACTAAGTACTCAAATGCATGAAAACCTCCACATGCAGGTTCTCTGTTCTCCAAAACCTGCCCTAGAGAAATGAGACGGAAAAGATGCCTGAGGAAGTGGCCATCTAGGACTCAGAACTCCCTGGCTCAATTGCTTTCTCTCTTCCTTTTGGAGTCTTTGTATGTTTGTCTTACATATGATATCCAAGGTTATCATTGTTGCATGTCTATGGGTGGCATACTATGTGTACAGTGTTGCGTGTGTGTATTATATATGTGGTATATTGTATGTGACTGTAATATATTGAGTGCAGTGTATTGTTGTGTGGTTTGATGTAGATATGGTGAATTGTGTGTGGCATATGATGTACGTTGTGTTCTGTGGGTGTGGTGTATTGTGTGTGGTACGTGTACATGACTGTAAATGCCTGCGTGCATGGGGAGGCCAGACAGGATGTCTGGTGCCTTTATCTATTGCTCTCTGCTGTACTGACTTCTGCCTTGAGACAGGGTCTCTCGCTGAACTGGAAGCTTGTCATTTCAGCTATGCTGACTGTCCAATGAGTCATTGGAGTCTACCTGTCAATACTCCCAATTCTGGGATTATAGGCATATGTGACTATGACCAGGGTTTTACATAGGTGCTGGAGATTTGAACTCAGGTCCTCATGCTTGTGGAGCAAGTGCTCTTACCCACAGAGCTAACTCCCGAGCCAGATGTCATTACCTCATGAAATAAGAAAATATGTCACTTTATCTTCCCGCAAGTGGATAACCCCTTAGGCAACCAAAAAATGGTGTGACTTAACACACATTATCATGCCCAGTCCTTCCATGTGTGTGTACCTGAGAATCTCTCCCAGAGAAAATTCTATCAGGCTCCCTTGTTCTGGAAGAGATGTGTTGTGGGTTTGGTTTATTGCTTATATTATGTTAATTGGGTTCCCAAATTACATGGGAATTCGCATGTCTGCATTTAAGACTCCGAGAGTCCCTGCCTCCAGTTGGCTCTAATTGGTAAATAAAGTTGCTGATGGCCGCCAGTACTGGGCAGGGAGGCAGAGGTGGGACTTCAGATTTCCTGGGCAAGGGAACCCAGGGAAGAGGAAGGATTGAGTACCACCATGCTGGAGAAGCAGGAGGCTTGAGGACAGAGAGAGAGAGAGAGAGAGAGAGAGAGAGAGAGAGAGAGACAGAGAGACTGCCAACATGTAAGAGTTGTGATCATAGCCCAGGAGGGTTGCAGACCTGGTCCGGGGTGGCCAGGATGGAATATAGGTTTTAGTAAGTAAATAATTCAGGAAGCTCAGACGGGAGAGTGTGCTAGCTCTATGGTGGTTTGGGAGTGTCCCCACCATTGAGCTGCTTAGGGCATATTAAATATAAGGCTGTGTGTGTGTGTGTGTGTGTGTGTGTGTGTGTCTTTCTTTCAGGAATCTGGAACATTGGGCAGGTGTAGAGGAATGCACACAGCTACTGGCAGGTGATTTGAATAGCATTAATAAGTAATGCACAGAGATGTGTTTTCATTTTCACATAAAAAAAAAAAAAAAAAAAAACAAACAAACTCTAGATGGCTGCAAATAGGTTGGTGGATGGTAGATGGGGAAGTGGTGGCCAGGATGGCCAGGCTCCCTTATCCCTTCCTTAGATAGAGTGACCTAGACTGTGTGGGCCACATCCAAATTTGCTCAGGTGTCTTGGCTGCTGCTATCTGCAGTGGACTGGCTGGGCCAGACACAGCTAGGACAGCCCCATTCTCTGCCATCAGCACCATTGTTAGAAGCGGAAGAGCTTTTTGCTTCTTTTGACATCCTCCTTCCTGACCTCTGGGTCAGGAGTTCACATCCTGTTGCCCAACTTTACGTTATAATGATTCAACATTAATTTCATCAACAAGCACGAGCCATACGGATTGCTGAAATGGCCGGGCTACCGCTCTGCCATGCACTAGGAGGCCATAAAGGGGTACAGCGATTGACTGGGGTCCAGAGAAATGAGAAGGAGAGAAACACTACTGTGGGCACAGAAGGGAGGGAGAATCAGTGTCTCGGAGGTCAGGTGGGCTTGGCTGTAAGCTATGTGGCTTGCCTCAGTTCCCTCACCTGTAAAGTGGAGCCAATATCCCCACTTTTAGAGGAGTTGGATGGGTATTAGAGATCTGAAAGACAGCATATTAGAAGGACCCAGTAAACATACAGGACAGTTATTATCAGCATAATAACTACAGAAGATGACTTCCTTTTCTCCTTTAGCCTACTCCCCAGGGCCCTACTTCAGTAGGGCTCAGCTTTTCCTTTGACAAAGAGGAAGGAGTGAGGCCATGGGGGGAGGGGTCTGAGAGTCAAGGCAAGGCTCCTCAGTGCTGGGAAGGTCTGGGATCAGTGAGCTGGTAGGATCACATCCCCGCTGCTGTGAAGAGCCGCTTTTGTTGAGCACATACTGTGCTCAGTTTTCTGCATTCCTGCAAGGGGGATCACATTAGCCCTTTTATTCTAAGGAGGCAGCTTGAGGCAGGGGAGTGGCTGTACCCAGGGAGATGACAGAACCTATATCTGAACAGAGGCTTGTCTGGTGCCAACGTCTGGTACTGCCAGAATCCCACACTGTCCTGCTGGTCTGATTTATGTAGGAGAGAACAGGCCAGCTGGTCACTGGAGGGCCATGGGCAGAAGTCTGGAGCACAGCCATCTCCTAGCCCTGTTCCTGCCCTTCTGGACATCAGACCGCTGTATCTGGTCTCCTCTCACTCTAGAGGGGTCTCAGGAGCTTAGGTCCAGCTGGGAAGTGTGGTGTTGCTGCAATACAAGGACCAGAGGGCCATGTTTCTCAACTTCCTGGATGCTTGGACATTCCAGACAGAGGGTCATGGTGGGCAGCTGGGAGTTGGCATGGAGTTGGTACTGAGGAGGGGAGCCACCTGGAGCCAAGACTCACCTTTAACTTGGGGTAGGAGATAATCTGTGAGGATGAGTTGACTGCTGGCGGTGAGGAACCGTACCTTGCTCCCACCTTCTGTGGTTGGCAAGTGTCAATATCCAAGAGGGTGCTTATGGTATTGTGACCAGACTTTGGCTGCTTCCTGGATTCCTATTTCTACTATATCTACCACCCTTTTCTGCTTTTATCCTTTTCAACGCCACAACACTAGGTAGGAGAGAAAGAAGGCTTGGGGCGGGCTGGTGAGATGGCTCTGCAGTTAAGAGCACTGACTGCTCTTCCAGAGGTAATGAGTTCAAATCCCAGCAATCACATGGTGGTTCACAGCCATCCTTAATGAGATCTGATGCCCTCTTATGGGGTGTCTGAAGACAGCTATAGTGTGCTTACATACAATCAAAACCTTTGGGCCACAGTGAGCGGGGCCGGAGCGAGGGAAAGGGGGCCACTGCTGTTGTTATACTGCTTCCTGCTGACTAGGGGCATTGAGTTCCTTTGGGGCAATTTTGATCTTTGTCATCAAGATATCTCCAACCAGTAACCAACAGCAGTGGCCGCACCACTCTTGGGGCTCTTGCATTTATATACCCTTTCAAGAGTACCCAGAATTCCAAACATCATACACTTGCAGTAGCTATCTTCAGCTTCTTAAAGCTCCATAACCTTTCAAAACAGCATTATCAGCTGGGATCAAATGTTCAACACAGAAGCCAATGGGAATACTCCATATCCAAACCATAATACCGACTTAACAATAAACAACAACAACAAAAATAAAAAGCAAGCAAGCTGTGAGCATTAGGGAAATCACTCAACCTCTCCAAGTCTTAGTGTTCTCATCTGTGAAATGGGTTGAGGGGTGAACAGCCACCTCAATGGTTTGGGGATTAATGAGAAGAATGCCCAATTTCTATGTTCTCCCACTCCTTGGAGTGGTCCCTGTTTCTCTACCTCTGGGTCCCTCTCTATGCCAGCTGCTAGAGCTAGGTCCAAAAGCTGCTGCAAATTTTGCCTTTGTAGTTATTTTTAAGAGACTGAGTTCAGTTCTCTGTGCTTTATATCCCGCCTTTGGACTCTGCCAGCCTTTCAGAGTTCTTTGGCTTCTTCACATTCATCCACCAGTCCCACTTGGCTACATTGTTTCCCCCGGTGTTCCGTGTTGAGTCTCAACTCCTGACATCCCCCAAAAGGCGACTATTTGTAGAAAGGGGCTTTTTAGTGACAAAATTAAGTAATAATGAAGTCCCTTCTGACTTTTGTGTATTAGATGAGGGGACCAAGACACAAGCATACAGCAAGGACCACATGAAGGGCCTGGAGGAAGATTCCCATCACAAGTCAAGAAGAGACTAAGCATGTGTACTCTTGAATCTCTTAATTTAGCTTATGGTGCTACTTTGTGGCAGCTTGGTCAAATATAAACCGAGACCATCATAAGACAATTATCAAGGACTCAATTTTAAGCCATAAGTCTTTTTTTTGTATTTTGTTTTTTGTTTTTTTGAGACAGGGTTTCTCTGTGTAGTCCTGCCTGGCTGTCCTGGAACTCACTCTATAGACCAGGCTGGCCTCGAATCCCAGGCTGGGATTAAAGGTATGTACCACCACTGCCCGGCAAGCCATAAATCTTTATTGCCAATAAATTCTTTGTTGTTTAAGGCATGGGTTTTAACCTTAAAAATATTTCTTAGAATCTGTGTTAGTAAATTTTTCATTACCTGTGAGCATGACTTACAGGAGGGAAGGACCAGAGTTTCAGAGGTAGACTGGCTCCATGTTTCTAGGTCCCCAATGACACAGCAAACAGGAAGGGGTTAGAGCGGTTATAGCTCCTAAGACTTCTACCCCACTAGTAACCTAGTGACCCACTTCCTCTAGCCAGACCCCGCCTTCAGTGGTTCTAACACATCCATCCCATCAATGAGTTAAACCATTGATTACCTCAGAGCCCTGTATCTCTGGAAGCACCCTTGTACACACCCAGAGCTGTGCTTTACAAATCTACACGTCTCTCTTTCTGGGAGGGTGAGGTTTTTTCCACCTGCCTCTGTCTCCAGAGAGCTGGGACTAAAGGTGTGCACCATTGCCAAGACTTCTCTTGAGCCAGTCAAGCTGACAACTGAAATCAGCCCAAGTCACCAGCATCTATAATCTTGTTTTGGGATTATTCCAGAAGTTTCTCAGCTTGGGAGTATGGAATTTCTCATCCCTCTATGGAGTTTCTCTTTCCTGTCTGTCCTTTTCAACACAGATCCATGGTGAGTGCTGCTTGGTCTAAGGCCTTCATTGACTAGTGCTCAGAGGTTGTCTACCGTTGTATCTCTCTGGGGCCTGGGATGTGTCTGCTTCAGTGAGGAGCCCATGGCTGGCCTTAGGGGGAGCTGCCCACATATTCCTACTGTGTGATTTGGCAGAAGACCTTCACTTTTAACCAAGACAGGCCTCTGAGGGGTCTACCAACTAACTATATCTCTGCCTAAGTAACCACAGGTCTGTGGATCTGCTTAACCATAGATATTTATAACCATAAATTTAAGACACTTGGATGATTTATATTTTCTTTTTTAATAAAAAAGAACTAAAGTTCTGCTTTTGATTAACATGGTAGATAGGAAATCTTAAATGCTAGAACAGGGGCGGGGCATCGTGGCTTATGCCTCTAATCCCAGCACTCAGGAGGCAGAGGCAGGTGGATCTCTGTGAGTTGGAGGCCAGCCTGGTCTACAGAGTGAGTCCAGGACAGTCAAGGCTCTGTTACACAGAGAAACCCTGTTTCAAAAAACAAAACAAGACAAACAAAGAAGCAAACATAACCCCATAAAAAGCAAAAGAAACAAAGCAACAATAGTAACAACAGCAAAATGACCCTTTAACATTAGTGGCTGAAATTGGCAACTATCTTTCTGTTTGTTAATGCTCCAAGTTGGTGAGGATGGCCTTAAATCATCCTTTAGCCACGAGGAAAGAGCTGGGAGAAGGGATGCTCCACATGGTACAGTCACAGCAGGATGTTAGGAGTGCTCCTGATGCCCGCCTCTGCAGCCCCAGCTTGAGGACTTGGGTCAGTACCCTGATGGTGCATCATGAGAAGGGATATCTAAGGCAAGGGGTCCCTCTAGTCACTGAATGTGCGCCTTCCACTGTAGTCAGAGAACAACTGTGGTTATATTCTTTTCTGCCATAGCAGTGTGCAGACTTGAACTTGTTTTGTGACAGGTCTCTGTCTATGTGGCTCCATGATCTGGACATTCACCTTTTGTCTAGTCAGCTCTGGGATCTGGAACAGGGCTCAGTGCCTGTGGGGTCTGAATGAGATGTTTCCTGGGATCTTCAACATGGTCCTTTGCCAACTTTTTCCTTTCCATGGGGCCTCTGAATTCTTGGGGCAGGGGCCTGTCAAAAGATCCAGTTACAACAGATTTAGTTTAAAGATGGAATTTGCTTCTATTTGCAGTTCTAAAAATCAGGCAACACTTCATTTTTATAAACTAGACTGAATATTTTGATGAGCTAAGCAGATGAGGTTGGCTTCATAGGCAGAAAAGAGCTGAAACAGAACCAAAAGGTGAGTTGGTTTTTCCAAGTTAATAAGTTGTAAAGGCTGAGGCAGAGGGGCTTTGTCACATGGGCTGAAACCGAGTGACCCAGCACCTAGCAACCCAGCAACAAGCAACCAGCAACCCAGAAACCCAGAAACCCAAAAACCAGCAACCAGCAACCAGCAACCCAGAAAACTTAGTAAGCCAGCAACCTAGCAAACCCAGCAACCAGCAACTCAGAAACTAGCAATGAGCAACCCAGCAATGAGCAACCCAGCACCCAACAACCAGCAACCAACAACCCAGCAACCAGCAACTAGCAACCAGCAACCAGCAACCCAGCAACCAGAAACTCAGAAACCACAATCAGCAACCAGCAACTAGCAACCAACAATCCAGCAATCCAGAAACCAGCAACAGCAAACAGCAATTCACCAAACAGCAAACAGCAATCCAGCAAATAGCAACCCAGAAACCAGCAACCAGCAAGCACCAGAAACCCAGCAATTAGCAACCAAAACCCAGCAACCCAGAAACAACCAACCAGCAACCCAGAAACCCAGCAACCAGAAACCAGCAACCCAGCAACCAGCAACCAGCAACCAGCAACCAGCAACCAGCAACCAGCAACCAGCAACCTTAGTAACCCAGCAACCCAGTAACCCAATAACCCAGCAACCCAGCAATAGCAGCAGGGAAAGCTGCAGTTCCTGCAGCCACTCAAAGCCCTGGCATTTTTATAGCCTTTCACAAGTCCCCAGAATTCCAAACATAAACTATCTTCAGTCTGTAAAATCATGCTTGCTCCTGCCAGAGCATGAGACAAATCAAGTCAGCTGCTGTGAACAATCTGAAGCATCCCCGTATCCCACACCTGGGATTAAAACAAAAACATATTCACATTTCTATATTTTTAAAGAAATTAAAATTCTCACTACAAAATACGCTTAATGGCTGTGTATCTCTGTCACATGCTGCACCACCCCCAGTCACTTTTGTTAATCCTTATTAGATGAGCTTGACCAGGTGTAATCAGCTTTCTGGAATTCCTGGAATGCTTAAATATACAAATATTGATAATTCTGCATTCTCCCTCTGTCTTTCTTTTCAAGACACTTTTTAAATTAGCCAGCTGGGAGCAGACTCTAGGGTTGGATTTCAGTCAAGGAGGGATGGCTTAAGCTGTTCTGTACATTAGGGAGAAAAGACCGAGGCCACCTATGCAATGTGTGCTGCTACTCGTTAGTGTGCTTTGGTCATGGCTCACCCTTTTAACAAAAGGAAATAACCTTGCCAGATTTCTTCTGCTTTGTTCATGTGTCCTTTGTGTGACTCTGAGATTATATTTTTCCAACAGGAGTCAGAAGAAAACTGCATATCAGTCCTTGCCTTCTACCTTGTTTTGGGACAGGATCTTTCTGATTTTTCTCTGCTGCATATGCTAGGTTAGCTGGCCTGCTAACTGAGGTCTCCTGTCTCTGCTTCCATCTCCCATAGGAGTGCAGGGAATTACAGATCAACTAGGCATCTGAATTCTATATGGATTCTGGGAACTTGAACTCAAGTCTTCATATTTGTACAATAAGCACTTTTACCCCCTGATCCCTGAATCTCATTGTCTGGATCACATTTAGCTAAGCCTGATTCCTTACAAGCAAGTCATCATTTTCCTTTGCACATTTCATAGATGCTTTGCTTTGTCTGGCAGGACTGAGTTTCTTCAGACCCACCCCTGCTCCTTGTGGCTTCTTTTGGTTACAATCAATGTCATAGTTAGGGTTTTATTGCTGTGAAAAGACAATATGACCATGGCAATTTTTATAATGAAAAACATTTCATTGAGTCTGGCTTACAGTTTGCAGAGGTTTAATCCATTATAATCGTGTCAGGAAGCAATGCAGGATGCAGGCAGACATGGTGATGGAAAAGGAGTTGAGAGTTCTATATCTTGATCTGCAGGCAGCAGAAGGAGACTGTGTATCACACTGGACATAACTTGAGCATGAGAGACTTCAAAGCTTGCCCTGACAGTGACGCACTTCCTCCAACAAGACCACACCTACTCCAACAAGGTCATACTTCCTAATAGTGCCACCCCCTATGGGCCAAGCATTCAAACACATGAGTATATGGTGGCTATACCTATTCAACCACCATAATCGATCTCTTGATTGAAGGATGATTTTGATTTAGTGTTGGCTTACAGACAATTCTGTTACATTCTGCCCAATGGCTACCTAGCAACAGCTTGCATCTCTACCCAATAGGTATGAGCCAGGAGCCGGGCATCTAAGACTGCTTGTTACTACACACACTGTCTCTCCATCTCCTATTCTTTCTCTTTCTTCCCAATGTGTTCCTGGCAGACTCTTCTCTTCCTCTCTTCTCTTTCTTTCTGTCCTCTGTCTCCAACCTTTTTCTGCCTCTACCCCTTTCACAGGTCCCCTTCCCTTCCCCAATAAACTTCCTTTTATACTAGGCCTGTTGTATGACTGCTCAGGGAAATGCCTTGGCATGGGCCCGTCAAGATCCTCCCTTGTGCTGCATTATTCCGCCATTTTATAAAGCAACACTTAGTACTACTCTTTCTCAAATATCTTCCTCTTCTCCCTGAAATCTAACAACTGTTGCTGTAGCTAGGAGAGAGAAATTGTGCTGACGTGTGAAGTTCACTTAGGCTTTAATCCTAATGCAGGTCTGTTATTGAGTCTCACTCCATTGGCTGGATATTTACCTCACCATCTGATGCATTTGTTCATAGAACACTGGCCCTTGGCAACTAGCCATCTTACACTGGTCAGTGAAGATCGTCTCAAGCTCTCAAGCCAAACTTCTGTCTTTTTCCATGGTGTATATTTTATGGTGGACAATGACGTCAAAGAAATCATCAGCCTTGCTAATGCTTATGACAGAGCCTGCCAAGGGCTCTTTAGGTGGTTTCCTTGCCCGTTCTCTTCCTTGAATAAGGGCAAGCCTTCCCTGATTATTTTCTTAGTGGCACTGTCAGTAGGGATTATAGTAGCACTAACAGCTCTCTCTCTCTCTCTCTGTCTCTCTCTCTCTGTCTCTCTCCCTCTCTCTTGAGACAGGATTTCTTTCTATGTAGCCTTGGCTGTCCTGAACTTGCTTGTAGACTAGGCTGACCTCAAACACACAGAGCTCTGCCTGCCTCTGCCTCCCAAGTGCTGAGACTAAAGACATACGCCACCAGGCCTGACCAGTTTCACTTTTTATATGTTATAGATGCTAACTCACTCATGTATCATGCTCTTAGGATGTAAACTGTTGGATTTCTGAGCCGCATAAAGAGACCAGAGTCTGATTCTCAACAGATGGAACTGTGTTTATTAGCATACACAGGGAGGGGCAGCAGCCCTTCTCTCTCAGGAAATTGAGGATTGAGGGGTCTGCCAAGAAGAAAAGCTGGCTGCAAGATTTTGTAGGGGTGCTATGAGGGGCTTGGGAATGAGGAAATTGCTGCTGTCACAGTTCATATTTCTCTCCTACAGTCTCTTCTTCCTGAAATTGTTTGCCCGAGGTGAGACAGACTATCTTGGGAAACAGGTTGTCTAAAGACATTCCTGTTTGTGCTAACCTGAGCAAGCTCAACTGTAATCTCATAGGAATCATGTTTTACAACTGAGACACTCTATTACACAGTTATCAAATGACTTTCTTATTGTCTTAGTTCTACTGCTGTGAACAGATGCCATGACCACGGTTTATAAAGGAAAACATTTAATTGGGGCTGGCTTACAATTTCAGAGGTTTAGTGCATTATCAGAAGCAGGTGGCATGTAGGCATGTAGGCAGACATGGTGCTGGAGAAGGACCTGAAGTTCTGCATCTTGATCTGAGGGCAGCATAAAGGGAACTGAAACACATTGGCTAGACCTGAACTTCTGAGACCTCAAGTATATGACTCTCCCATAGTGATATACTTCTCCCAACAAGGCCATATTTACTCCAACAAGGCCACACCTCCTAATTGTACCACTCCATAGACCAAGCCTTCAAATGCATGAGTCTATGGGAACCATACCTGTTCAAACCACCACACTTGTGTTCTTTTTTTTTTTTTTTTTCTCTAAGTAGCAAGGCTTTATTTAAAAGGTTTCTCTTTCACATTTTCTTTTGTAATTGATTATTTTTTTATTGGATATTTTATTTATTTACATTTCAGATGTCATCCCTTTCCCCATTTCCCCTCCCTAGAACCCCCTATCCCATCCCCCTCCTCCTTTTTGCTCTAAGACCATTTGAATTACATGCAAGTATTCAGGTCAGTTCTAGTTTGAGGGACTAGCAATACAATAGATGCAAATAGTCAAGGAACAAGCAAGACAATAAACACAAATAGTCAAAGAATAAGCAAGACAATAAACAAAATTCCGTGAACACTCCCATGATCACTGTTTCTAAGGGCTTATCAGGATGACAAAATATCTGAGCCAACTTCCCTGTCATAACCCAAAGTCATTTTCATATCGGAAGCCTACTTTCATGTTCTAGCCTAAAATTTAGATTCCTGCCTGAAATTACTTCTTTGTTCTAGCCTAATGTCAGATTCCTGCCTGACACCTACTTCCTTGACCTTGGCTAGTGTCATACTTCTGCCAAGCAGCCCATTTTCTTGTCCTTGGCCAATATCGAATTCTTGTTGAGCAGTCCCAAAGGCTCTCCGCATCTCCCCCTCTCCCCCCCCCCCTTTTTTTTGGTTTTTCGAGACAGGGTCTCTCTGTGTAGCCCTGGCTGTCCTGGAACTCACTATGTAGACCAGGCTGGCCTCGAACTCAGAAATCCGACTGCCTGTGCCTCCCAAGGCCTGGATTAAAGGCGTGCGCCACCACTGCCCGGCTCCCTTTTTTATTTCATTAACAGACTGAGCCTGTCTTAGGTCATCTGACAAGAATGCCTTCCTTACCGTCATGGAATATGTATTATCAAAAGCAATGCACTTATGTCTTAGGTTGGTAAGCTCTGTGAAGAATCTTACCTGTCTTTGGCTTGCCAGCCTGTTAATTTAATAACTCTGTCTGGGGGTCACACTTGTGTTCTGAATCTTTGCCATTGATTAATTTCATTGGTTAAGATTTATTGTGACACCTTAGATCAGCCCTCCTCTGAGGCACTCTGACTGCTGCTCCTCCCTCAGAACCCCTTTTGGCAACTCATGGTCAGTGCTTCCAAACCCCTAATAGCGTTGGGGTGAACTCTGATAGGAGGAACAAGGAACTGGCATTAGACATATTCCCTGCTAGGCAGACAAATAGGGAGAGAGGCCATGACTAGGTCATAACTTCCAAGATAGCCAGTTTCTTCCTCACCCTCCTGACCCAAGATCAAAATGTCAGCTTAAAACAAAGGCTTTGCAGGCTTCTTTCTTGCCAGTCATGTCTCTACTGAGAGGCTGGCTTAACAAGTTCAAGACCAGATCAGGACAAGTTGATACAATAATTGTGAATCAGCCATCCCTCCTGCCATCCTTCAAACTGACCAGCTCTAAATCAGGGGAGGAAAATCCTTCAAGGACTTAAAGATTCCCAGCCCTCAGTTAGAGGCTGGGCTTCAGCTTCCTGACTCCCCTCTCTGTTCTGTGGAGGGTCTTTATCTCTGTGTGCCTGCTGGATGTGTGTGTGTGTGTGTGCTTCCGTAGGGTTCAAAAATCACTGAAGGAAGATCCCAGACTCAGATAGTATGTAAAGACAAAGAGCATTTATTCTGCAGAAACATCCAGCATTCGAGGTCAACCATTCTTTGAAAAGACGACCATAGACAAAGGTGTGCAGGCATTCTAAATGGGAATTAGTAGAATTTTCTAGAAGGATTAGGTAATCTAAAGTTTCATTAGTGAGTGCTAGGGGCTCACAGGCAGTCAGTGGTCTGCATTCCTATATTATGAACCTTTAACCATAGGATGAGATAGGGCTGCCCATCAAAGATGGCCTATCCTGAGATAAGATATTTCCCCATTTTTGTGGTTATCCCTGGGCTGTTCTTTGGGAGGGGGATTTTATGACCTTGTTTCTGGATTTCATGGTCTGTTCCTGGAGCTGGTGCCTTATGGCCCTCTTTTCTAAATGAGGCCTGGTCCTTAAATGGAGACAAAGGGGGTTTATTCATCTCCCTACCCCTAAGAAAAACCTCTCAAAAACAAGAACAGAAATTTAAAAATGAAACAAAAGGAGGAGGCATGCCCAGAAAGCAGGCAGAGGGAAGAGTCAGGCTGAACATGGCTGACACACAGGCTTCTTTGAGACCTAAGAAAAACAAAACCTATGCTATTTGGGGTAAATTTAGGAGGTTGGTCTTGTTGGAAGAAGTATGTCACAGGGCTGGGCTTTGAGAATTTCAAAGCTTTAGGCCACTGCCAATCCCCTCTCTACTTCCTACTTGTGGTTCAGGAAGTGAGCCCTCAGCTTCCTGCTCCAGCTGCCGTGTCTGCCACTTGTGGCCTCACTTCTGCATCAGGGCAGACCCTATCCCTCTGGAATGAATGGCAAGCCTAAATAAACTTCTATAAATTGTCTTGGCCATGGTGCTTTATTATAGCAACAGAAAAGTAACCAACACACTCTCACGGCTCCATATCCTACCAGCAGATACTTGGACATCCATGCTCACAATAGCCAGGAAATGGAGTCAGCCTGGATGTCCATCAGCTGATGGTTATGAAAACATAGTACAAACACACACACACACACACACACACACACACACACACACACACATAAATTCTATTCAGTTATAAAGTTGTAGGAAAAGATGTTGGGTTGAGTGGTGGCACATGCCTTTAATTACTGCATTAGGGAGGTAGGTAGATCTCTGAGTTTGAGGCTAGCCTGGTCTACAAAGTGAGTTCCAGGAAAGCCAGTACTACACAGAGAAACTGTCTCAATAACAACAACAACAAAACAACAACAACAACAACAACAAGATATTTGTAGGAAAATGAATGAAACTAGAACAAAAAATTATCCTGAGATAGTGCTGGCACAGAAAAGTCATCTCATGTCACTCTCTCTCCTCTGAGGATCTGAGCTTCGAATTTTTAATTTGTGTGTTTTCACTTCAAGTGTCTGTTCAGGTCAGAAAACCAGAAATGGCACAAGAGACAGGGAGGAGAGGGGAAATGGCCTTAATGGGAAGAAGGATAGTAAAGCACACATGATATTAGAGGAGGGAGGAGGCGGAGGGTTAAGGTTTAAGTGGGGATGGGGCAGTCATGGAGAGGAATGGGCGGGGTGCACGGTAACCAAAACTAGGCATGTATGACTCTCACTACTTTGTAATCTATTTTTTTTTAAAGGCACTTAAGTGGAGTTGCCCCACTTGGGGACACTGTCACTCTAAGAAGACATGGGTTATTATTAAACAAGAACCTCAGGGCAAATATGTGACATTTCCAATGGGTTATGTCAAGGAGTCCCTAGAAGCCACCAAGATAACCCAGACCATTGCCAGTTCTATTGGTTGCACACTCTAACTAAATGGTGGACTCTGATGCTGAAGCCCCACACAGTTTGGCTGCAGAACATAGAAGAATCACACATAACTGACTGGGACTTGCTCCCTGCTGGTTACCTTTCAAAAGGTGTTACACGGCAGGAGAAAAGGATATTGGTGGTTTTCACCTGTTGCTGGCCCTGCAGTACTGACCTGACAGGCAATCTGTGCCACTGACATAGGAGTGACATGAATATTATGGGTAGCCAGCTACTTTCTTATTGGACTTGAGGCCTGCTCTGTAGGAGGAAATTCATGCCTGATACTATAATCCTGGTCAAAGCTAAGGAGTCCGTGGCCCTAAGTAAACACCTTGATAAAACATGAGCCTTCGTAAACAAAACCTATGGCTTTTTGTCAAATGAAAATGTTGTCAAACTGCTTTCTAATTCTTACGTTAGTATACATAGATTAGTGCTGTTCCCAAATTCAGTCAGAGGAGCTTTTCTTTGTAGTGGACCACAGTTAATAAATAATACAGACTCACAGCAGAGAGTAAGCGACTGTTGAATGCCCAGCCTTAAATGGGCATCTCTATCAACTCCTGTTCTCCCCTCCACCCCAAGGTGCAGAGGATAGCAAAGAGGAGAGGGCTGGAAAGAAGAACTGTAGGGTGCCGTGAAGTGCCGTCTTCCGGATAAGACATGGTGGATACACTCATGAATTAACAGCCCTTGTGCATATGCAGCCAGCATCCCAGCAAAAACACTGGGAAGGGATGAATGAAGCTTCAGAAGCTTCAGTTGTCTGCTGCTGGCAGAGGACAGTCACTTTTCTTCCAGGGCGTGGCCTCTGGTAGGTTGTCCATGCTCCAGTAGACTGTCTCATACCTATGTGCATGTAGGATGAACTAATTGGACTCAGTGAATTATTAAAAATTTTTAAAAAGGACATGAAGATGAGGGTGTGTGTGTGTGTGTGTGTAGTAGTAGTAGTAGATTTTTAACAAGATACATTAGCTGGGTGGTGGTGGCGCACGCCTTTAATCCCAGCACTTGGAGGCAGAGGCAGGCGGATTTCTGAGTTCGAGGCCAGCCTGGTCTACAGAGTGAGTTCCAGGACAGCCCGGGCTACACAGAGAAACCCTGTCTCGAAAAACCAAAAAAAAAAAAAAAAAAAAAAAAAAAAGATACATTGTATACATGCATCCAGTTTTGTATATGTATGAGTATGTCTTGAGATGGCTTTTCACAAGTTTGTATGGAGAAAAAGCCCTTGGGAAGGAAATACATAATAAGTAGTTCTCCATCATCAGGAGAGTTGCAGAGCCCTAGATGGTGAGGAATTTGGTAAGCTAGCACACCAAATTCCAGTGACAAGCCCTGGGAGAGGGTGGCAAGATGCACCGTGTCACATAGAACACAGTGGCATCTTGCAGCTCTACATAGAGGGGATGCTCAAAGTAGGTAATGGGATTGAATGGACCCAAAGCTTCTCTGTCTCTAGGTCTGCCCCAGTTGCACACGCCCCTGTTTTCTACATCTCTCCTTTCTGCCTACCCTGCCCTGGGATCTCCGAAGACCCCAACTGCTCCCGTAGGGGTGGTGCTCTTCTGGGCTCCACCCGGAGCCTCTTCCTGCTGTGCCAGGTGCATCCACGTGGCTTCACGCTCTGTCTCCCCTCCCCCTCCCTGTCCTTATCTTTCCCTTTCGTCTCCATGGAGATTCACCGCCTCGCCTCGCCTTGCCTGCATCCCAGCCTCTGCCAGGGATTCTGAGCTGGGCTTGGTTCATCCCTCCTCCGAAGCCCTGGTACCCGCAGCCCTGTCTCCTCCCCCTGGGGTGAATCCACCCTCCTTTACAGTCTCTCTTTTTTTTCTGACTGGCTCATTTATTCTCCAGCGCTGACAGCTAGGCAGAGCCACCGAGGAGCCCATCCCCCTTCTCCACCCTCCACCTGCTTCTCTAGCTGTCTGTCCTACCGGGAAAAGGTCTCAGTGGGTTTCCTCTTTGAGCATCGGAGCCTCTGCCATTCCAGCCTCTCATGCCGAGGCCCGTCCTGTCAGTCACTGCTTTTTGTCATCGGCTTGGCAAACGGGCAAGTCTTCAGTCCGGGAAAGGGAATTGGGGGTGGGAAAGAACCACCTGGGAGTGGGGAGGGTGGAAGGACCCTGGAAACCCAGGAGAAAGACAGGGATTCTGTTCTAAATCTGTCCCCTCGCCCCTTAGGAGAGCAAACGAAGCTTCATGGGAAACAGCAGCAACAGTTGGTGAGCTACGGGGCCTTCTGGGCTGGGATTGGTGCAGTGGGCCTTTCAGGTCAGCTGGCAAGGCTGGTCCAGGAGCCCGGATCTCTGCAGTCCAGCAGACTCCTTTGCTGCACGCTCCACAGGGTTCTCCCCAGGGAGGAAGCACAAGGCTGGATGGGCCAGGCTGTGCAGGGAGGGACCAGGACAAGCAGGTGGGTGCTACAGATGCTCAGCTCAGAGATCACAAGGAATTCTCTGAGAACCTGACCATCTGTTCAGCTGCAGAATGGCTGCCTGGGTGCCAGGAAGCTACCTCCTTCTCCTGACTAGCCCAGCAGCTGGGGTTGTAGTTTGTTCCCTCTTGAGGAAGCCTGGCCACAAAAAGGCTGGTGGTCTATGGGTTTCCTGAGTGTTGACCCTGGGCACCTTGTAGATGAGGTAGTCATCTCTAATGATTGGCCACAGCCCTGGCCGGAGCACTGCTAATCTCTCCTTTGGACCTCACCCACAGTTGCATGGCTGGCATGTGTAGAGGCAGGATTGCTGAGGGTTGCTCTCTGGGGTACCTGCTCCCCTCTGTTCTGCTGCTCTCACTTGGGATGGTCAGGATCGGGGTGTAAGGAAGTAAGGAATGTCTCTCCAGGCAGTCCTAGGAAGCTGAGGTTACATAGAGGGGCCTTCACCCCTAAGCTGTCAGACCTCCAAACCCTGCACCCAACAGGCATCCAGCATTCGGGTGATGTCCTGCCCTCCAGGTCCCATGCATCATTCCCCAAGCTGGAGCTGGGCCTGGGACACCGTCCCTCCCCAACCCGGGAGCCGCCTACCTGCTCCATCTGTCTGGAAAGGACTCCGTGAGCCCATCTCACTGGACTGTGGCCATGACTTCTGCATCCGATGCTTCAGCACGCATCGCATCCCAGGCTGTGAGCTACCATGCTGTCCTGAATGCCGAAAATCTGTAAGCAAAAGAAGAGCCTCCGCAGTCTAGGGGAGAGGATGAAGCTCCTGCCACAGCGGCCTCTGCCCCCTGCACTGCAGGTGAGGGACGTGATCTCTGCACGCAGAGATCTCTGAATAGATCTAAGCTTGGACCCTATTCTATACTGTCCAGAAGGGGCACAGAGTTCCAAGCTGGACACACTCTCAACTTGGGGGTCAGTTCCATTTGGGATGCTCAGGGGACCCTTCTCTGTCCCGTCCAGGAGACCTATACTGTGAGAGCGGAGCGTCTGCTGTTGGTACGAATCAATGCCTCTGGAGGTCTCATCCTCAGGATGGGGGCCATAAACCGCTGCCTGAAACATCCACTGGCCAGGGACACGCCTGTCTGCTTACTTGCTGTCCTGGGAGAGCAGCACTCAGGAAAGTCCTTCCTCTTGGACCACTTGCTCAGAGGCTTACCAGGCCTGGTGAGGGCAGGGCTGACAGGAGGTGGCAAAATGAGCACCCCAGGTTGGCTCTGGGAGGGGAGCTGAGTGTCTGGGGATGTAGAAAGGACTACCCAGATACCTTCTTCTCCACCTTTAGGAATCTGGTGACAATGGCAGGCCCAGAGCAGAGGGGTCTCTGCCTGGGATCAGGTGGGGTGCTAATGGCCTCA
This sequence comes from Mastomys natalensis, assembly GCA_021653895.1. Taxonomy (NCBI): domain Eukaryota; kingdom Metazoa; phylum Chordata; class Mammalia; order Rodentia; family Muridae; genus Mastomys; species Mastomys natalensis. The sequence continues at coordinate 156,051 of JAJTUV010001414.1, read as the reverse complement.
CGAGGGGCATCTGGATGTGGAGTCATCCCTTCCTACTGGGAAAAGAAGGGAAGAAGGTGAGGGAGAAAAGTAGACGGAAGTTAGCATGGATCAAGGAGGAGAAGTGGAGGATACGGGGTGGAGGGATAGAGGGGAGGGGGAGTGAAGAGGGCAGTCAGGAAGGAGAGAGGAACGAGAAGGACATCTCCAGGGTAGACAAAGAAAGGAGTTAGGCAGAACAAGACAGGCCTAACCCTTTGGTTTGTGTCCTTAATAGGTGGCTGTGTTCTTAGTGGACACGGGAGATGTCATGAGCCCAGAACTGAGCAGGGAGACCAGGGTCAAGCTCTGTGCTCTCACCATGATGCTCAGTTCCTACCAGGTGAGAGAGGTGTTTGGGTGGGGTGGCCACCCTACACGCCATTCTTGGCTTCCTCAGAACTCAGAGAGTTACAGGCTTGGGTGTCTAGGGTCCATGTGGGTTCTAGAAAGTGCTTCTGGAAGGAGGAAGATGTTCCTGGTGAAGGTGGGCAGAAGATGTTGTAAAGGTGCAATGATAAAACTGGGGGACGACTGGAGGCTCACAGGACCACACAGCTCTCTAAGTCTGGAAGATGGCTTGCACCTAGGTGAAGAGGCCCTCATCCTGGACTGCGTTTATATTCTGGGAGCCCTGCACTGGACCTTTTCTGCTTCAGCAAATCTTGCATCTTATGGTTTTCTTTCCAGATCCTGAACACCTCCCAAGAGCTGAAGGACACAGATCTGGGCTATCTAGAGGTGAGGTAGCCTCCAATATTAAAGCTGTTACCTTCACACACTCTGACCACAAGGTCAGGAGATCTGGACCAAAGGGAAATCATGTCTTCCCTTTCAGATTTAGGATTTTGTGAGACTTGAATTGGCTTAGTGGACTTCAGAGGGTTGAATATAAAGCACCTGATTTGGAGCAAGGCCAGAAAATCTCCAACCAGGAAGCTAGAATCTTGGTTTCTTATAGTGGTCCATAGTGGCTAGAAAGAAGGCTTAGGGGACAAACTCTAGCCCTTGGAGTGGCCTAACCCTAAATTTCTCTGTACCCATTCCCAGATGTTCGTTCACGTGGCTGAGGTGATGGGCAAACATTATGGGATGGTACCAATCCAGGTAAGACATCTATTTCTAGCCTTGTCAATCACAGCACACCAATCCCGGCTGCCAGTGTCAGGACCCTTTCTCTTCCAGCATCTGGATCTCTTAGTCCGTGACTCTTCCCATCATAATAAGTCAGGGCAGGGGCACGTGGGTGACATACTCCAGGTAAGCAATGCAGAAGGAAGAGATTGATGCCAGGGTGGCAGGTGAGGGAGGCTGGGTGAGGTTCCAGGGGTGTGCTTACAGAGAGAAGTGCTTCCTTGGCTCAGAGATCTATGCAATCCATCTCTCAGAAGCTGTCCGGCAAATACCCCAAGGTCCAGGAACTGCTCCTAGGGAAACGGGCCCGCTGTTACCTCCTTCCTGCTCCTGAGAGGCAGTGGATAAACAAAGGCCAAGCAAGCCAGGAGGCAGTAAGAGTTCCAGGGGTGGAGACTTCCCTGGCATAGCTTTCTAGCTTTGGCCCCATCTCCCCCAGTCCCAGGCTCCTCAGCCCAAGGAATCTCTTTTTCAGACATAGAAGATGACTTCTCCCACCATTTCCGGGCCTACATCTCGGATGTGCTGAGCACAGCCCCTCAGCATGCTAAGAGCCGCTGTCAAGGGTACTGGAGTGAGGGGCGTGCCATGGCCAGGGGAGACAGACGCCTGCTCACAGGGCAGCAGCTAGCACAGGAGATCAAGGTGTGAGAGATTCCTGGGGAGCCCTGACTCTGCAGGCCCCTACCCCTCCCTCCCTGACCTGGCTGGTGTGTCTCTGCAGAACCTCTCTGGCTGGATGGGGAAGACTGGGCCTAGTTTCAGCTCTCCAGATGAGGTAATGGGCTCTTCTCTTCGGGAAAGATAGGGTCAGGGAGGGTGACCTGAGGTAAGGGTCTGCACGTCCTGGGAGTGGAGATGAAGAACCGGGAGTATCCCTGGCTGAGGAGGAAAGAGGCAGGCAGCCTGGGTTTTCCCATGGACAGATGGCTGCTCAGCTTCATGACCTGAGGAAAGTGGAAGCCGCCAAGAAAGAGTTTGAGGAGTATGTGAGACAGCAGGTGAGCCTCAGGGTCTGCAGGGGAGGGTGTGGAGGAGAGGATGCCTGAGGACCCAGTTGGACCACCCTCTTTCCTTCCCACTGCCACAGGACATAGCCACCAAGCGCATTTTCTCTGCACTACGAGTCCTGCCCGACACTATGAGGAACCTCCTCTCTACCCAGAAGGATGCCATCTTGGCCCGCCACGGTGTGGCCCTGTTGTGCAAGGAGAGAGAGCAGACCTTGGAGGCCCTGGAAGCTGAGCTGCAGGCAGAAGCCAAGGCCTTCATGGACTCCTACACAATGCGTTTCTGTGGCCACCTGGCCGCGGTAGGGGGCGCTGTAGGTGCCGGGCTCATGGGCCTGGCAGGGGGTGTGGTGGGTGCAGGCATGGCCGCAGCAGCGTTGGCTGCTGAAGCTGGGATGGTGGCAGCTGGGGCCGCGGTGGGGGCCACTGGGGCTGCTGTAGTTGGGGGTGGTGTGGGTGCTGGGCTGGCCGCTACTGTGGGCTGCATGGAGAAAGAGGAAGATGAGAGAGTTCAAGGAGGGGACCGGGAGCCCCTACTCCAGGAAGAATAACAGCTAGGAGATGCCGAAGCGTGAAATACATGAGAGGCAGGAGGAAGGGTGTGGACATGCCAGGGACTCAGAGGGGACCACACATATACTGGCCTTGTTGAATGCCCCATGTCAAACACTGCTGAGCTGGGGTTTAAGGTGGGTCCAGAAACCTGAGGAGGCTTTCTTGCCATGAGGCTTGGAGTGCAGTGGATAGGGAGTAAGGCCTGTTTCTGGCTATGGATAATTGCTACTCAATGGAACCTAGGATCTCCTACTACTTAAGGCCCCATCTCCCCTACCCAGCTCCAGTTTATTTCCCTGGAGGGCCCTGGGCTGGAAATTTGCCCCTGGATCCAGAATCCATCTACTTTGCAGTTGGGATAGGTCCCAGCATAACTGACTTTGGAGCTGGGGGCCCCTAACAGGGAAGAAAAATGAGGGACAGGGATGGGAATGATAGACAGAGTAACTCTGGAGTGGTGACTTGTTCCCATAACTGCTCCAGAAGGCCAGACTTGGCTGGCCTCCCTGCTCTTCAGTTGGGTGTCCAGATGTGTGTCCTGAACCGCCCTGTACCCCAGCCTCCTGCAACCCTCCTAAGCCTGTACCCTGTGCCAAGCCCATTTGGATGGATCAACACAGATTACATGCCAAAGAACCACACCTCCGATTGCATTCTGTGCTAAAGCAGCCCGTGCCAGGTTCTGCCAAAGTGTGGTAAAGGAAAGTGCAGGAAATGAGCTCCGTCTTTAAACATGTCCTTTTGCTTGAGCTGTGGGGCCTCTGTGCCACACTGTAAGACCTCCTTGATGCAGCCTTCTGAACAACAAGCCCCCAGAGAGCTTGTGGACAGGGAGCTGCTCTCAGGGGATGGAGCTTTCTAAAGAAACTTCTGGGCTATTAAACTAAAGGATGTTGGGCATATGGCCCTTTATTTTATATAAAAATAAAATGTGTACGTGTGAATGGCAACTTCTCAGTACATTGCTGAAACAAGAATTTGGCCTCCCAAGGAATTTGGGGTGGGGGGGAGGTGACAAGGACTTCCATTATCAGGATGTGGCAACAGGGACATTGAAATTCAAAGTGATCTGAGAAGTACTATGCCCTGACTTGGCAGTAGGAGGCTTTGGCCAAGAGCCAAGTACACAGCCACCTTTGCAGGCTTGTCTGCTGGAACTCTGGATCTTCTCGTTGGTCCCTGGAGAAACTGATTCTGGTGACCCTGTCAGTAAGTAGGGAGCTGACGTCTGTTCCAGCAGGAGGCATGAGCAGGAAGATTTTGGTCAGACCCTGGGAAAGGGAGAAGCCAGGATCCATTGTGCAGGTCTAGGCAGTACATTACGCTGGAGTCTCCTCCCAGTCCTACCTCCAGTCTCAGAATTACGACACGCTCTCTCTGTCCAAATTCTGCATTTCACAGAGCAGACCCAAGACAGTCTCAAATAAGATGACCAGCAGGCCAGGGGAGGATCTGGCAACCAGGCTGGCGTCAATACAGACAGACACTGAAAGACGTGCTGGTGAGGGCTCTGCCGAAATCAAGATGTTCCTTTCTGGATACTTGCATGTCCAGCTCAGGGAAATTTTGAGGTGTGGCAGAGGATATGGTCTGGGACTGATGGACAAATACATAACATAGGAACATCCCAGAGCTGGGGAGGAGACTGGGTGGGGCAAGGGCAAATGAGGGTGACTCTTTTTGGAAACTGGGCCAGGCATGGGGACAGGGTCTAGACACTGTGTAGTGTTTGTGGAGTTAGACTTTCTGGGCGCATCACAGATCCCTTTCACTGTCATCTGGGAGACACATGAGCTGCAAAGCCTTCCAGAGATCGGGGCTGGCAAGCTCAGACAGAAGGCCCTCCGAGGACTCAGAGGGCGGTGCTGTGTGACTTAGAATCCCCCTCCCACAAGAACTTGGAGGAAACTCCAAGGTCAACTTTGTACTCACTGAACAGATGGGAGAAGTTGGCTCAGCTAGAGAGCCTTCTGTGGGAAAAATGAATATTCCGTGGTATTTGTCTCGGGTCTTGTATCTTTCAAAGATTGATTCCCAAGCAGCTTCTCCTTACGTCTGAAAGCCATCAGCATGGGCAATGTATATATACCACTGTATACATTTGTATAAAGGAGGACATAAAAGCTCAGGGAAATGATGTGTCTCAGTGTTGCTGAAACTACTAGTGACAGACAAACTGGGACTTGAACTCAGGATTTCTGATATCAGAATCCCTTGCTAGTCAGAGTCCTTTTAGGTCTCTCCAGACCCCCGGAAAACCTTCTGACTCTAGGTGGCTTCTTAGTGTGTGATTACAATTTTCATTCCTACAGTAAAATCCTTGAGGCCAAGCATGTTATCAAGAGAAGTGTCTTCAGCTCACAGTTTTGGAGGTCCAAGGGCATGTGCTGGTATCAGCTTGACTCTGTTGAGGATTTTGTGGTGCTTGGCATAGCGTGGGAGGAGGCTGTATAAGAAGGAGCCTCATGTGGCAAGACAGGAAGCCAGAGAGAGAGGGTTTCATAAGAACTGTATTAACTCCTACTGAGGGTTGTATCCCTAGTGGCCTGACCTAGGCCCCATCTCTTAAAGGTCTAAGAAGGGCCAACTGTCCAATTTATGAGCTGTGAGATACCTTTAACAATACTCCAAACTAGTACTAGGCTTTCAACATTGGTTCTGTGATCTACCAGACTATAACCCAGGCCTCCAAGATGCTCTTGTTACAAGTGTTTGGGTCAGAGAGTGCTGCCATACCTTGCAGCTCCTAATTCTAAGTCTCCATAGTGTTGAAGATGCCAAGTGCAAAAGGCACAAAGAGCCAGCAACCTGAAGCCCCTTGCCACGTGCAAGAGCCCTACTCCACTGGTCTTCAGGAAGCCACATCACGAGCCGGAAGAAGCTCTGACTGCAATGAATGAATGAGACATCAAGCTGATTTGTTACTGTGGCATTGCCTTCCTAACCAATCAACAGACCTGTGTTCTTTGAAATGGGGGTGTTGCCATAAGCAACACTGACAAACACCGGTTGGGTGTCAAGCAGTAAGAGAACACACAGCCGGGCTCATGTCATGACAAACCACTCGCTCACCGCCCACCTATAAATACTTGGAATCTAGAACCATATGGTTGAGGAGGAAGATTTTTTTTTTTTTTTAAAATAAAGTCTCTTGCCAAGCAGAATATTCTTTCCACCAATGTGGAAAAGAAGGAAGGTGGTTCTCTTAACACACATTCAGTACACTGGGCTGATCCTGTATAATCTGGTAATGATAGTACAGAGACAAAAAGAAATCCCACCTGTGTTGTACTCTTGCTTCTGTGGTCAGCATCTGAACAGACAGCTGAAAGGGAAAGACTGGCTTTGCTCATGGTTTCAGAGGCCTTGGTTCATGGTCACTGGGTCCTATGTGTTGGGCAGAGCCCACGGTGAGAGGAGACAAGATGGATGACAGTTGTTCACTTCCTGGCCAACCAGGAAGCAAGAAAAGAGAATACTGTCTCTTTCTGGCCTTTTTTTCTTTGCCCCATTTTATTATATCTGAGCCATTGGCCCATGGGATGGTCCATCCACATTTAGAGCATATCTTTCTCCCTCATCCTCTCTGGGAGGCCTTTACAGACTCATTCAGAGATGTGCTTTACTGAGCTGGCTGAGTCTAATCTAGCTAAGTTGACAAAGCTGGTTAATCATCACACATTTGTCTATATGGCCAGGCAGATGCAGCCTGTGTTCATTGCTGAGGCAGGAAGACTCCCCAGCATCATCCACCGTGCCTGCTTTCACAGGTCCCCACTAGGTCTACCTGACAAGTAGGGGTCACAACATCTATTTAAATACCTGACACTAGGTGTAAAATGCTGAATATGTGCTAGACCTGAAACACAGTCAGTCTGGTAAGGCTTACTTACTTTAAGAAAGCTGTTCAAGTGTCAAGACTGCGTGTTTGTATGATGGCTGGCCTGTTCCTAACAAGACATCTAGCAAGTCTTTATAGACAATACTACCCTGGCATGTGTGGGGTGTTACATACTACTGGGGCCCAAGACTGGTAGTGGGCAGCGTTTAAAACAAACTTTAGCAGTCTTGTTATAGAAATCATACCATGTGAGCATCAAGCTTTTGAGTACTAATATGTGGGAACTGGGAGATGACATGATAATCATGCAGGTGATTGACCAACCTTTTGTATGTGCTGGGAGATACTGTCTCACTGGGGCCAACCTTGTCTCATGCCTCTGAAGCTGGGAACTCAAATAAGGCTTTCTTCTTTACAAGTTGATTATGTCAAGTTGTAATGGTGATGAAAAACTAACTAACACAGGCCACCAAGGCTGTCGGTGACAATAATAGTCACTTTATAATGGCCCAGTATCAGTTAGTCTTGAGAATACAAGGCTGAAGTCCTGGTACTGAACTGTACTGCTCCTGAGGAGCTGGCTTTGTGTGGAAGGCATGAGCTCAGATGCATTAATCTTTTCCTTTGATGTCACATCAGAATACTGACAGGAGCCCTCCCTATGTGGGGATAGCCTGACTTTTCTCCAGAACACCTCTCTGTACATGAAATCTCTGGACTGTTGATGGGGTGGTAGGCTCCCAAGGAGGACCTTTCTAGGTCCTTCTGATTTTTTTGATCTCAGGTTTGGCAGGGAAAAAAAGAAGTCCTTTTAAGCACTGAACATGATATGAGAGAACTGGGCTAAATTGGGCACAGGCCATGGTCTCAACCCATATCCGTAGCCTGTCAGACGAGAGCTCAAAGAACTGTGCAAAGCTTGCCTGTGGGGCCCCTCTCATCTTTAGCAAGCTAGCAGTGGAGTGTTAGCAGCCTCCCAGGGAGAGCTCGGAATGGACTCAGAGTCTGATTCATCTGTTCTACTTAAGCAGAGGATGGTGTGTCTGCAGGAATACTCAGCACGACCTACTTCATTCCCGAAAGACAGTGCCCTCAGGCCACCTGGGCTTCCTACACACCACAGGAGACCTCTTACCCTCCACAGCTTTGCTCCAATAGAATCCACCTATCCCCAAGTCCCTGGCAAAGCTGGCAGAGGAGATACTTTCATAGCACCCTGTGCTAAAAACTGCTGACAGGCTCCAGATCTCTTAAAGTTGTCATTGACTGGCAGGGAGGGGTGTCTAGCTGAGGTCACTTAGAGCTTTTCTTGTTTTTATTTTACTATTTATTTTTTATTATTTACTTTGTGAGGTTAAGTTCTGAAGATGACCAGAAGTTACTTGTCATAGTAAAACTGGGGTTTTAAATGAGAAGACCACGTTGCCATTTAGAGGTGTCACTGTCTTGCCCAGGTGGATTCTGGAGGCTGTGGCCTGTGAGGCCTTGAGTGGCTTTATTTTTGGTGACATTTTTGGTTCTCATCAAAGTCTATTAAGTCCCCATTTCCCCAACTTTTCTCTGCTGCATGACAGACCCACACAGAAAGAGAATTTTGGGATGGGTTAGTATGAAGCAGAGTTGGAGTTTAATAAAGATATTTTAATATAGATTTTAGGCACAGGGTCAGGAGAAAGAGGGGTGTACCCCAGAGCACAGACATGGATGTCTCTGAGAGAATTTGGGAGTCATCTGCACTCTTTGTCTGTCATATCTGATTGGGCCAGCGGTCTGAAGCTGTTATCCATAACGAATCACTGAGGGACTCAAGTGAGGTCACTGGGTGCCTCCTGAGGGGTCGCAGGGGTCATGGGACTTCAAACAGTACTGCAAGGCTCTGGACCCTGGGAATGCAGGGAGGGAGGCACACACACTAAGTGTCTTGTTAGAGTTGCCCAGAAACGTCTGGAGAAAGGAATAATGCCCAGTCTCAAAGTCAGACACATTCATGAGCCTAGCTCATTGCTATTTTGAAATTAACTACCTACATGTAGAGAAATATTCTTCCTCTCCCTGCACCCTTCACAGCAAATGTTGATTCGCTGGGATTCTTGCCTCAGCCTGTGAGCAGTTTCAAGACCACTACTGGGTAAAGGGCTCTTTTCCCCGTCTGTGTCCCTAGCATTTTCTGTGACTTCCTAGCCTGCGGCAGACTTAAGTCCTGACCCCAGAATGTGACAGCCCTAGTAAGCTTCCTGGAGTCAGTTTGTACAGAAAGAAGGACTTCCAGGCCAGCTGGAAGCTTCTGGATCTCACCGGCAGTACTATGTATGTGAAGCCCCAAGCCAGCCACTGCTCAAATGTCACCCCTCAATATGTGTCACCTGTTAAAGTAGTTTGAAGATTTGGGTTGGATTTTATTTATGATTTGAGAATGAGGCAATTCCTTATACTATAAACGGTTCCAACATTCTTTGAGGCTTTGCCCTTCCCTTCTTCCTCCCTCCTTCCTTCCTTCCTTCCTTCCTTCCTTCCTTCCTTCCTTCCTTCCTTCCTTCCTTCCTTCCCTCCCTTCCTCCTTCCTCCCTTCCCCTTCCTCCCTTCCTCCCTCCCTCCCTCCCTTCCTCCCTTCCTTCCTTCCTTCCTTCCTCCCTCCCTTCCTTCTTTTTTCTCAGTCTTCATTCTCTTTGCTCATGGCTTTTTATCCCAATCCATACTCAGGATCACTTGCTTTTTCTTCTGCTAGTTCAAATCTGAGTTGTGCTCCAAGTTCAGTTACTGTATGCGTGTGTGTGTGTGTGTGTGTGTGTGTGTGTGTGTGTGCATATGTGTGTGTGTGTGTCTGTTCTGAGACAGGATCTCTAAGTGAATCAGGAGCTCACTGTTTGGACTAGCCTGGCAGGCCAGCAAACTCCAAGGATCCACCTGCCTCTGCTCTCCAGCACTGGAGTTATGGGTGTCCAGCACTACATCTGGCTTTTACACAGGTTGTGGGGATCCAGTCCTAGGCTGCTGTGCTAGTACAGAAAGCCCTTTACCTACTTCCCAGCTGTCTCCCTAGCTCCCAAACACGGTTTTTCATGTTCATCTTTTTCTAGCAGTGTCTTTGCCTGGGCTTAATATACCCAACTGGGAGTTGGGGCAATTTCTTAGCACCAAAGACCAGCTTTGCTCTTAGCTCCCAAAGACTGCTTCTCTCATCCTCAACTTTGGGATAGAAAAATAGCCTTTTCAGCAAAAGATGCTGGACCAATCAATCAGCTAGTGTAGGTGGAGAATGCAGAAAAGGGAAAGCTGAACGTTCTTGGGGGCAAGTTTAGGAAATCTTTGCCACAGTGAATGTGACATTCGCTGTGGTCTGAATGTCCAGGGCCAGCTACTGCAAAGATAGGGGATCCCCAGTGAATCCCACGGGCTCAAGCATTGTGGCAGAACACACTCAGCACAGATATCCGAAATCCTTTTACCCTAAGATGTTTTAAACAAATTGATGCTTTGCTTCAAAGTTTAGTTGAAAACATTCAAGTTGGAATCTCAAAAGCATTTATAATTCTCCAGATTTAAATATTAGTAATCCCTTCTAGTTTTTTTTTTTTTTTTTTTTTTTTTTTTTTTCAAGTTCTTGGCTGGTTGAGTCTGTGTGCGGTGCCTGTCACGCTCTGTTTCAGAGTCACGCTCCGTTTCAGACCTTGGCTTCTCGTCTTGACTCATATGCCATGCTATTGAGCAGTGTTGCAGAGCTTCGATGCCCTTTGTGGCACTCATACTACACCTGTGAACTTCATGTGGCTTCTGTCCCAGCTCTGGTGAATGCGGTGCCTCATTTCACTGCTCTCAGTGCTGTGACGAGATGACTGGCAGAAACAGTCTAATAAAGGAATGGCTTATGTGGGCTCCTGGTTTCAGTCTTCCTTGTGGGAAGGCAGTTGGAGTAAGACCATGGTGGCTGTAGTAAGGGGCAGCCCTTACTATATTCACATTTTGTCAGATCAGGAAGCAGACCTGGGATCTGACGTAGAGCCAGGCTACAGTCCTTAACGTCTCACTTCTTACATAACAAAGTGACTCACTTCCACTAGCCATGCCTTCTTCCGCCTGAGGGTTCTACAGCCCCTCACAAGGGCATCTGTGAGACACACCTAGCAAGCACTTTTACCCACTGAACCATCTTGCAAGCCTGACAAAATGAATTTTAAAGACTTGTTAAACTGTCTGCTGCAGGTATTTGACTAAATTATGAACAAAGCAATTGCATCAGGTCATATTACACACTGAAGTATAAAGCATCTAACCCTAGGCCACCCCCTAGCAACTTAAATTTCTCTCATTAGTGAATGGAGGTTTGGACCTCCATGCCCGTTGGTCGAAGCAAGCATGTTGGGTCAAAGGGAATGCCGTTGAGAAGAGCAAAGAGGGCGGGCTGGGAATAAGTGCTCACATCTGCCATTTATAGATGTCGGGCATGCATATTTATCATTTACATCTTCTTGGTGAAATAACTTCGATTACGTAATGCTGACTTCATTTCTGTGACGGTTTTTGACTGAAGCTTTTTTTTTTTTTTGTCATCTGCAAATGACCAGCTTTGCTCTTCATGGTTTGACGTCTGCATGGCATATCAACTTCTGTCCTTTCAATTCCAATATGTTCTTATATTAGAGTGTCTTTTTGAAGACAACTTATATTTCAATCTCAAATCTATTCAGCTACTCTATGCTTTTTGATTACAGCTTAATCTATTTACATTTAGAGAAAGTATTGTATGCTAGATATATAGTTTAGTGATAGATTGCTTTTCTAGCATGCACAAGGTCTTGGTTCCATCCCAAACACACACACACACACACACACACACACACACACACACACACACACACACAGAGGTTTTCTCCCTCGCGATGTACTGGACGGAACTCTATTCCTGAAGCAGCAGATTGACTTTGTCACCCACTTCCTTCTGAGTGTTTCTGCTCAGTCACTCTGTATAATCTAAGTAGACCTCCCTGGTCCCTGATCGTGGCCTGCTCCATGCTGCTTTTAATGGTTTTTTGTCGTTGTTCTGGAGTTTTGGAGATTTCTTTGTGTCTAGTATGGCTTCTCTCAGGTCATCCTGGGGGGAGTCTTTTGACCTTGAATTTGGATGTCTGTTTCTTTTCTTCAATTTGGGGAGTTTTCAGCTATTATGTCTCCAGGGAAGGAGTCTCTCAACTTTTGTCTAATGGAAATCGCATTGTGTCTGTGTGTGTTTATGTATGCATCTATGAGTGTGTATGTGTGTATATGCGTGTGTATGTATGTGTATGCTATGTGTGTGTATGTATGTACGTACGAGTATGTGTGTGTATGTTATGTATGTGTGTGTATATGTATGTATGTATGAGTATGTGTGTGTGTATATTATGTGTGTGCGTTTGAGAGAGATTGAGTGTATGTTGATAAACGTGATGATGCCCAGTAAGCCCTCTAGGCTTCTTTTATTTTACCTGCCCTTTTCCAAGTGACCAGTGTTAGGTTTGCAGACAAGCATACTGTGACTTCCTACGGCCCACCTCCATTCAGTTATCCTATGGTTGCAGAGCTAATCTGCCTCTTTTTAATGGTTCTTGTTGACACTCTCATTTTTTGTCCTGGCTTACTTTCCAGATTCCATTTAGCTGTCTGACTGTCTGCATTCTCTTGAAAAAGTGTTGTACTTCTTTAAGACAATTTATTTTGAATACTTTGCCAAGTAGTTTATAGATTAATCTTTCTTTGGAGTCAGCTTCTGGATATATTTTGTTCCTTCTAATGGGCCATGATTCTGTGGACTTTGTGCATGTGCATGTATGTTTGCATGGGCACATGTGCCTTACGGATCTTTTGCTAAGTTTCAAGTATTTGAGAAAAGCAACTGCCTCTCTCAGTCTTTACTGAGTAGTTGCACAGAGGACGATCTTTACCAACCAGACGTCTGCAGTTTCCAGGGTCCTCTGAAAGTCTTTGGGAGTGGAGGTGGGCTGCAGCTTCTTTCCTTTTCACATGTTCATGTCTTGATTTGGTGGAGGATTGCCTAGTGAGGTAGTAAAGCACACTTCTGAGTATATCTGTGAGGGACTTCTCAGAGCAAGGAAGAGAAGAACCCACCTACATTCAAGGTGAGGAGGAAGAAGAGAAGGAGGAGGAAGAAGTGGAGGGGGAGGAGGAGGGGGAGGAAGACAAGGAGGAGGAGGGAGAAGGAGGAAGAAGAAGAGAAGGGGGGAGGGGAGAAGAAAGAGAAGGAAGAGGAGGAGGAGGAAGAAGAGAAAGTGGAGGAGGAGGAAAGGAGGATGTGTTTAGTCATTCTCTTCTCTCTACGGCACAACCTCCGTGAGGGGCAGCTTTGTTTTGCTCTGTCCATTCCATGCTGATGTTTTGCTTTGTCAGAGCCCATGCGCAACGGAGCCACACTACTGTGAACTAAAATGCCTGAAACCAGGCACCAGACGCAAATGCACCGCTTCTTTCTTCTAAATGGCTTCTCTCCTGTCACAGTGACAGCAGCTAACACAGCACATGCTTGTTCCTGTTGTCAGAGGGGGTTGGTGATCTGTTTTTCAGGAGCTTGCATTTCTCTCTTGCATCTTTTTTTTAATTGAAAAAAAAAAAACTGTTCACACAATATATTTTGATCATGCTCTTTCCCACTGCAGTTCCTGTCAGGTCCTTCCCGTCTCCTTCCTCACTCAGCTTTCTGTTCTTTCCCCTTTTCTCTTTAAAAACAAACATACAAACAATAAGAAACACAAAAATGCCCAGAAAACAATACATTGAAAATAAACAAACAGAAGATAATGAGACAACAAAACAAAACACAACAACAACAAAAACCAAACAAAGCAAAATGAGACACCCCTCCTCCCAAAAAATATCTACAAAAACATCTTTGAGTTCATTTTGTATTGGCTAACTAGTCCTGGGCATGGGGCTTGCCCTGAGGAGTGTGGTCAATATACCCAGTGAGATTCCATTGGAGAAAACTAGCGTTCCCCTTGTCAGTGGCTATCAACTGCAGGTAGCCTCTTGGCTAGGATGGGAGTCCTTGTCTACTTCCCCGTTGGTGCTGTGCTGTGACTTGTGTGGCTCCTATGTGTGCTGCCACAGTCTCTGAGTTCACATGTGCATCAGCCTTGTCATGTCTGAAAGACAGTTTCCTTCAGAGTCATCACTACTGGCTCTTGCAATCTTTCTCTCCTCCTCCTCCTCCTCTCTTCCTCCTCCTCCTCTCCTCCCTCTCCTCTTTCTCTTCCTCCTCCTCACCCTCCTCTTCCTTCCTCTGCTCCCTGAAGAGCTCACACCTATGACTTCTTCTGGTTTGAGTTGTGCTGTGCTGCAGGCTCTGTGCTACAGCAGCAAGCCACCCCTGTCTCCTCTGTTCTCAGCAGCTCATCAGCATGCATACTGGCTCCCTTCAGGTCCCAGGTCAAGTGCTATGCCTGGCCCTGCGGCAGCTCTGCACACATCTAGATCCATAATCCACAATCCATCCACGCTTCCAGTGAGATGCCAGGAGTTGGCACAGTGAGAACGCATCCTTGCTTCAGGGGCCACAGACTTCCAAACTATGCCTGTTCAGTTAGTGCTCTTAGACGGACCGAACCGGAAACCAGGCCTTTGTGCATCACTCGCTCCCCTCATCCTGAGTGGTGTTAGCTTAAAGCGATGATTGTGGATACAGCAAAATGGCTCTTCTGATCAACTTCTTTCTTTCTTTTTTGTTAACGTTTATTTATTCGGTGGCGCTGGCAGCAGCCAGGAGGAGGTGTGGGTTTGCCACAAAATGCATGTGAGGTCAGAGGTCAAACTGGGAGTTGGTTCTCATCTTCCACCACGTGGCTTTAGGGGATCAAACTCAGGTTGTTAGGCTTGGCAGCAAGTGTCTTTCCCCGCTGAGTCATTGTATCAGGCCTCTTATAATTTCTGTATACTGTTCTTGACTTGTTCTTAAGAAGCTGGGACAATGCAGCTTTCTAACTGGTTTCTCAAATTCCAACACAAACATTTGGATCCATAGACTGTTAATTCTGGGCCTCTATGAAAAAACGAAGACCGGGATCTCCTATTCTGCCATCTTGCTGATTAACCCATTAGGTATGAAGGGAGACCCCTAGCACCCCAAAAGGACAGGCCTACTGACCATGTCCACGATGACAGCCTGGGCTCAGCTTGAACTGAATACTGACGGGAGAATCAAGGGTGGCTGGCAGAGACTTTCAGCATTTCTCAGGAATCTGTAAAACTGTTTCTGTCAAAGTCACTGGTGGCTATACAGGAAGTTCAAGGTCAGCATGGGCCGGAGAGCCTGTCTAAAAAAAAATAAAACGTCCCGAAGCAGTGGATTATATTATGCAATCCTTCTATTTTAGATTGTTGGTATGGATCTTTCTATGAGATTTCAGTGTATATTGCAGTATTGCTAGCTGCGGGAGCAGTAAGGTCGCAGATCTCAATTGCTCATTCAGGCTGCATAACTAAGCCCTGCAGGAGATCAATAGCAACTGCAATTCCCCTCCCCCACCACAATTCTATTTTCCATCTCACTGACTTTACACACCTCAGAATCGGAGTAAAGCAGCCTTTGTTCTCCAGCCATTACGGTTTCACTAAGCATAGTGCCCCTGGAGCCATCTGAGACATGTAGATCAGCGTTTCGACCTAGTTTGTAGCTGAATGGATCCTGCCAGTACGTGCCACTGCGTTTTGAATAGATGCATGAGTTGCTTCTGCCTCTTGGCTGTAACAAACATGATTGTGCAAATATCTCTTCTAGATTCGAATTCAATTCCTTTAAATAAGTACTCAGAAGTGGAATTTCTGGGCCATATGGTAGTTCTATTTTTGATTTTTTTTTTTTCAGGAGACCCAATTTGCTGTTCTGTAACAATTGTATTCTCTTTCTTTTCAACCCATACTGTGCAAGGCTCTCTCTCTACTTTTTCACCAACACTGGATTTCTTTGTATATGTATATAATACCCACATGTGGATTGATAAGTCATTTTTGACCAGAGATTCCCTGATGGCTGGTGATGTGGATCGTCCATCCATGGACCCACTGACCTTTTGAATAGTTAGAAAGATGTCTGCTCATTTGGCTGGTTTTGAAGTTTGTGAGTACTACACAGGTTGTGGATGTGAGCCCTTCATTAGTTATATGCCTTGTGAATATTTTCTCCTCTTCTGGGTCTGCATTTCCAACTGCTGACTATTCCCTTCGCTGCACTGAGGTATTGTACTTTGACAAAGTTCCATGTATCTGATTTTCACACTTTGGTCAAATCAAAATTCACTGCCTAGGCAGGAGAGACAGCTCACCAGTTAAGAGCACTAGTTGTTCTTCAAAAGGATCTGAGTTTAATTCCCAGCACCCACATGGCTGCTCACAACTGCCTGTAACTCTAGTTCCAGGGCATCCAATACCTTCGCACAGACACACATGCAGGCAAAACACCAATGTATATAAAACAAAAATAAATTGTTAAAAAATTCACCAACAGCCGGGTGGTGGTGGCACACGCCTTTAATCCCAGCACTTGGGAGGCAGAGGCAGGTGGATTTCTGAGTTCGAGGCCAGCCTGGTCTACAGAGTGAGTTCCAGGACATCCAGGGCTACACAGAGAAACCCTGTCTCAAAAAACCAAAAAAAAAAAAAAAAAAAAAAAAAAAAAAAAAAAAAAAAAAAAAAATTCACAGACTGTTCCAATAACATGAAGCTTTTTTTTCTATTTTTCTTTGAGTCTTATGTCTTTAACCCTTTTCACTGATCTTTGCATGTGGTGTAAGATGGAAGTTCCTGTTCATCACTCCACGTTTGATATATGGCATTCCTAGCACTGTTTGTTGAAGAGACTGTCCTTTCTCCATTGTGTCTCCTTGATACCTTGTCACAGAGCAGATGCATATTCATGGGTTATGTCAAGACTTTGTTCTGTTCCACTGGTTGACACATCCACTCTCATGTCATTACCATGTTGTTTTACATTATGGTTGGGGAATGCACTCTTCGTATTTGGTATTTAGCCTAGAGCCTTGGTTACCCTAAACAAGCACTCTACCAGTGAGCTACATTCTTAGCTACATCAGACCTTCTCTTTACATTCTACTTGTCTGTCTGTCTGTCTGTCTGTCTGTCTGAACATGGGCATGTGCATGCTACACATGGAGTCAGTTCTTTCCTCCCACATGAGTGTCAAAGATTGAACTTAGGTCATTGGACTTGACAGCAAAATGCCTTTACCCAAAGAGTCTTGGTAGATAGAAGTTTAGGGCAGATGGAGAGACAGAGATAATAAATTGGTAAGGGCATACTTTTCCAGGAAGGAGATAGCAACACCCAGAAATTGTGCCAAGAAGGTAAGTTACAAAAGAACATACTGTGTGTGTGTCTTTCACCTGTAGATTCAAGGGAAGCTGGGAAGGGGCTGGTAGCAAGGCCCACTTCCAGGAGCAAGGTGGGTAGAGCAAAAAGGAAGCCAGCTAGGGGCTCCAGAGCGTGGTCACCTCCCAATACAAGCCTTGCATGACTTTGGTCACAAGATGGTCCCGGCACACCCGACATGTCTTGCATTATTGAGTACTGCCGACAGCGCACAGTAAGGACTAACTTTGCAGGGGCTGATGTTTTCCTTCAGGAAACGTATAGATTAGATGAGGGGCTTTGGGGTGAGGAACTTGTTTCACCCAAAATCAACTTTTGTGTAACAATCAATAAATACGTTTCTGTGCGGCTGTTCCAGGTCCGTGGAGACTATTCCTTCCTGCTGCCTCAGAGCCTGGCTACATTCTGGAGTGACCCTCCTTCTTCAATCAATTCACATAATTCAGAACACCAACAGGTATCAGACATGCACATGGTACACAGACATGCATGCAACACAACACCTATAGCACATAAGTTAAAGATACATCTTAAAAAATAGCTCAAGTTTCTAACAACTCTGTTGTTAATCTAACAACAGGGACATCAGTCCTCAGGAAATAAGCTTTAGAGATTTCTCTATTCCACAGACACACACGTGTACATGAACACTTATACACATGTATATATACACAACATGCATATACAAAATATAGGTAACATTAAACCATAAAGCTATTATCTTGAATTGAAATTGACATTGTGTTAGAACAGGAAACCTTAAAGAGTCCACCAAAAACTTGTTCACACTTAAAAAATGCACTAAGAACCTGTATAAACTATACCACTAACATACAAATCAGCTATGTTTGCATCTCAAAAAGAGATCTGTACAGTCATTTGTTTTTGTTTTGTGAGGCAGAGTTTCTATGGGTAACAGCCCTGGCTGTCCAAGAACTTTGTAGACGGGTGGCCTTGAAATCACAGAGATCCACCCACCTCTGCCTTCGGAGTGCTGTGATTAAAGGCATGCACCACCAAACCCGGCCTATTGTACAGTCATCTTTATTATTTCTTAATTACATTTATTTATTTATTTACTTATTTATTTAATGTGTGTGTGTCTCTGTGTGCGCGCGTGCATGCGTGCACGCGTGCAAACATGCTCATGTACTTACATGTGCCATTGGTCAGAGGATAACCTGTGGAAGTCAGTATCACATTTCCTGACATCAAAATATATAAATACAGTAACTTTGACCTCTAATTCTAGCTACCTAGGAGACCGAGGCAAGAATATTGCAAGTTCAACAACTTTAGGCAACTTAGTAACTCTGTCTCAAAATAAAATAAAATAAAATAAAATAAAATAAAATAAAATAAAATAAAAAAATAAAATAATAATAGAAGGTGTGACTAGTCTCACCTAGTCCCTGACAAACATCCATGACCACCCGTCTGTAGCAGCCCCACAGGCCCCAACTCCCTCTGAGACTTCACATGGTTGCTGCATTCTTCTTCCTCCAAAGCAGGCAGAAAACTTCCCTCTCCTTCCTTGTGTCGTCTCTTCCCCTTGGGACACAGAAGTCCTGCCTGTACCTTCCAATTGGGTCCTGGCTTTCTTTACTGACAATTCAAGAACCCAATTGGAAGTAGGACCTTAGTGTCAGAAGCACCCTCTTCAGGCTTGTCAAAGTTCTTCAGAAAAACAGCGTTATAGGTAACAGAAAACAATCACTGGTTTCTACAGGGCTTTCTTCAAGGTTAAAAGTACTTCTAGAAAACACCTACTCCTTCTGATGTCTACAGTAGATACAATGATTCTACTAGAATTCCACTGCAGGTAGCTTGGAGGTCTGAAGAGGGCAACAGATCCCTGCAACTGGAGTTACAAATGATTGTGAGCTGCCATGAAGGTGCTGGGAATTGAACCTAGGTTCTTTGTAAGAACAGTCAGTGCTCTTAACCACTGATATTGTGCCCCTGTGCTGGTATTCTTAATAGCTAAAGAAGCAACATTAGTGATCCGAAGTAAAAAATACCTAAATTATTCATCAGTGAGATAAAAATACAACCTAACCATTTCAGTCTACCTTCACTTTGTGGGTAACGGATCTGAAATAAAACTTTTCCATAAGACTTGGCTGTTAGTGGGAATGTAAAATTGTGCAGCAGTATAGAAAGCAGTAGGAGGCACCTCAAAACCAAAAATAGAGCCACGTATTATCCATCTGGTCATGTACCTAAAAGCTTTGGAGTCAGAGCCTCTGAGAGTCTATGCACAGCCGTGCTTAGTGCTGTCACCAAGGAGGGAGGCAGCCCTGGCGTCTGCCAACAGCAAGGGCAGTAAACCAACATGCAGTAGACTACCACTCAGTCTTCAGAAAGGGGGGCTCTGTCACATGCCCTGTGAGCAATACTTAGGGACATTATGCTGAGGGAAATACACCACCATAAAAGAAAGGTCTATGACTCTCATTCGGGCAGCTCCCCCACATAGCGAATGGCTGTACACGGCACTCACATGTCACCCTGTTCTGTACACGGCACTCACATATCACTCTGTTCTGTAGACTGCAGAAGCCAAACATGACCGCCTATGGCCAGTTTGGAGCCTTCTGAGAACAGAAACTTACTCCCAGTGAATTCACTCTCTGGGTGCTTGGGGAAGGGAGGCCACTTGAAGTGAGCGTCCTTTCTCCTCTCTGACCTCTGGAGGTAGGTCAGGGGTTTCCTGTCTCGGTGCTTACCAGAGTTACCCACACAGTATCTGGTAAGCAGAAGACCAATCTCTCCTGTGGTGTGTGTTAGTCTTCCCTTACTGATAAGGCTCCTGAGAAGGTGGTTCAGAACAGCGAGTCCCTCTAGGTGGGTTGAGGCAGGTAGAGATTGCTTAGAGAACCTCGCCTGCCTGGTGTTTGCACATGCCTGGTGGTAAGAGTCCACACATCAGGATGCTGTGTGTGATGTGCCATCTCTTGCTCTTCCTGAGGTGGATGCTTCTACCCAGTAATTCCTTTACAGATGTAAATTGCTTTCTCAAAGGACTTTTTTTTTTTTTTTAAATAGCTGCTCTCAAAATAACCCTTTCAACATTGCCAGAAAAGACTGCAGCAGTGTGTTCCAGTCTCCTGCAGTCAGCACAGCCTGGCTCCTGAGCCCACACGAGCTTCCTGCACTTTTGCACATGGATTCCCTAGCGTTCCCCGGCTTCTCCAGCTTCCTCTCGTTTTCCTACTTGTCCTTCATGCTCAGTTTCATTTTGATTTACTATCTAAGTCTTAAAAGGACAAAGAGTTCACAGGGAATCTCAATGTATTTGGCCTTGGAGCACATGCCTGCTGCAATAAGCATGTCTACGGTGACGCAGACATGTGGACACTTTTGTCTCAGCGACGATGAAGTAAAACTGGGGCAGACAGACTGAGCCCTTCAGTTAAAAAGAGAAGCAGATGAGGGGGCAAACGCTGAGCGTTGTTAAGAGAGATCCAGGCTGCCCCAAATCAGGGTATGGAATAAGAACTTTCTTCTGTTGCTGGAAAGGTGTGAGGTCTGGTGATTTTCTGCTAATTAAAAAGCTGTGTGTGTGTGCTCATGCACATGCACATATGTCTTCATGAGTGTGAATAAGGCCATGAGTGTGTCATGACACAGGTGTAGAGGTCAGAGGATGACACTTGAGGATGGCATTTTGCCTACATGTGTCTGTTTGAAGATGTCAGATCCTTTGAACTAGAGTTACAGACAGTTCTGAGCCACCATGTAGGTGCTAGGAATCGAACCCTCGTTCTTTGGAAGAACAGCCAAGTGCTTTGAACTGTGAACCATCTCTTCAGCTCTGATATCTGCGTTTGTTTTGATGTTTTTGAGACAGGGTCTTAGCTTTCTGATGGCCCACAAGCTTCTGGGGCTTCTCTGGTCTCTACCTTTAACCTCCCAATAGAACGCTGGGACTACAGGGTCCAACCTCTGCTGGTTCTTGGAATTCGAACTCAGATCCGAATGCTTGCCTGGCAAGTTCTTTTCCTGTCTGAGCTCAATGCCCAGCCTTGGGGATGGCGTTTAAAAAGAAGTCTCTCTCTCTTTTTTTTTTTTCATATTTGAAGAAATGTTTTTTCTTATGTAAGATACAGGTTTGAGGCCAGTTTGTCTTGGGGGAGCTTATGGCACCACCCTCCTCTTTGGCTGTCTTTCATCCTTGTAGTGAGAGTATGAGAAAGTGTCTAAGGGACAGACACATTCGCATCATCACCCAAAAAGGCTGAGAATTTTGTGGGTAGCAAGCTATGGCTCAGCCTCTGAGGTTCTCTCCATCTCCTGTTCCCACAGGTGTCCTGGCTCTACCTTAGTAGGAGAGAGACAGCACAGCTTCTCCGAGGATGTGCGGTTTAAACGGATATTTGTTCACAGTGCTCTGCCCCAGGCTGTGTTGGCTCAGGGTAGGCAGTCATTTAAACACAGGGAAGTGTGTCATTGAAGTGAAGGCTCAGCTCTGATAAAATGAGGGTCACAGTGACGAGGACAAATTCACTGTTCTGGCTTCATTTTTTAAAAATTAGATTTTGTATAACTCTATCCTGGACAATTTGCCGATAGCGAGCAAATCCAGATATGGCATATTCTGTATTTCTTTTTTTTATTAGATATTTTATTTATTTACATTTCAGATGTTATCCCCTTTCCCCATACCCCCGCAAAACCCCTATCTCATCCCTCCTCCTTTTTGCTTTTATACCATTTTAATTTCATGCAAGTATTAAGGTCAGTTCTAGATTGAGGAACTAACAATACAATAGATGCAAATAGTCAAGGAACAAGCAAGGCAATAAACAGAGTTCCTTGATCACTCCTATGATCACTATTTCTAAGGGCTTATCAGGATGACCAAAATATCTGAGCCTACTTCCCTGTTCTAGCTCAAAGTGTCCTTCATGCCTGAAGCCTACTTCTTTGTTCTAGCCTAAGATTTAGATTCCTGATTGAAATATTCTATGTTTTAATACAGGATTTCTAAGGTGGACATGAGCAGATCAGGGCTTCCAGGGAGACCACATCCCCCTCCCCTACAACTCGAAATACAGGAAGGAATTAGGAAAGAGACTGAGTGTAGCTTAGAGTGGGAGCATGCTCTTAGGGGTGTGTGTCGGGGGTACTACCACCTCTAGCATGAAGAAGAAAAGAAAATTGGGGCAGGAGAGATGGCTCATCCCTTAAAAGCACTGGCTGCTCTTGACAGAGGTCTTGGGTTCAGTTCCCAGCAGTCACATGGCAGCTCACTATTGTCAGTAACTCCAGTCCCAGGGGATCTGGTGTCCTTTAATAATTTCTTGGGGCACTGACAACAGATGGTGCATAGAACAGACATACATGTAGGCAAAACACCCACACAATACAGTTCTTAGAAAAGAAAAAAAGAAAAAAAAACCTTAATAGAAAATCTCAGCTTGTTCCCTGTTGTGATGGCTGTTCTTGGTTGTCAACTTGACTACATCTGGAATTAACTAAATCCCAAATGGATGAGCACACCTGTGAGAGATTTTTTTTTTCCTTGATTAAATCATTTGAAGTGGTAAGACACACTTTTAATTTGGATCTTTGAGACAGGAAGATGTATCTTTCTTTAACTCCCATCCTTTGAGGTGGGAAGATCCACCTTTAATCTGGGTCACACCTTCTGCTGGCAGCCTGTATACACAGAAGAAAGTTTGCTCCCTCTCTCTGCCTGCCTGCTCTCACTAGCAAGTCATTTCTTCACTGGCGTTAGAGCCTATTTTTCGTGACTCCAAGGTATGCTGACGATCAGCTGAGATATCCAGCCTCATGAACTGCAGCTACTAGATGGTTGACAGCCATTGTTGAACTAGTGGGACCACAGTCTGTGAGCCATTCTGCGTAATCCCCTTTCTCTCCCTATGCGTAGACTCATTCTACAAATGTTGTTTCTCTAACAAACCTTGACTAATACACACGTCACCATGGAAACCATGCTTGGTGTGTAAAGGGTAAGGCTTCAGAGGGGGGTCAGACCTCTGATGGACCTCTATGGCCTTTGCTGCTCTCTGGGGGAAGAATACACTGGGCTTAGGGATCTCTCTTAGTTACTGTTCTAGTGCTGTGAAAAGGTACCATGACCAAGGCAACTCTTATAAAAGAAAGCACTTTACTGAGGTCTTGCTCGCAGTCCCTGAGCATCATAGTGGGGAGTTGAGAGCTTTAAACTCTGTTCTGTAGCAGCAGGTGTGGGGGTGGGGTGCTGAGCCTAGTGTGAGTGTGGGCTTTTGAAAACCCTAGAGACATACTTCTGTCAGCAAGGACACACCCACTCCAACAAAGCCACACCTCCTAATCCTTCTAATCCATTTCAAACAGTCCAAACACTTGAGCCTATGGGGGCCATCCTCACTCAAACTACCATAGGACCCATTCTGTTTCATATCTGTACAGATGTGAGCCTTGATGGGACACCCTGTCTGAGCACTTCAAATTAACCAAGAGACTTGTGGCATCTCCTGACTAGAGGGGATGGAAAGTTGGTGGGATAGAGCGGGGAGGTGTCTGTTTAGCTTTATGGACATTTCTAGGCAATGTCAGCTGGGCTGTGGCCCAGCCCAATATCACAGTTGCCTGCTGGGACCTGTGTAGGTTGTGAGAAGTAATCAGAGGCAAGCTGTCATTGCAATGTGCTAGAAAATGTGGGGGACATGGTAGGTTCTGCTGCCTTGCCCAGAGGCTTCTGGCCTGCACCCATTCTGTATTTTTGAGACAATCCAAAGGAGTTAGGTAATATTCTAGGCTGAACCCTGTTTGACTTGGGAGCAAAATACCAAAAATCAGGCTCACTGGGAAGTCCCTCAACAGATGGGTATCATCTGTGCAGCATACCTGCTCAACATTGGAAGTCCCCAGAGTCCAGGCATATTGGCCACAGAGGACTAGTAGAGTCATAGACCCACATGGTCCTAACTCTATCCTGAGCTCAAAGAGAAGCCTCAGGAGGGGGAGATGCCAGACGTTTCTGGAGCCAGCTCAGACAAAGATCTGCATGCCTTCCAGTCCAAAAGAGAACAGAGGGCTCAGCAGATGAACACTGGAGGAAGCTTCACGACCTGTGTCACTACCCACTGGGCCAACTAGGGATCTGTAAGCGATCCTGTTGGGAGAAGGTGGAGCCCCACTGAACACTGACTGGAGGCTTGCATCTCTGTGGGGCACGGGATGGCTACAGTCTTGTGCACGTTTCCCTCCACCTGTGCAAGTACATGACTATGAGTCCCTGAAATGGGTTGTCTTTGGGGAGCGGCCAGCACAGCTGGGCTTCTGCAGTACAGTGACCTTGCCTAGCATGTCCTGTAAGTAGAGCTTCCTCGGCCTGGCTTCCCCCACACCCTGTCATGCTAAGGCTCCTGTCCCCACAGTGGCCTGTTCTTTCTCCCAGTCTGAGGAGGTTTGGCCTCTTCTAGAATGTTTGGAAAACGAGACATCGTATTCTCTGTGAGGGAGAGCATCCCTCACTAGTGCAAGGTCACTGCATGTTCCCTTGCCCAGCTGTCTTCTGTCATTTAGAACAGCTTACACGTAGTCCCTGCTCCAGTTGGTACAAGACGGAGGTGTCCTAGTTTGCTTTTTTTTTTTTTTTTTTTTTTTTAGGTTTTTCGAGACAGGGTTTCTCTGTGTAGCCCTGGCTGTCCTGGAACTCACTCTGTAGACCAGGCTGGCCTTGAACTCAGAAATCCGCCTGCCTCTGCCTCCCAAGTGCTGGGATTAAAGGCATGTGCCACCGCCTGGCTCCTAGTTTGCTTTCTATTGCTGTGATAAAGACCACGACCGAAAGCAACGGAGGGAGGAAAGCACTTATATGTGGTTCACTCATCCTGATCACTGAGGGAAGCCAGGACAGGAATTCACACAGGGCAGTAACCTGGAGGTGGAAGCCAAAGCATGGACCTTGGAGGGACACTGCTTGCTGGCTTGTTTTCGGACTCACGATCAGCTAACTAATACAGTCCAGGTCTAACTGCCCAGGAATGGCGCCTGCCACGGTGGGCTGGATGCCCTCACGTCAATCATCAATCAAGAAAATGTCCTTCAGACTTGTCTGGAGGCCAATCTGATGGAGGCAATTCCTCAGCTGAGAGTCCCTCTTCCCAAATACTATTAGGTTTGTGTCAAGTTGACAAACAACAAGCAAATTAGCAAACAACAATAGGAACCTAACCAGCACATGGGGGTATTCCCTTTTGGGTGCTCACCGGAAAGTGGGTGTGAACATCTTTGTACATGTCATTAATGAAGGTAAAACAGCAACAGATCATGTGGAGACCAAGAACTTTCCATTGTCCTTCTTGTTCTTGAAGACCAAAGGCAGAGCCGTGTAGGGTCACATGACCAGGCTAGGCTATTAGGAAAGAAGTCTGTTGCTCTTGCTGTCCTCACTCAGTTGGCTGAGGGCTTTTTTGCTCTACCTACATAGAAAACACAGGCTAAGGGTCGTGAGGACAAAGTCCTCAAGTGCTAACCAGTCTGCCCTCAGCATGTCCAAGCAGCAGGCAGTGGGCATGCGACGCAGGATAGCATGGCGCCCTCTAGTGTTACAGTCTGGTTGAGGCCTCAGGTACCTGAAAAGATCACCCTTCACAGTAGCCAGAATTAACAGTTCTCATTCTGAAGTCTGAGACCCTTGGTCCTTAAGACCAGACAGATCTTTGGAACACTTCTGCTAACTAGGGCCTGTAGTTTCTGTTTTCTGGGTCTTTAAACCTGTTTATTATTTTCATTTCATTTATTTATCTATTTATCTATCTGTCTATTTATTTATTTATGGCTGGGATTTACATAGCCCAGGTTGGCCTTGAACTTGCTTTATGGCTGAGGTTGACCTTGAACTCCTGAGCCTTCTGCCTCCACCTCCCAAGTTCCAGGATTACAGACTTGGCTACCACACTCGGCTCCTTTATCCTCTTTCAGCTGGCTCCACCTTCTCTAGTCTCTCCTTCCTCTTGCCCTGGCTTCTTCCTGGTTCCAAAGCTTCTCTTCCAGCCTGGACTGATGACCACTCAGTTATCGCCACCACCTTGACTGTTTCCACTGCTCTCTGCCGTCATTGTTGCCTCTTTGTGTTACAATCTCAACTTTCAGGACAGAAGGCAAGTGAAGACCCCTGGAGAGAAGCCTTCACAGGCTCCGTAGGGAATCTGGGTGTCTCCCAGCAACTCACTGGATGAGGTTGCTTATGTAGCCTAAGAGGCAAGAAGGGCTAGGATGCTAGCATGGACTCTGAAATGTGTAATGGGTACTTGTGATACTGAGGGAGCCTGGAGGCCAGCATGGGCTTTGATGTGCTGATAGGTGCCATGGTCACCGTATGTCCCTTCTGCCAGAGCTAAGGAAACTTTTGGCAAAGGGAAACCAGTTTCCCAAGTTCCTGAGGAATGCTGGCTTTTATCTAACTTCCAGATATCCTCCTATAGCCCAGGTTGAGCTCATTGTGGATATTTGGACTGCCCTTTGGAATTCGGGGAACTGGAGTTTTCTTTGAACCTGACATTGTTTCATTTCAGTCTTAACCTTCAGACCAGTTCAGGCTATGAGCAGAAGGGAGAGGTAACAAGCTTAAATTCCAGGCTGTGCAGGCAACACACCCCTATAGGCATATACTTTTCTTAACCTACTTTAATAAGGGTTCAACCTCCCTCTAGCCCACCACCCACCAGAGGTAGTAGGAAAGAAAGGTTATTAGGATATGGGCGAAGTGGATCTGTTTAGAAATAGTTCTTTGGGGTGATCCCAATTTTCATTGTTCTCAGTCCAGTCTACTAGTAAACACCAAATATAAACCAGCAGCTACAGTTCTGTCCACTTGGCAGATACTACACACGAATCAGCAAGGGCAGTTCAATCCAGAAGAAACTGCAAGGCTGTCCAACCGAATGAGTCCACTGAAGTGGCAGTTCTTTGATGAATTTCTCTCTATGACGTCACCACAAGCAAAGCTCAACAATGCAATGTAAGGCAAAACAGTACATACATGTCGTCAGTGAAAAGTCTTGCGTGGCGGAGCAAAGCAAACCAATCCTCAAGCTTCCACTGTCTATGGAGTCATATTTATATTCCTTCTAAACATTATGTGCCCTTTCACGTTTGCTATAGCAAACATCCTTTTACCTGTGTCTGTTTTAGTGAAATATCCTTTTGTGTGTCAGCTTTAGCAAAATATCCTTTCACCTGTGTGTCCCAGTAAAACATCATTTGGCATAACTGACTTTCCAAAGAAACCAAAGTTTCCACTGCACACCCCTTCCCAAGTTTCAAGCTCCCATATGTCTGCACTCGAAGTGGCTAACACTCTGGGGCTCTGGGGATTTTCAACCTGCAAGTCACTGTCTCTGCCCAGTTAGTGATGGCAGCAAGGGAGTACCTGTCCTCTCTGTTCCTGCAGTCACTGATGTCTGAGTGCCAGGTATTCCTGGGTTCCTGCATCAATGAATTTTGGTGGTATTCACCACCCTATTTCTCCTAACCCCTTCCAGAATAAACCCCACCCATCCCAATTTTCTGCTCTCTCTTGTTTAAAAAAAAAAAGTCATAGAGTGCTGTTTGTGCTGCTCATATGCTTTTGTGTGTGGCCATCCAATGGTCGACCAGGAATTGCATCCTTAAAGAAACTGACTTTCTTTCCTCCAGAAACCATTGGCCGCCAACAGCACCTGAGCTAGAGGTAGGGCTCATGAGACATCCCTCTCCATGCTAGGATGCAGACTGGCTTGATCTTGTACAACCACAGCTGCTAGGTTCACGGATACCATGGTTCTGCCATGTCCAGAAGACACAGCTTCCTTCTGGTCTTCCCCACACTCCAGCTCTCACAGTATCCCTGCCCCCTCTTCCGTGGTGGTCCCCAGCCTTGGAGGGAGTGTGACATAGATGTTCCATTTGTGGCTGAGCACTCGACAAACTCTTATTCTCTGTGAGTTTTTGCGTTAACTGCCATCCACTACAAGAGTTTCTCTGATGAGGTCTGAGAGCCACCCTGTGGGTATACAGACATGAATTTAGAGGGAAGTTGGACACTATGTCCATTTAGCAAGATCATAGTAAGTCCAACACTATGGATCTCATAGTTCGAGGGCAGTCTGGTCTACAGAGTAACCAGAACAACCAGGGCTACACAAAAAAAACCCTGTCTCAAAAAAACAACAACAAAAAAAAAACAAACCAAAAAAAAAAAAAAAACCCCAAACAAACAAAAAACCTCAAACCAAAACCCAAACAAACAAACAAAACGAAAAACCAAAACCAAAACAGCAACAATAAATCAACCCAACCCAACCCAACCCAAAAAACTCTATAAAAATTCATGAATCAAGGCCTGGCACGCAAGTAACCCTGAGTGCCCAACACTGCATAAGGCCTGCTCCATAATGGTGCAAGCCTGGATTCCCAGCACTAGGGAAGTTGATATGGAAAGGGATATGGAGTTCAAGGTTAACCTCAGCTACTTATTGAGTGGTCAGCCTGCCACTTCCCCAAAGGTGGGGAGGGGGAACTATAAAGAGTCAAGAGTACTGAAGTGTTGTCAAACTGAATAGAAGCCAAGATAGAAAGTCTGAAGCCTGTCTGGCTTTGCTATAGGGAATCACAGCGAACTAAGTCATTTAGAGAACCCAGATTAGGGAAATATACCTCACCCCTCTAGCTTTGGACCCTTGAAGTCCTAAATATTTGAAAGTCAACAGTTGTTTTCCCTGAGACCCATCCATACATTTCCATACACAATACAGCATCTTTTAATTTCACAAGCATTTTAGAGTTGTGTTGTGACTGTATCCTGAGGGTTAGACTTGATCATTCTCAGCTTGAAGCAAGCAGTTGACTGAGACCACACCCACAGGACCATCGACTCCCCGGTGAAAGGAGGGAGGAGGCTAAGGAGGCTCACACTGCACCCCTGTGATATACAAATGGTTGGCTGTTGTCAGGGAGGAGAAATGTGGTGGTAAACCAGCACAAAAACTGTACATGCTTCTGCTGGTAACCTTTCCCACATGCTCCCAGTGGTGGGTCTGACACTTTGATCTACTGTTGGACCATGTTGGGGGAAGGCAGACTTTTGTTTAAGTATCCTCGGACTCTTTTTCACTCGGGCTGCTGGGTCCTCAGAGTACCACATCCACAGATTTTCCCACGCCATCTGCACTCATTGACTTGTTCCCATCTTCCTTATCCCTCCCCCCCCCCCAACACAACAGGGTGACAGGAACTCAGACGCAGCTCCTGGCTCACCATCTCTGTGAGTTCTGTCACTTACGGGCTACAATGCTTCCTCTCGTCTAGTTAATTCTGATCCCCACTTTTCTGACAACATATGTGTTTACTTCTGGCGCATTATACCCTAGCTGCTCTCGGTTTCTCCTTATTCATTTAGTGTAACAATTCTATTCCAAGTGTATGGCAATAGCTCCCCAGGAAAAAAACACATTGCTTTGAGCATTAGATACAAAGAAAGCAGCCTTTCTCACTGCACTTTTAACGTGAATGGCGATTTAAAACAAAAAACAAAAATGAAAACATAAAAAGCCATTCAGATAAGCCAACCTCTTCTCTGAATCTAGTACATGAATTTTTGAGGTATTGTCAAAATTTGTTTGAGAGAGAGAGAGAGAGAGAGAGAGAGAGAGAGAGAGAGAGAGCGCAAGCGCGCTGTGGACTGGATGCAGTACCCAAGGACATCAGAAGAGGGTGACAGATCCCCTGGAACTGGAATTTCTGGTGTTTGGGAGAGCAGCACCTGCTCTTAACTCCAGCCCCAGGTTTTCCTGGTTGTTTATTATGTATTTTTTCAAGTGCCTTAGGCAAGAAACCCCCTTTTCATTAAGGTAAAAGAAATAACTTCAGAGATGTTCATGGTTGGGCTGCAGCTAGGAGAGAGACAAGGTTGGTAACTGTTTTAAACTCCAGCCAGTGAAAGAGTAAGGGCAGAGGAGCTGGGGACTGAAGCCATTGTCTGCGATCTCTGTGTCCACACCGAAGCTCGCCTGAGGATATGTGGGTTTGAGAGACAGTAAGGAAGGACACTCTAACCTGACTGAGCTCTTTGAAGACCCTGAGAGTGGATGAAAGGGACACTTCTCTCCACCCCAGAGCCTCTGATACTTATTTCTTTTCTTGCTGTCTCTTGGACTATATACTATGGTACAGCTTCTAAAATTAAAGTAAGATTAGCCAGACATGGTGGCTCACATCTTTAATCCCTGCACTCAGAAGGCAGAAACAAGTGGATCTCTATGAGTTTGATGCCGGCTTGGTCTATATAGTGAGTTCCAGGATAGCCAAGGCTATGTAGAACCTGCCTTAAGAAAGAAAGAAAGAAAAGAGAGGAAAGAAAGAAAAGAAAGGAAAGAAAGAAAAGAAAGGAAAGAAGAAAGAAGAAGAAAGAGGAAAGAAAAAAGTTGATTCTGAGAATCCAACAAATCTTAAAAAAGTTGACACCACTTTTGACTTTAACATAAATTTAAATTTAGTAATGAGGAGGCGTGGCCAAAGGACCGAAGCTCCAATAGGCTAACACCATCATGCATCTGTATCTGGTTTGTAAAGATCAGGAAAGATGGTATAAAGGGCTTTATGTACAGGCCCTCACAGTTCTTTCCCAGGAAACAGGGCTATGCAAAACAAAAAGTGGGAATTTAGTCTTGTGGTACACACGAGGATTAAAAGCTTCTAGCCTTGTCATTACTACACAGAACACATTCCTCCTGAGGAAATGTCTGGACTCTCAGGGGCAGTTAAGAATCTACGCTCCCAAGCCAAGCAGTAATGGCGCACACCTTTAATCCCAGCACTTGGGAGGCAGAGGCAGGCAGATCTCTGGGTTTGAGGCCAGCCTAATCTACAAAAGGAGTCTATAGATGCCATTCTATGTTAGGACAGCATGCACCAAAACTGAGTCTGCCTCTAAAATTCCCCAGAATAATTGAATATCAGAATAATTGAATATCAAAATGTGTGGCCACTTAAATTTTTTTAAAATTCAATTTTATTATGTGATGACATTTATTATTTTTATTATTTTTTATTTCTTGGCATGCCAATTTTTGTAGATAAAGAATATTCCTGAGTTAGGCGTGGTGGTACACATCTTTAATCCCAGCACCAAGACAGGAGCATCTCAGAGATCAAAGCCAGCCTGGTCTACAGATTGAGTTCCAGGACAGCCAGGGCTACACAGAGAAACCCTGTCTCAAAAGCAAACAAGCAAGCAAGCAAACAAACATATAAACTAATGTTCCTGAAAAAGGAATCCCATAGCAACCCACAGAGACCAGAAGAGGGCATCAGATCTTCTAGAAGTGGAGTTACAGATGATTGTGAGCCACCCAAAATCATTGTTAGTATTGTCCAGAATAATAACAATTTGCTTAGGAAATCATTGCTAAAATCTGTGCATCTGTATCTAATGCTAAATTTCGTAGTTTGATGAAATTTTTAATCATATGCCTCCAGAGAATGTTGTTTTGTGTAAAAAAAAAAACATTTTAAGGTCTTATGAAACATTTAATAGATCCAAAGATATCATTTTAGTAGATTTTAAGATGGTGAGAGTATCTCAGTATGTATTTATCAGGCCTTTCAAAACACATATGCACATACGGATTTTTTTTTTTTTTTTTTTTTTTTTTTTTGGTTTTTCGAGACAGGGTTTCTCTGTGTAGCCCGGGCTGTCCTGGAACTCACTCTGTAGACCAGGTTGGCCTCGAACTCAGAAATCCACCTGCCTCTGCCTCCCAAGTACTGGAATTAAAGGCGTGCGCCACCACTGCCCTGCTCCGATGTTTTTTAAAAGTACATATTAATGCTGCTGTTGGGGCATTTGCCCTTCGTGAGAATTAGGATACTGCCTATGTGTGATTTGTGCGGGCCACAATCCAGAGGAAGGAACAGCGCCGGGAAATAATAGTAATGTTTCCGTTTTACTACTATTCCACGTATTGTTCTTTCCTCTAAGAAATGTTTATTTATATAGTTAATAAAACGGCCGCGCTTTTTCTTGTTTATCTAGCTGTTAGCTTGGGCGTCGCTCTCTCGGGTCCCTACATTTCCTCGGGGGTGGGGGCGGGGGGCGGACGGACAGACGGACGGACGGACAGTGGACTAGGAACCAGAGCTGGCGCCTGAATGCTGCCAGGTACCCGTCATCCCGGACCGGCCGCGCTGGTCTCGGTGCCCGCCTGGTCGGTCCCCGTCATCCCTAACCGGCGGTCCAGACCCCGAGTCCTGCCTGATCCCCTCACCCTTGCCTGGCTGCCCCTGGCCCTCCGCGGAGGCGGCCGCCATCTTTCAGGGCGGGGCCCGCGGCCGTGCAGCCGCTGTCAATCGGATCCTGGGTCCCACAGTCCCCGGGAGGCCCCCCGTTCACAAGCATCCCTCAGTTCCCCTCCAGCGTCCCCTCTCCCGTGAGTGTTCCTCCAGCACTGTGTGCTCCGTGGGTCACCGCGGGAGACGGAGGAGGAAGAGCCAAATGTTTGTTGCCGAATGACAGCTTGGCATCTTCCCGGCCGCCGTTCAGGTCGGAGCCGCAGGATTCTGAACTTCTCCTCCGCATCCGCGAGCGACAGCGCTCTGTTCTAAACCTCCGAGCCGAGGAGCGAGCCGGCGAAGCGAGGCCTTTAGCGACACAGAGTCACAAGCTTGCTGTGACCTCGTGGCGCAATGGTAGCGCGTCTGACTCCAGATCAGAAGGTTGCGTGTTCAAGTCACGTCGGGGTCAAGTTAGGTTTTTTTTTCACCTTCAATCACGTCAGAATAGAATAAATACCAAGTCATAAAGAAGATGTTAGATCAGTACCGGATCAAACCGCCTTTCTCCACCCCTTATAAGACAGCCCTCCTTTTTATCTTCCTTGAGACTATAAACACCCGGATGCTCGGGAAAGCGATGAGTTCTGATGACCGACAGGAGGTGCTGCAGGTACAGCCAAATCAAGGTGGCACCTAGGGGAAGGTGCGCTGACTCAGCCTCTAACCCCAGCGCCCTGGTTCACCCCTCGGATTCCGCCCTCTTCCCTCCAGTTACCCGGGCTTGTGTGAGCAATCAACACGGAGCCTTGTGCTTCTCTCCTTGTTTGCCTTGAACTTATTTTTCTCAGCTCCCGACTCTAAACGGCTCTTGGACTGGAGATGACCGTCTGTCTGGTGGTCATATCCTCAACATCTGTAGCCTGTTCTCACCCCTACAAGTCCAGTACAACCCTTAGACCTGAATGTTTGTTTCATGTTTGTTAATAGCTTTATTTTAAATCTTTTTTTCCAAGGGTAGATTGATGTAGAAAATAAAAGCAGGCTGCATCGAAATTATAAACACGAAACTCAAATTGAATATCTTTTATCTAAAATACTTGGACCAGCAACAGGGACCAGAGCTGTTTCAGAATTTTAAAAACTTTTGAAACGCAGGCTTTCTATTACTATTGCTATTACTATTGCTGGGATGAAATACTATGACCCAAAGCAACTTGTGGGTTTGAGAAAAGGGTTTATTTTGCTCACAGTTTCACATAACAGTTCATCATCACAAGAAGTAGGGGCAGAAACTCACCAAGGCAGGACCTGGAGGGAGCTGATGCAGAGGCCATGGAGGGGAACTGCTTACTGGCCTGCTCTCCGTGGCTTGCTCAGCCTGCTTTCTTATAGAACCCTGCACCACTTGCCCAAAGTGTCCCACCCACAATAGGCCAGGCCCTCCCTCATCAATTACTAAGTCCCACAGACTTGCCTACAGCCAGATCTTAGAGGCATTTTCTCAGTTGAAGCCTCCTCCTCTCTAATGACTCTAGCTTGTGTAAGGTTGACATAAAAATAGCTGGTATATTGGCATACATGTAATTGCATATCTTTGAAATAGGACTCAAATTCAAACACAGAATCTACTTATGTTTCTCACATATCTTGTGCTCTGTCTGAAGATAATTGATATGATAGTCCTGGTGTCCCTGCATCTGATGTTCACCTGGCCTGTGAAATCAAGGTGTAGAATTTTCCAGCTGACCCAGGTAGCATGTCACTGCTCAAAAAGCTTTGGGCTTTGGAGCACTTTGAATTTTCAGATTAGAAGTAGCCAACCTGTAAATACTGATGGTACTGAAATATGTATCTGTATTTAGAAATGTGAATGGTGACTCTGTTGTGATGGCACAGGACTGTAATCTTAGATTTTGGAATGCTAAGTCCGGGAACTGCAAGCTCAAGGCTATCCTGGGCTACATATCAAGACCCTGTCTCAAAAAAAGTGGTGGATAACTGCATAAAAGATATTCGATACTGAAAGTATAAAATTTAATGTGAGGCTTCTCAGCTTCTATTCCAAATGCCAATTCTAACTATTCACTGAGTTCTGTAGATGTTGGTTCTGGCTAATTTTGGTGTATGATGTTTTTATTTGTAATGTTTTCAAATAACGAAGTTTACTGTAAAAAGGATTATACACATCAATTTTAGGACAGTGTATCACATCTAGAGAATGAGGAAAAAGAGACTGTGTATGTTTAACTGCTCTTTCTCACCGAAGAGTGTAGTCTTCGTGTGGGTCGTAAAATGTGACTTTTGGGTATGGTTTACTCCACCTGTCTGGTATCAATGGAGGTAAATTCCTCTGAATGAGATGTCAGTATATATAAGGTCGTAGACAGAACTTCTTACCGTAAAATTTAAAGGAAAAGATATTAAAGATATTAAGGGGGCTGAGGAGTAGCTCAATTGGTAGAATGTTTACATAGCATGCACCAAATCCTGGGTTCGATTCCTGGACATGAGTGTGATAGATCCCTAATACAAAGAGTGAACTGAAAAATTTACAAAGACATGAGGAGATAGAAAGTTTGAGAAAGTGTTAAGATAATGAAAATAGAAGGGAAAAATATCTAAGCCTAAGCAGCCTCTCTGAAAAAGATAATAGAGAGTGGGGGAGGAGAATACTCAGAGACAGGGTGATTCTCGTCCTCAGACTCTGAAGAGGTCAATATTCTGTACTCTAAGCATGATATAAGACTCCATCTTGAATGAGAAATGTCTCCCACAGGCTCATATGCTTGAACACTCAGTCCCCAGTTGGTGGCGCTGTTTGGGTAGGTTATAGAACCTTTAGGAGGTGCTTTCCTTACTGGAGGAAGTATGCCATTTGGGTTGGCTTTTGGGGCTTTTGGTTTTATAGTCTGGCCCTGTTTCCTGTTCTTCTCCTCCCTCCTTCCCTCTCTCTTTCTCTCCTCTCTCTCTCTCTCTCTCTCTCTCTCTCTCTCTCTCTCCTCTCTGTCTCTCCTTCCTGTCAGGCAGCCTCACGGCTCCATGATGGACTGTGTTCCCTCTGGACCGTAAGCTATACCCCTTTCCTCAAAGGCTAATGCTTGGCATTTTATCACAGCAACAGAAACATAACTGAGATACCATATAATGACATGGTGCAATAAAGAAATAGTTTCTAAAAAAAATTGCAGATTACTTACAAAAACAGATAATAATTTGACTGAAACAGAATTTGCAGCAACAGCAGCAATGGGAACCAGAAAAAAACTGTTCTCATGATTCCTCAGTGCTCAAAGAGAAAATTACCAACCTAGAGCCTTAAAAAGAGGGGCATTGGGAACAAATACACTACTACATCTCCCCAGGATGGACTGTCCAATGGATGTGATTCAGGAAAAAGAAGAATGTTGGGTTGCCAAAGAACTTGTGGGCAGAGAAAATGCAGACAGACAAACAGAATTGAAATATTGAGACGTGCAGGATAGCATCTTTCTCAGAAGTAAGATTAGACTCTATCTGTCTAGGATCACATCAAGTGTGTCAAAAAATAGGAAACCCACATAGCAGAGATAGGGACTGGAATATAGCTCAGTTGGTAGAGTATTTACCCAGCTTGCACTGTTGGGTCTGGGGTAGTGCAAACGATGAGGACCATGCAGTACAAGTTAAGCAGGGACAGCTTATTTACCCAGGACGTCCAAAGCTAATAGATTAGGGGTATGGCCAGACTTGGGAGGTGGAACCACAAACCAAGCAGTTGGTACACAGGCCTTTTTAAGCAAAAAGAACACACTGCACACCACACCACACACACAGAGGAAGGGGGGCAGTAGCCAATAAGGTTGTAAGGGTTGGGACAAGCTAATTAGGGCAGAGGGCAAATGAAGGAGACAAGCCTTGGGTCTATCCCCAGCACACACACACACCCAAAGACTAGAGACAGCATCTGTAACTGATTAGAAATTCGATTGGCTGGCAAACAATTAGTTAAATTCTGAAGTTGTAGGGCTGAGGGTGCTGCGTAGTTGCAGGCCGTGTGCTCAGAATGAGAAAGGTTCAATCCTCAGACTCAAGGTTTGATCAAATTAAGAGATGACTGAATGGACATATCTAGAACTTCTCAGTCAACAGCTACAGCAGTGTTCTTGATCTCACATGGAACGGTTCATAAAAGCTCAATCACACTGTAGGTTTTAAAGTAAAAGTCCCAACAAATCAAAGCACAGGTGTCATTCAGGCTACCGGCTATGACCAGATCATCAGTAAAGTAGAAGCTAATTCAGAAGAGACTGTGAGTTGGCATGGCACTGACTGCTTTAATCCCAGCACTCAGAGGCAGAGGCAAGCAGATCTCTGTGAGTTTTAGCCCGCCTGGACTACATAGTTCTAGGCCAGCCAAGGCTGCATAATGAAACCACATATGAAAAACAAACAAACCCCAACGGTCCCAACAACGAAAGCAAAACCCCTCAAACAAATTTTAAAAACCTAAAAAAAATTAGCTTCTTATATTACAGAATTAACAACAGCAGCAAACATACCCAGCCTCTTTTTTAAAAAAAATTTCACCTCAATATTACTTTACAGGTCAAAATAAACTCAAATTCTTGGACTTTTGCATGAGTCCATTTTCTGTCACTGAAAGAAAACATGCCTGAGGCTGAGGGCTCATCTTGGGAAGAGATTTACTTAGTTCAGATTGGGATGCTGTGGAGAGCCATGATCTAGCTGCCATGAGAGGCGTGGCTTGAGAGGCGGCTGAGAGCTGGTGAGAGGCGCAATGCACCATTGAGAGGAGTCTTCGGGTCAAGCCCACAGCTCCTGGGGCATTGTGTGCCCTTCAGTTCCTGAGAAACCCAGGCACTCTTTCAGGCAGTGGAGCACTTCAGGCTTCTTTGTGTTTCTAGAAGCTTATAGAAGTTTGTCAAGACAATTGGTCTTAGGAATTAGTCTTGTGCACCTTGTATAGTTTGCAAATATCACTCTATTCTGGCAACTACAATTGTATTGATCCTGGTCATTCCCATTATATTGTTTCTGTTCATGGTATAAATGTCTGATTGCTTGCAACAAACTTGTCACAGCCTCAGTCTGGCTGAGACCCCTCCAAACTGAGCTTGACTTCCATTCTCATTGGCCATATTGGGTAGCCGTGGCCCAGAAAGTTAGCTCTGGATTCAGAGTGTGAAAATCCTAGCAGTGGCCTGATGTCTTCTCTGGTGATGAACTTCTGGTTTCACAACATCACTTGGGAGTGTATGTGAATGGAAAGAAGCCAGAGTGACTAGGGAGGGGTCTGTCCTGCCTATTGATGATTGACTGATTGATTGGTAAGGGTGATTGAATAGTCTCTGTATCTCTGTGTCTCGGTGTCTGTCTTCTGTCTCTGTCTCTCTCTCTCTGTGTCTGTGTGCATGCATCTGCATGTGCATTTGAATAGGTCAGAGGTCACCCTCAGGAGTTATTCCTTAGGTGTTTTCCACCTTGTATTTTGGGGTTTAAGATTTTTTTGTTTTACCTTTACTTAATATTTTGTGGACTGTGTCACATATCAATTAATATTGAGAGTTCAGAGACAACAGTCTAGAGCATTCTTGGGCATGGATTTTTTTTTTTTTTTTTTTTTTGAGATAGGATCTTTTGGGAGCAATGTACCCTTGAATGAATGAATATTTGACAGGAGCACAGCTCTGTCAAGGACCCCAGTGTCCTTGGGAATGACCTTCTCCCTAGTATGGGTGTTGACAGTATGTGGGAAAAGTATCAACCACAGCTTTCTCCTTCTTGCTGACTGTTGTAAGCGCCTGTGTTACTTACTGCGCCAAGGTTTCCTGATATGGCTGTTGAGAAATGAAAATCAGGCATAGGTTGGAGGGGCCAAAGCAAAGCCGAGACTGTGACAATTTTATTGCAAACAATCAGATGTTTTATACCCTTATCAAAAACAGAATATAGTGGTGATTACAGTTGTTGCCAGAATACAAAGACATTTGCAAGCTATGCAAGGTACAGAAGATTAAAGTCTTGTGACATTAATTGACAGTTGTCTTGTATCTTCCATGCTTCCTTGACTTCTAAGAAAATATGCAGGAAAACACAAAGTGGCCTGAACATGTCACTGCCTGAGGGAGGGACTTGGTTTCTCAGGAACTGAAGGGCACACAATGCCCAGGAGCCATGAACTCTATGCGCATGCCTCTCAATCAGGCAGACTCCATAATTCCCTGCAGACTATAGACTGAGCCTGCTCCCCTGCAGAAACCCCCTACTGGACTTAGCTGACCCATCACCCCATTCAGCTGTATAGAATAAACATGCTGAGTGTCCCTGATGCTGATTGTGTCTCTATCAGAGTGTGTGGCTCAACCAATTCTAGCTATTCTGTACGTGTGTCTGTCTTTTCTTCATTCTCTGTTGCTCCAGTCAGATCAACCTCCCAAATACATAGGCTGCAGCAACATCTCCTGGACTTCCAGGCTAAAAACACTCCCTGACTTCTCGGTAGCTGGGGTTACAGGCCCATGCCTCTGTACTTAGCAGAATTTTAAGTAAGAGAGCAAGTGCCGGCCCAAAATGCAGCCTCAGCAAAACCAACACCCAGAAAACCTTAAAGAGACAGGGAGAGAACAAATCTCAAACAAGTATCTCAGTTATTAGTGTCTGGGGGAAGCCTTGAGTATGTTGTTGACATAAGCCCGGCCAGGTGAAGGACCCTAGCCTCAGACCGTGGGGAAATGACAAAGTCTTCCCCTGGGGTGAAGCTCAGAGGGATGGCAAAGCTGTCTGTGTGCAGTTGTTGACATTGTGTGTGGAAAATATTTACTGTAGCTCTCTCCTCTACGATGCTTCTACATAGCTGCTCCTACTGAGATCAGCTAAGCCTGCCTCTGTTTGGCTGTGTAGAATAACTCTGGCTCTCTGTTTATCTGTATGTGACAACCTTCTATCTCCCTGTTCGGCTGTATGCAGTAACTCTGCCATGTGTTTCCCTGTATAATAAACACACTGAGATTCAGAGCGCCCAGTCTACCTGATCCCAGCTTTTCTGTGTGTTTGTCTTTATTCCCTTGCTGCCCAAGACATGTCTAATCCTCGAAGCTGTGCAAAGGACTCAGCAAGTATGTTAGGAACCGAAAAGAAGACATTGTCAGGTAACTGTGTGGGAACAGAGCAGAGCCCAGAGAGACGAGGCCATGTAGGCAGGGACCTCCTATATAGGACCCTGGGTGAAGTATTATGTGTGGCTTCTCCATGCCATCTGTGGCCTGCCGTCCCCAACCTTATACTCTGTCTTCTTACTGTGACATCTCAAGAGTTTCTTCTGTTTGTCACATCTCCATATATGGCCCTCCCTTGTGTTGATTCCAGCATGTAAGTTGATCAAGCGGCTCTTCTGTGGATGGCCGATGTCATCCATGCCCTCTGGCTTCAGTGTGGCCCATGCAGAGTGGCAGTGAGTTGAAGGATGGAGACGTAGGACAGGGACAAAGCTCATGGCAGCACGGAGTCAGCTCCAGCTCTGAGACAGAGTCTGGATAGCAAGTAGAAGCCTGGAGGACTCCAGGTCGCTGGGTTCCCTACTCCCCAGACTACTCATGAAGCTGGCTTCCCAGCTAGATTTGGCAGCAAGGGGCTGCCTGCAGGGCTGTTGCTGGGCACAGACAGTAGGTTGTTAGCACTCTATTTTTATATCTGGTCTGGCCATTGCCCATTCCTATATTTAATCATCTCTGAAGGGTGCTTCCAGCTGCCTCTCACAGGGTCACTGCAAACTGCAGCCTTAATGGGGCACACAGGCCGCCATCTCTACAGTTCACTCTTGTCCTATGCTGCAGTTAGCCCTTGCGTGCCTTCAGGCCTGAAGGTGTCAGCAGGGTAAAACCTAGTTCCTTACCAGCCCAGCATGCTGGACCTGCTCAGTCTATGCCAGGAGGCGTTTCCCCAAAGACTGATGCCCGAGGCTGCAGCACCAAGGACTCCAATATGCAGTGTCTGGTGGTTGAATCAAATACAGGCGTCTGGTGTTTCCTGTAATCGGGCTAGACATTTGCAGGTTGTCGAGAATGGACCTCCTGCCTGCCAAAATTTGCTTTGGGGCCCAGCTCTTTCCCTGGCAACACACTGATTTTTTGAGGAAAAGAACATTTCATTGTTGCTCCTCCTGAAGACTTAAATACCACCAGAAGGGAAAAAGGTGGCCATAGCCAAGCTTTGCTGAGGCGCGCTGAGGGAGTGCTGTTTCCTCCTGGTAGACTATGGTGATTTTATAGACTTAGTGGTCTTTAAAAAATGTTTTTCTTAGCATATTTTAGTCATACATACAGAATGAGGATAATGGGCTTTGTTATGACATACATACATATACTCACACACATATATACATATATATCTCTCTATGTAAACACACACATGCACATACACACATACATATATATCTCTTTCTATAAACACACACACACACACACACACACACACACACACATACACACACACACACACAATGTTTTTGATCACATTAGATCCCTGAAACCCTTTCTTGTCCTTTCACCTATCCCTTTCTTTTCTCAAGAATCCCTTCCCACCCTCTCATCCTGCGCATGTGTGACCCAGTGAAGCTGGTTGGGTTGCTTACAGGAACATGGATGAGAGGTTGTTAGCAGCAGCATAGACACCCTTCTAGTGGCTACACTACTGAAGAGTACCAGCACACCCTCCTACCTAACTGTCTCTAGATTCTCAGGGAGGGACGCGGCCTCTCAGTACCTTCCTCTTTCATGACAGAGTATCAAGAGGCCTGATATTGTGTAGGTCGACACAACTGCTGCTAGCTCAAGAGTTCTACACCTTGTCACACCTGGTCGATGCTGTCCCACGGTATCCCACCCATCCTCCCGCTCCTATATTCTTCTGCATTCCTGGAACCTCCAAGGGGTGATATAGATGTCTCATTCATGGATGTATTGGAAAAGAACCCCAAATTGTTGAGAAAAGGTATTTCCAGTGACCAA
This sequence comes from Mastomys natalensis, assembly GCA_021653895.1. NCBI lineage: Eukaryota > Metazoa > Chordata > Mammalia > Rodentia > Muridae > Mastomys > Mastomys natalensis. Next base: position 114,844 of record JAJTUV010001414.1, on the reverse strand, counting down.
TTACCTAACATCAGAGAAACACCAGACACTTGTATTTTGATTTATACCACTGGACACATGTATAGAGCACAATAACCAGGACTTGGCAGGCAAGCACACCAGGGCAGGAAGATCAGTTTTTACCCCAATGTAGTGTATTGTATCTTACCCTATTGATGGGAGCTTGACCTAACAATATGACTCAGTTGATAATTCATAGTTGGCATGAAGTGGAAGGATGTGATAGAACCAAATTTTAGCAATGTCTGGCATTCAAGACTTGGGCAAGCAGGTGTGTATGCAGAGGCTCACAGGATGGGGGAGATTTATAGAACCCTGGCTAGGCCTTTTTGGGCTAGCCATCTGTCTTAGTTAGGGTTTCTCTTGCTGTGATGAGACACCCTGACAATGGAAACTCTTATAAAAGAAAGCATTTAATTGGGCTGGCTTACAGGTTCCGAGGTTTAGTTCATGATTATGATGGGAAACATGGCAGCCTTGGGCAAACATGGTGCTGAGGAGGCACCTCTACATCTCTGTTCGTAGGCAACAGGAAGAGAGAGTGACACTAGGCCTGGCTTGGGCATCTGAAAGTACAAAGCCCACCCCCAGTGACATGTCCTAATCCTTTCAAATAATGCTACTCCCTATAGGCCTATGGTGGCCATTTTCATTCAAACCATTGCACCATCTTTGGTGGAAAGGAGTTCCTCACAGCTGGGCATCTAACAGTCACTTATTCTTAGCACACTGGCAGGTTATGCATCTCTACAGTTATGGGTGCCCACTGCAAAAAGCTTCTTTGAGTGCAACTGACACAGCACTAATCTATGGCCAGAAACACATCGTTTCGAAGGCAGTTTGACGGACATGACTTTTCAGGACATGCTGTTAGGTTTATTATTTTTGATGCTCTTAAATTTATTTTGGTACATGATTTTCGATCAAAAGAATGGGGTCTGAGTGTATCTCTGGCCCTGAATGGTGGCATGGTATCCTCAAGTATCCCTGAAGATCATGAGACATAGTATTAGTACTGCATCTTCTCTTAAGCACTGATTAAAAAGGATCAGCCAACCACAGGGACCGGAGAATGTCTTACTGAAAACTCTAACAGGCTGGTGACACAGCGTGGCAGTAGAGGAACTGATGATGTGAGTTTTATCCTGGGTACCCACATGGTGGAGGGGAGAGAGCAGACTTTCTCAAGTTGTCATCTGACCAGGCACATGCACACCCCCTGCCATGTACAAGCATACCCACTAAGTGAATGAATGAATGAATTCATAAGTGAATGAATAAGTGTAATAAAAAATGTAACTTCAAGAAATGTAATTCTCTTGAGATATTTAAAGGAGTTGGGAGGACTGACTGCCCTTTAATGAGCTGGGTGTGTGTACAGTCTAGATGCCCCCTTCTGATACAGTTGCTCCCAGATCCCTACTTCGAGGTCGGCTCTCTTTCCTGAGTTCTAATTTGGAGAGCATAACTTCCCCTTTCCTTCTTTCCTTTTCTTTTTGGATGTCCCAGATGGGTTCCCGTTTAGCCCAGGTTTCCTTGGACTCATTCCGTATCTAGGCAGACTTTCTGTGTCTGTCTCCTAAGCACTGGGATTAGAGGTCAGTGCTGCCCAGAGAACCTTTCCTTTCACAGATGCTGGGGGAAGGCACCACCCAACATAGCATCAAAGAAATGCTGGAAGAAAAGGTTTCTGTAAAATGCCTGGCCCTTCCGTTTTCCTCAGGCCCTGGAACTGTCTCCTCCACTTACCTCAGTCCCCTGGTTTTTCTGAGAAAGAGATGAGTGGTGGATTTTGGTAATGGTTGGGCTTTTGAGTGGTTCATGACCACATCCTGTCCCTCTTATATCCAGAGATGCAACAGTGTGGGCTCCGGAGGAGAGGGTGTTTCTGTGGTCTCAAGTCTATGTGTATACCACCCAGGCTGGGGAAGCAGCAAGCAACAGGGCAGGATCTGGAGGCTGTTCATCTTTGAGTCTTCAGAAGTTGATGCTCAGGGAGAAAAACTCCCTGAAGTAGCTCACCTCAGTCTCTGAGAAGGGCAGCTTCTCTTAAGTGGTCTTTAGCTCCCAGGGAGCTGCATGGCTACAACTGAAATTTTAGGACAGAAGCCCCAGCTCTGGCCAGCCCCAGTGAGCAGGGCTCAGCCGCCATTTTGAAATGACCGATGTCATAATGGAAAAGCAGTCAGGATGTCATCCATATGAACAGCCGGGAAGAACAGACAAGGGGGCCTTGGGACGCTTCTTAGTCAAGGCTGGTCTTGCTGATCCCTGTTTTGCTTCAGGTTCTGTAAGGGCCTCAGAAGTCCTTACTGCTTAGGGGGTACCCCAGTTCTTAGGATGTGCTTGCTCCTGCTGTGCTGCCACCCCACCCTGCAGGATAACTGCCCTCACATGGAGAGGGGGCTTCCTGGAAGGATCTGCTCTTCTAGTGTCTGTAACAGGATTGTGCCACTGACTCAGCTACCCTTATCTTTGTGCCTTCAGGCTGGAAGGGGTTGAGACTGGGTTATCGATAGCTGGTCTCCAAGGTGATTAACAAGTGTACCTGCCCTTGAGCAAGAGATGCAAGGGTAAGAAGGCAAGTGCAAAATGAAGACGAGGTGCTGGCCTTTCCTTTCACTTTTGGGAACTCCATGGGCTAAAAGTGAATGAGGAGGCAATCTTCAGACAAAAGCAGCTTCTAAGCCCTTGTTTTATACAGCCAGCCCCAAGGGGAATGGGAAGGGAGGGGTCAGCGTCATGAAGTGCTTTCCTACAGAGGGAAAATTCTCTAAGACAAAGAATGGCAGCCTGCTTCAACCCTCAGGGTGGATTGACAGTGGCTGAGAACAGAGTCAAAGGACCAAGAACACAGAAAACGATTTAAAGTGTGTACAGCAGATTATGCAACTAAATAGGAGATGAGCCCACACACTCCTCCGCTCGCAGGAAAGGAACACATCAAAATATGATTCCTTCCAAGAGAAAGAAAGATAGATTTGTCCTGTTGACTCCTGTTACATGTTCTCGTTTTTTCTCCGGGAGATGATAAAGGATGAAGATGCTGTGTTGATGGAGCCCTACAGGACGGAGGGCTCCATTCTAAACTTTCCTCTGACTAATTATGTGACCTTGGGCAATTGCTTTATATTTGCACTGTCCAACTTTCTATCTGTAATATGGAAATAATAAAGTTTCCAGCCTTGTGTGCCCAGTGGGAGAGCACGGTGGCTGTCTGTGGAAGGTGGCAGTGGGAGAGCACAGTGGCCATCTGTGGAAGATACCTTGAGTGCGCTGGCATAAGCTGGCAGCAGAGAATGGCCCAGCTACCTTTGCCCTTCTAACACCATGGCTAGATTCCTCACTCGGTCAGTTAGAAACAGAAGGTGGCATACATCCCCAACATGGATTAAGAATGGGATTTAGTGTTGTGTGTCTGTAGTATCAGCTACTTGGTAAATAGAGGCAGGAGGATCATTTGAGTCCAGGGGTTTGGAACCGGTGTAGGAAACACAAATATTGTTGAGATTATGCCTCAAAAAATCAGCAAAATAAGAGGCTGGCAAGGCTCAGTGGATGAAGGCACTTACTGCCAAGACTGACGCCCCAAGGATCCACAGGGTAGGAAAAACATTCCCTCCACTGTACTCTGACCGTTCCATGCACACCACAGGAACACACCCAAAGAAATAAGTGCAACGAAATTTTTAAATGAACAAAACAACCCTCCCAACCACAAAACTGAACTAACAAACCCCCTGAGAGACAGGAGACTATGCTGAGTTCAAGGTCAACTTGGGTCATGTGAAACCCTGTCTCAAACAAACAAACAAACAAACAAATAAAAGAAACCCAAATTGAGACTAAGAATATTCTGCTGTTGGCATGATTTTCTGACCCCAGTGTGCTGTAGATGGACCCTTCAAATCCACAAAAAAAATTCAGAAACCAAGACCATCACAGGCAGCCTGACTTATCAGGCAGAGATTTTGACCATGGTTAGAAAGAATACATTTTGAAAGATAGCAGGTTTTTTTCCGGATCTTGCCCGACTCCCACCCCATCGGAACACTGTAGAAGGTGTCGAGGGATGGAGGGAAGAGCCAGAGGATAGATGGGGTGAGTGGCTGTGCAGCTCTCACTGTAAACCAATAAAACTACTGCCTCTCACAGCTGCAGTTACCCACAGAGGATCTGCACAAGACCCATCCTGCCAACGAGGCATCTTGAGAGAAGGGACTCACGGGCCCCATCTTTAACTGCTGAGCTTTTGGAGAGGAAGAACCACCATCTTTAGTTGTGAACCAACTGCTGAGCCCACCAGGCTCCCACAGATAGCTCCAAACCCAGAATTGAACAAACAGCCTTGGTTTGTGACTCAGTGGGTTACAAAACGAACACAGGAACATGAGAAAGGTATTTTTAAGGAAGAGGGGGATGTACAAAGAAAGTAGAGAGATGGGATAGAGTAGGGGGTGAGATTGTCATTGTGCATTACTTATTGTATGTGAAATTGTCCAAGAACGAATTTATTTAATTTAAAAAAGTAGAGCATCCTAACAAGCAAAATGAAATCTACCAGCAGGGGGCGCAAGTGGCATACACCAAAGTAGACAGGGCAGGGCTGGGGGGCATTTTCCCCCTTTACTAGTTGCTATTAAACTTTCTTGTTTAAGTAGCCCAGGCTGGTCTGAAACTCTATGTAGCCCAGGCTAGCTTTGAACCATGGCGATGGTTTTTTGAATCCTGCCTCAGCCTCCTGAGTGCTAGGATTACAGGCAGGAGCCACTACATCCAGCTTGTCCGTCTGTTCTTAAACGTTACACTTTTTTTTTCATCAAAAATCTTTGACTTAGGGCTAGTGGGATGACCCAGCTGTCCAGCAGTTTAGCTGTTAAGGACACTTACTGCCCTTCCAGTCTTCGGAGGCTCAGTATGGTTCCCAGAACCCACATCAGGGGGCTCACAACTGCCTGCTCCACGGGAAGTCTGCTGTCTTTGGGTATGTGGACACCTGCACACACACACACACACACACACACACACACACCAAAAGTTGGCCTTGCCATTTTCTTTGAGAACTGGATATGCAATGGTGGAGAGAAGAGCTGTGTGATGTGGGAGCCATGAACAGACAATAGGGAACTTACGACAGATTAGAGATTGCATGAACTGAGCAACACTGGGCATTAAGAGCACCTGATACTCTTGCAGAAGACCTGGCTCCAGTTCCCTGAACCACACAGAAGGTCACAACCAGCTGTGACTCCAGTTCCAGGGACCTGATGCCCTCTTCTGGCTTCCACTGGCACCGGGCATGTATGAGGTGCCCACTTGCAATGGAAATGCTCACACGTAAAATAAAATAAAGTTTAAAAAAATTTTGCTTGGGTTTTAATTTTTCTTTTTACTTGTTAGGATTATAGTGTGACTTCTAAGTTCCATGTCACTAGAAACCAGAGACCACAACGATCCCCTGGGCATTCTCCCCTCCATCTGTCCACTTGACAGCCTGTTCTTCATTTTTGTGAGAGGTGGGTCCTGCCCAGCTTGAAGGCCTTGGTAGCACACAGGCTCCCACCACCAACCCAGCCATGAAAACATAGTAGACGAAGGGACTCCTCCCACTCCGCCACTAGGCATGGGCTAGGGCCCAACTATTTAAATATAGCTTTAGATGACTGGGTGACTTGGCCAGTTTGGGCCATCCAGTTGCCAATCTTTCATGCACATGTGAGCTAGACTGGATTTTGTCACTTTACCCTAGTGATCCTCCAGCCCCCTTGAGGTACCACACATTTAAGGTTGTCACATGCAGATGGAAGTGGAAAATCTATTTGAGCCCAACATCCACATAGTCTAGCCCACCTCCACAAAGCCACCTAAGTGCACCACAGGTGCTTAAAGCACAATTACAGAATAGAAGATTTCCTGTGCTGTTGTGGACATACAGGGGCTGTGGCTGCCCTGGTGTTAGCTTTGTCCTGTTGAGAGGTGCTGGGAAGTTTAGGAGGCAGAGCCTAGCAGGAAGTCTTCTGGTAACTGGCCATGTGACTTTGAAGGGACCCCGTGTCTTTTCAATCACACACTACTGTGGGTGATGGTTTGCTCTACCACATGCTCCACCATGTGGCACTGCCTCACCTCAGACCCCAGTGCTAACCAACTAGGGACTGGAACTTTTAAATCCATGAGTCTCAGGTATTTTTTTTTAATTTTTTCTTTTTTTTTTTTTTTTGGTTTTTTCGAGACAGGGTTTCTCTGTGTAGCCCGGGCTGTCCTGGAACTCACTCTGTAGACCAGGCTGGCCTCGAACTCAGAAATCCGCCTGCCTCTGCCTCCCAAGTGCTGGGATTAAAGGCGTGCGCCACCACCGCCCGGCTGAGTCTCAGGTATTTTTACAACAATGTTTTATTTATTATCATTTACTTTTATCGTGTGTGTGTGTGTGTGTGTGTGTGTGTGTGTATGGTGTAAGTGGGGCACATGTTCACATTTGCAGATGCAGGTGCATGTGTGATACATGTAGTATGTACAGTTCAGAGGAGCACCTTGGGCAGCAGTCCTTGTTTTTCACCTTGTCTGTGACAGATCTGTCTGTGGCTGTGTACACCAGGTGAGCTGGCTCAGGAGCTTTTGGGAATTCTTTCGGCTCTGCCTCCAGTTTCTCACAATGGGTTCTGGGAATCCTAACACAGATCCTCACACTTGGACAGAAAGCGCTCTCCCACTGAACCATCTTCCTGGTCCCTTTTCTGCAGTGTCAGGAAGCAGATGGATACAGTGGGAAGCTTAGCTCAGATGGCCCAGAGTTTGGGTGACTCTGGAATGTCCACTGCTGTGCCGGTGATTGTCTCTGAGTCCGTGGAGGTGACCTAAGGAGAAGGTGAAGGCAGGAAGGGCAGCGCACACCTGGAATCCCATTACTCCAGAGGCTGAAGAGGCATGATGAGTTCCAGGCCAGTCTGGATACACGAGGGGAAAAGAGCATATATGTGTAGCCAAAAGGCAGAACTAGGAGGAAGGGGACAGAAGCCCACTCTAAAATATAAAATATAGTGGATTTCTAAATTCTAGCAATGAAGGGAACATCATATATCCATGAAGAAGAAACAAAAGAAACCTGGGTAAGAAAGCTGGAAGTGGGGAGAGCATAGGGCAGGCTCCCAAGGGCTGTGTCTTCACTTCCTTTTTGAAATATGACTGATAGGGGAATACTACCAAGCTGGCAAAGTGTATGAGGCACAAGCCACAGTGTGGAGGTAACTACAACCCACCTGCTTTGAACCTTGAGATAAGACAGATCGACAAAAGCATAACAGGTTCTGAGGAGAGTTCAGGGCCCCAACCCCCTGGAGGCACTGAAAAGAAGAATTGGGGCCCTTGGGCCACAAGTGTGGCTGGTCTCTCAGTACAGCTTTCTGAGGATAGGGAAGTTTCACAGCACAAGCCAGCAGCCAGGCTCTGGGAAAGAGTGGGAACAGGATATGTGACCACCAATACAGAATGCTAGTGTGAACTCACTTCTCCAGGTGAGAAATTCCAGCACCCAGAAGTCAAAGCTAGAGACTCTGTGGGAGGACAGGACTGTTAGGGACACCGGCAGAGTTGCATCTGGTCCAGAGTCTCGGTCACAACCTAAAGAAACTGGAGAGAAAGGATGGGGGTGGGGGTGGGCAGAGAGATCTCTGAATCTCATTTTTTTCTTCTTGTTTCTTCTTTGATCATGACTACTAATAAACCACAACCTGAATGAACAATAATCACCAGCCCTGCCTAGCAGGACCCTAGCCTTTATCTACCTTCTGAAAGGTTCTTGGTATTGCAAACATTATACAATCACAGAAACTATCTGCAGCTGGCAAAACCATGCCCCTGCTAGAGCACGAGGCAAATCATAGTCAGCTGCTCTGAAGCAGCCCCGTATCCCGCACCTGGGACTAAAATGAAAAACCATTCTTATAATATTTCTGTGTGCTCTAAAGAAACCAAAACCCCAGAATTCTCACTACAATTGTTCCTATATATTGTTGAGATTCTGTGCCAAAAGCCCACTCAACGGGCACCTGGGGATGTGTTGGGACTTGCACATATATGATTTCTCTTATGAATATTTTTGCCATTTTTCTTTTGAACATCATGAACAGGTAGATGTGGTAACTTCGGTATTCTTGTTTGTCTCATTTTTCTTCCAAAACTATTTAGTATCATCTCCTTATCTAATAATTCATTCTCTGAATCTGTGCTCTCTCTCTCTCTCTCTGAAGGTCTTGATATGTAGCACAGGCTGGTCTAGAAATCATGATCCTCCTGCCTCACGAGTGCTGGAACAGTGAGCCACCAAGGCTAGTTCCAAGGTTTGAACTTGTAATGCCGGACACTCAGCGTGGCAGAGCAGAAGGGCTGAGCACCAGGGCAGCTGCCCCACAGGGCTATTTGACTGGCTGACACTTGGGTGAATTTCTGGAAGCAAGTTGGCTTGCCTGTCCCTGGTCCTGTGTTTTCCCACCTTGTGTGCATGGACTCTATCTCTGTCTTAGTTTGTAGATGGGATCTGTTTCTCAGTCAAGGGAACTGATTTTATTACTTGAGTTTTGCTTGCTTCTCTGGCTGACCTGGAAATTACTGTATAAAATGGATTTCTTTCAAGTTTACAGAAGCCTGCCTGTTTCTGTTTCCCCAGTGCTGGGATAAAAATCATGCCCCACCATGCCCAGTTATTACTGGAGTTTGTAGGATAAAAGCCAACAATTGAGGTTCAGCCACCTGTCCCCAGTATGACAAGAGGAGCACAGCTGTAAAACCAGTTGATAACTGAGCTTCAGGTTTAAATGAAGCGTGAGAGGTACATCATGGAGTGGCCCTGTCCACCACTGGACTGCCTCTCATTCCATCTGCCTTATAGCTAGCTGGTCTGAGAAAGTTGTCAGTACAGTGTGCAGTCTCACCAGAAAGGAAAGCTCATCCTTTGGATGGATCCCGGCTTCAGGCTTTCCCTTCTCCCAGCATGAGATTCCTGAGGAAATCTTGTTTTGTTTTGTTTTTCAAGACAGGGTTTCTCTGTGTAGCCTTGGCTGTCCTGGAACTCATCCTATAGATCAGGCTGGTCTCAAACTCAGAGATCTGCCTGCCTCTGTCTCTTGAGTTGCTGAGTGCATGAGCCACCATGCTTCCTGTAAAATTCTTTGAGGTCATTGTCTCAGTGGTCTGATAGCTGGAATCAGGCGGCATGGCTGTCTCTTTTTGGAATATCTCTTCTCCCATCAGGTTTGAATTGTGTAGACTGATGTATTTCCCAGTTCATGGGCATGCAGTGGGCCACCAGGATCACTGATGGGTGGGACACCAGATACAAGGAGTTTAGTTTGTGTACCTTGGGACCCTGTTACCTCCTGGATACCTCGGTTTGGTTTCCACTGTTTCTGTGGCAGCATCAGGTCACGTCACTCTCTATGAAAAGTGTTTTTGTTTCTCTCCATGAAGTTGAATGCTGTACTCTGGTATCTATAGATCAAGGTACGTGATCTGAATCTGAATAGCTGGCTTTCTTTTTGTGCACATCAAGGAAAAATCTTCCCCCTCTTGCCAGGATTAGAAATCTGTTTGAGTGGCCTGCTTTCTTGCCTCTCCATTTCATGCGTGACATTCTCCTGATTTTGCTTCTTCTGACATTAGCCTCATCCCTGGGCTTGGAGCCTGGTAGGTGTCATGGCAGGACTAGACAAGGCATAGAGCCAAGGGTGGAGTAAGAGCCCTTCCCATCCACGATTCTTAGAAACAAAACAATTCCAGAAATATTTTTTGCTGGTTAAATATTTGGGGTTAAAATTAGGCGATAAAGAAACTGAGATCACTGTGACCAGTTCAAATCAATGATTTGTGTGAAAAGAATATTGAAGAGTTAACTGGTGCAGCCACCACATTTCCTGGTGTAAAAGGGGAAGTGGAGGGTACTTAAGACTTGTCATCTGGTACACAAAACGATGGGGACATTGAAGTGTGGTGAACATGGCAGCATGCAAAGATTCAGAAAGAATACATCACATGACCTACAAAGGAAGCCAATGAACTTAATGAGAAAAAAGAAACAGGGAGCTGAAGACAAAATGGGAATACAATGAGTGTGAGAGACAGAATAACATCCACCAAAGACGTCCTAATCCCTAGAACCTGTGGCTCTGCTACTCTATGTGATGGCAGGCATATGTGGATGAGATGAAGTTGAAATCTTGAGATGAAGCAATCACCCTCAATTGTTACATGGGCTCAGTAGAATTGCAAGGACCCTTAAGATGAGAGCAAAGGGTCAAAGTCAGAAAAAGCAGATGAGATGACAGAACACAGGTCGGAGTTTTTCCATGATCTACTGCTACAACAAAACAGTTGATGCTGGAGAGTGTATAAAGAAAAAAAGATGTATTTAACTCAAAGTGCATGAGACTAAAGAACATTGCACCATCATCTGCCCAGCTCTGGTGAGAGAGCTTTTTGGTCACACTGCAACATACCAAATGGCATCAGGATGAGAATGTTGGCCACAGGGAGATGTCACTGGCAAGACGGCAGGCCAGGATTGGGAGCTTGGTTGCTCCCATAGGAACTAACAGGGTTCCCCGGGGTGGGTGGGGGTGAGATTGCATGAATCAGTTCTGAGAGTTACACTTGAATGACCTAATTAACCAGCACTGGGCCCACCTTTTAAAGATTCTGTCTCTTGAAGACTACTACACAGAGGCCCAAACTTCCAACACACTAGTGGGAGGGACGTATTCAAACCACACTAGCTGGTAACTTCAGAAGACAGAAACTTTCTATTCTTTTTTTAAATTTCCTTCTTAATTTTTAAATATTGTAACTATTTAATTATTTTTGGCTTTTTGAGACAGTCTCACTTTTTGGCCCAGGCTGGCCTGCAATTCATGGCAATTGTTTTAGTCAAGGTTTTACTGTAGTGAACAGACCATGGCCAAGGCAACTCTTATAAGGACAACATTTAATTGGGACTGGCTTACAAATTCAGAGATTCAGTCTGTTATTATCAAGGCAGGAATATAGCGGTGGGGGTGTACTCTTATTTGGAAGTAGAATCTTTGTAGATGTCATAAACTCAAGGAAAAGTCATATGTATTATGATAGGCTTTGACCCCATGACTTCTTTCCTTATGTAAGGAGAAAATAGAGCCATGGAGACAGACCCCAGGGGACAGCCTGAATGTAGAGGTGGCAGTCAGAACCATGCTGCACAAACCAAGGTGACGCCATTATTTTCCATCACTAAAATACCTCAGGGAAAAATAATTAAGAGAAAAAGGATTTATTTTGTCTCACAGATTCTGAGGGTCTGCAGTCCGAACTGCGGCGACAGATATGTATATTAGAGGAGAGCTGTCCACTTCATGGCTCAGCAAGAAGTTGAGTCATGAGGCTACGGATAAGATAACCCCTAACCACCTACTTCCTTCACCTCCTGAAGCCTCTACCACCATAGCTCCCCCTGCCTGGTGACCAAGAACTCAGAACATAGGCTCTTGAGAGGTCTCAGTGGTTAAGAGCACTGGCTGTTCTTTCAGAGGACCAGGGTTTGGTTCCCAGCACCCAAACAGCAGCTCACACCCATGTGTTACTCTAGTTCCAGGAGCTTGGATGCCCTCTTCTGACCTCTTCAGGAGCTGCACACACATGTGGTTCACACGAATACATGCAGGTAAAGCTCTTGCATATATGAAATAAAATAAATCTTAAAAACAAAATCATTAAAAACACACAGAATGAGAGCTTATGGGGTGTCTTTCATGTTCTGTCATAGCAGAAGAGACTGCAAGATTTGGTGGCAGTCACCAGAAGCCAGCAGAGGTGTGTATGAGAGTTTCCCTGAGTCTCCAAGAAAAAACTGGCTCTGCCATCTCCCTGGTTTCCGATTTTTTGGGGGCTGACATGTAAAAGAGTGAAATTCTGTTGTTAGAAGCTTCCAAATCTGTAGCCTGTTGTTCCAAAAGCTCTAAGAAACCAAGGCAGGACACGTTCCTCCTGAGGTTACCCTCTTTGGCTGAGGCTATGTTTATCAGATTTCTCTGCTATGAGAGCTGGCATCTCCCCTTTCCATGCTGTAGAATGATCCTGGCCACGTTTGAGAATCAAGGCTAGAGATTTTATTTGTCTCTGTTGTGTACGGTGTTTCTTTTTAAAACGTTTTCATGTAAATGTTATTATCTCCATAAAAGACTTGCACATGGAACTTTGCTAAACCATCTTCTTACTAATTCTATATTTTTTTCTGATGTTGGAGGTGAAACTAATGGACTCCCACGGGCTAAGCACACACTGTCTGTGGAACCAGATTCCTTTATTATCTCTGGGTTCATCAGCTTTCCCTCATTTGATTTCTTTGGGTTGTCTTGAATTGTAAACGCAAGCAATGGTTTTGTCTCTTCTTTCCCAATATTTACACAACACATTTATACTTCATGTCACACTGCTGGAAGCTTCCTAACCTGGAGTGGTTGAAATGAGGCACAGAGTTGGACTCAGGCATGGTTTTAAAGACTCATGGTCTCCAGGTGTTCTAGCTCTCTAACTATACTAAATGTTTGTTGGTAGCTCCTAAAAGGTACTAAATGCTTTCGAGCTCTTTCTGAGAGTTAAAAGCCACTGGGTTAGGCGATTAACACCTGTAGACTTTGTTCTGTCTCAGCAGGAATTGCACGGCTCTAACTTTCATCCTGCTAGTTGAAGTCACAGGAAGAAAAAGGGGCACTTTGAAGTGATTTTAGTGTTTATTTCTAAGTTCTAAAAGGTTTCCTATGAAAGCTCTATAAGAAAAGGGGGAAAGGGGCTTGTAAGAAGGGCATAAGTGGTGCTCAGAAAAAGGGGATAAGGGATTCTAAGAAAAGCAGGACAAGGAGAATATACTCTCTTCTCTTTGTCCTAAGCACTTATACATCTTTTAGAATACATGATCATGTGGTAAAAAGTTCTTCACAAGTTTACATATAAATTCAAATCATAAATCAAATAAGAAGTTTACAACAGAGAATGTTTACATTAGGAGTAATTATCTGGCTAAACATTTATCATCTGTCACAGCTCCACAGGTTTGTGGAGAGTTAAAGACCATAACTTTTTGTGACTAAGTATTAGTGAAGTTTTGTATAGATAAGCCCAGTCAATATTTTACCTCCTGTCCTCGAAATTATAGTAAGTCCTCAGTTCCATTTTTATGACCTTTGGTTAATGGTTTTACAATCTCTTGAAATGTACTCTGAGTAGTAGATGCCTGCTTGCTATGTCAGAAGCAATTAATTCATGACACTAAAGACTGACAGAGTTCTCTTTGCAGTTTTGATTATCAGAGAGAACCTAATAGCAGTCCCACTATAAAAGAGCTTAATAAATACTGATATAATTTTAGGAATTCTTGCCAGGCAGTGATGGCACACACCTTTAATCCCAGCACTTGGGAGGCAGAGGCAGGCGGATTTCTGAGTTTGAGGCCAGCCTGGTCTACAGAGTGAGTTCCAGGACAGCCTGGGCTACACAGAGAAACCTGTCTCAAAAAAAACTAAAAAAAAAAAAAAAAAAAAAAAGAAGAATTTTAGGAATTCTTATAGGATCATCATTAATCATTAAGAAATCGTCCATATAGCATCACTACAAGACAGTACTTCTTTGTTGTTCTGCAGAGATTTACTCAAAAGGGTGGGCTAATACCAGTGATCGTTATATATGCTTAATGATAATAGGAACCATATTAATAGCAGGATCTTTCCTAAGATGAGTTTCTCTTGGCCTTACCTACCAGACCAAACTTGTTGTGGATTATAACTTAAGGCAGACTCATCTCAGGAAAATCACCTGCTAATTTTTAGCTGCTTCTTGTTGGCTCCTGCCGTCATACCACATCCACGAGGGTTTCCTAAAGACCTCTAGAGAGCAGCATCATCTGTTTCCCTCAGAGCCAGCTGCGGTGGTCATGTTTAAAGCTCTGACCTTCTCTATGAGAAGGAGCTGCTAACACAGCTGAGCAGCCCAAAGGCAGCACTGACCCAGCTGAATATCACAAAATAACAGGCAGGGAGGCATCCAAGTGCTCCAGGATCAGTGCTCCAGGATTGGCACTGTCTGGAAATGCACTATTCATATCCCGCATTGTCATTAACCAAACCCAGAAACCCTCGTATCTGTGTGCAAGAAGACTCATGTCACTCACCAATACTCAGTGAACAGGAGAAAACCCCTAAAGACCAAGAAACAGCTGCGGAAGTTCACCATCAGGGACTATGCAGCAGGACATTGATAAAATGAGGCTGGGGTGGGAATAACAGTAAGAAGGGGGGGATCTTAGTGTCCAGCCTGGGCATCTGGCTGTGGAGATCCTCATTCTGAGAAGCTGCCTCTCTGCTCCACACATGTGGTCCTGGTGGGGATACCCCAGTCACAGATACCACCCAACCGTTTGGCACAGAACTTGGGGTATAGTTGAAGTGCAAACAGACACAAGACCCCAATTTTCTGAATTGGGTAATTGTTCTAAAAGTAGGTAAGAAATCTAAAGAGGGAAAATCCCTTCCCCTCTCTCATTTTGTATTAAAGGATGAGAAGAGACCAGAGAGTCTTAGTAGACTTATATGGTGCAAGGATGAGACTAGAGACTGCCTTTACCTGCACAGGGACTAAGGGGAGAGTCACAGATGTTGTGAAAAGGGGATCACTAATGGTCTTGTTTGCATGTTTTGTGGTGGTATGAATAAGAATGAACCCATAGGCTCATACATTTGAATGCTTAGTCATCAGGGAATGGTGATACTTGAGAAGGATTGGGAGGTACATCACTGGGGTGAGCTTTGAGGTTTCTAAGGCCAAGCCAGGTCCGGTGTTCCTCTCTTCCTGCTTCCTGTGTATCTGGATGTAGAACTTGCAGCTACTTCTCCAGCACAGTGTCTGCCTGTCTGCCACCGTGCTCCCCACCGTGATGACAATGGACTAAACTTCTGAAATTGTAAGCAAGCCCCAGTTAAATGCTTTCCTTTATAAGAGTTGCCTTGGTCGTGGTGTCTCTTCACAGTGACAAATACTGACAAAGACAGATTGTTCTTTTCCTGGTGCTGGAACCCAGGACTGCACATATATTAAGTATTCTACTCCCAGACACAACAATCTTTTTTAAACCCTTAGATTACCCATGGCTGTAGCTCAGTGTGTGTGTGTGTGTGTGTGTGTGTGTGTGTGTGTGTGTGTGTGAAGCTGAGCATTGATTCCATCCCCAATACTTAAAAACCAAACCCCAAATCTTGACTCCAGAGTTCCTGGTTATCTAAGGGGATGGTTTGGGTATGAACTGTCCCTCACAGACTCTTATGCTGAAGTCTTCCTCCACCTGGTGGCTTCGCTTTGGAAGGTGCCGGAAACTAGGCTAGCTGCAGAAAGTGAATCACACAAAGCATGTCCTTGAAGAGCGTTTTTGTCTTTCTGCATTCTGGCTGTCACAGGCAAGAAACATTCCTCTATGTTCTTCCTTGGACATGAATGGAGACTTCTGAGGCCATGGGCCAAAATAAATCCTTCTCCCCTTTAAGTTGCTTTTGGGATATTTTGTCACAGCAGCTTGAGACTAACAGTGAGCTGAAACATTTGTTACTCAGGATCACTTGCCACAGAAGGAACTTTAGCCTCTCTCACAGGAGTCACCTTTGACTTGGGTCTAACATCTGTGAGGCAATCCTTCTGTGCTGGGCTACAAGTGGGTGGTACTATGGAGATGCATCTTGAGTTTACTGACGAGGAGAATAAGGTCCTGGTGACAAGCCTGTATTTTTCCAGGCTGCAGGTGTCCCTTGAACCTGCATATTCCTGCCACCATGTCTCTTGTCTCTGACCATCCAAGACCAGCGAACACGTCTGTGCTACTTGGGAAGTGTGGCTAGCTCCCCCGCCCCCCACCCGAGATGCTACGTACTTTAATGGAACAATTGTCGAGAAAGAAAAAAAAAATGTGAAGTTCAAATCCATAGCAAAGTGTGTGTTGAGTTGACCACAAGCTGCACAGCAGAGACCTCGAACACCCACTACTGTTAGATCCGATCTTTGGCTGGCCACAGCGGAACCACGATCGGACCTTTGGCTGACTATAGTGGAATCCTGTCTCAGGACTCTAAGTCCTTCCATACCGCAAATTTCTCAAGTGCCCTCCGCTCCCCTGCAGCGACGGAGACTGGAAGGTCCCTGCCTCAGCGCTCTTCGCTTTCAGCACTTCTGCAAAACTTTTCTGTTCCTGCTTTAGGGCGCTGCCGGGCCTTTGGAGACGCGCTCGCCTTGGGGTTGCAGGGGCAAGGGGTGCATCCAAGGTCGCAGATCCTCAGTCGGCGCTGGGCGGGCTTAGGGGAGGCGGCCTAGGGCGGGGACTGGAGTCTTCGAGACCTGTGGGTGCCCGTT
This sequence comes from Mastomys natalensis, assembly GCA_021653895.1. Classification (NCBI taxonomy): domain Eukaryota; kingdom Metazoa; phylum Chordata; class Mammalia; order Rodentia; family Muridae; genus Mastomys; species Mastomys natalensis. The sequence goes on along the minus strand of JAJTUV010001414.1, from coordinate 98,434 downwards.
CTGCGCCCTCGTCCTCGCCCCGACAGCACGGAGGCCACATGGAGCTCCCGGAGGAGCCCGCTCCCGGACCGGGAGGCGCAGACGCAGCGTCCGAGCGCCGTGGGCTGCGCCGCCTGCTGCTCTCCGGCTTCCAAGAGGAGCTGCGGGCGCTCTTGGTCCTGGCAGGTCTGCGGTGAGTCAGGTGGCCTCGGCTGGGGCCCAGTTACTTAAGTTGCAGGGTCTGACTTGGCGGGCTTGGGGACCGGGAGAGCCGGCGGCGGGCCACAGCTATGGGTGTGCAGAGCTTGGTGCCTCTCTGTGTGCGCCCTGAAGCCAGGGGTTCCGGAAAGTAAAAACACACAGACTTGGTTTCTTTCCAGGCAGAGGCATGATGCAAGAAGGTGAATTGTCACCTTGGAATTAGGCTTCCAAAACTACTTGGAATCTAGAGCCAATGTCTGACGCAGAGGCATCCTGTACCAGCTCCTCTTCCACTAAGCGCTGTGCTCAAAATCTGAGGTTTTAATGAGGTTCTCTCTGGATAGGACGTGCTTTTATCAGTGGGGTTGATTTTACTCATTAGACCAGGTCTCCTTCAGCCTCGTCGCTTAGAAGCAACGTGGGTTTAAAGAACCACAGAACCACATCACACTTGTGCTGACTCCTGTTCTATGCTACTGTGGGGGGTTTTTAGTCCTTGAAGGTGAGAAGGCCACTTCTCTCGTCAATGTGTCTCTGAGTGAATAAGCATTTGGCCAAGAGGCAGACACTCAAGCACCTTGGAGCTCCTGAGCCCTCTTGGCACACATGACAGGGCCTAGAGAAGTGAGATCAAAGCCCAGGGCGAAGCCATCAGCTACAGGTCCAGCAGAGGCACAAGAACTCAAAACCCTCTGTGGACAAGAGCTCCTGGTGCTCAGTCTCCAGACTTGAAGTTCAGTTCCCGCCTGGCTCTTATCAGGTGTGTTAGGGAACAACCAATGAACTCAGAGCAGCTCGTTCTCCTTTCCATAAAGTGAAGAGTGGCCAGCTTTGCCTCAACTTAATCTCATTGAGATGCTGCCAGAAAAGCGTCCTTAGAGTCAGGTGTGGTGTGGTAGTCGAAGCCTGGAATCTCAGTGCTTGAGAGACTGGGGCAGAAGGTGACTAGAGCTATTTACTGTTCCAAGCCATACTGGGCTACAGAAATCTAAAGAGGAAAAATAGCAATAGCAGCAGCAGCATCTGGAATTCCTTTCCTCATCTAGTCACCCGATCCCCAGCTCTAGGCTGATAGAGGAGGACTGGCTCCTCTTCCTCCATGGGAACATGAATGTATACATGTATGTCTTGGTTTCTCACCAGCACAATGCATACTCATTACAGGGGGAGAAAGGAAGGAAGAAAGAACAAATGAACAAACAAACAAACAAATGAATAAAAAACCACTAGGACCAACAGAGAGTGGGGGAGGGGCTCTCAGATCACTTGGGAATTTCCCCTGTAGTCCTTAGCTGGTGAAGCCAGGTGACCCAATGACTACTTTGCAAGATTGCCATCAAGACTTCTGTCCCAGTCAGCTTAGTCTCTTGTGTATGGAGCCTTTCTTGGTTCCTCCATCTTCATGCCTGGGCACCCCCTACTTCCTAAGGGCTGTCTACTCTCCTACCCACCCAGCCCCCTGGAAAATAGAGTGGCTGAGCTAACCTCCTCTGAGCCTCCTGAGCCTCCACCCTCTTTCTTTCTCTTTGCATTTATCTATTTATTCTCTCTCTCTCTCTCTCTCTCTCTCTCTCTCTCTCTGTGTGTGTGTGTGTGGTGTGCTATAGCACACTGGTGGAGGCCAGAGGGCAACTTGCCTGCAGTGGACTCTGTCCTCCCACCATGTGGGTCTCAGGCATTGCATTAGGGTGGCTCGATTGGGAGCAAGTAGCTTTATTGGCCCAGCCATCTCACAGGCTGGCAAGATTTGCACTTTCTCATTCACTGAGTCTCCCCCTCCTCATAGATCAACTGTAGTCCTTTACACACATGTATTGGGCAAAGCAATAAAGCACCTTGCTCAAACCCTGAACTCAGTTCTTGTGGTCTGGCCCCTGCTTGGCCATCATGCCTTACTTATGTCTACCTTTCTACCCAGCCAGTCTCCTTTCAGAGTCCCAGCCTCAACCTTCTCGCTTCAGGAAGTTCACTGCTCCTCTCCTTTGCCTGGAAAGTTCTTTATGCAGCTTTCAGCTCAACTTTACTAGGGTCCTGGAGATGCCACTATTATTATAACTGGTCTAGTGGAAGTGCTGCACTAGAGTCACGGAGACATCACTGTTCTCATACACTGGTATGGCTGTTATTTCAGTCCTAGCTCTGCCATGTGCCTCTGATGACATCACCAGTCAAGAGGATAAGTTGCTGGTTCCATAAGATATACTCCTGCATATGTTTCCTTTAGGGGGCAATTATTGTCCCTTGAGAGGTAATCCCCTCCATGAGTGATCTGTCTGTGAGGCTCTGTTGTTCTTGGGATTCAAGATGACCAAAGGATCAGAACATGACTGGAGATTTTCAGACACCTTGGGAACAGGGCATTATGGAAGCTGACAGTGAGATGCTTTGGTTGCCCTTATCTCTGTGCCTTTATCCTTCAAGGGGATGAGCTAGTTGGGTTAGGTATTATTGTTTCTTAGGTGGTACTCTGTAAGTGATTAACATGCCTATGTATACAGCAGAAAGGACTTTAGTTTCAAGTAAAGGACACAGACACAACATGAAGGCTGAGATGCCAGGCCTTTACCCTGCTTTTGGTTAGCTCAAGGGCCCCTGTGGGGAGGTCAGTGCCTTTTTAGCTCTCTGTGCAGAAGTGCTCAGCTGTGTAATTGTACCCTCACGTCTTTTCTGACTGTGTTATGCCTTCCAAGGTGGGACAGCAGAGAGAGCTCAGACTGGGGACCAATAGGACTGGGATCCCAGATGCACTGTGAACTTGAAAGATACTGTTGTGCTCTGAGTTGAGTTGTGCGACTCTGGGCTGAGTTTCCTTGTGTGTAAAAGGAAGAATGTCCCAGGTGTTGGCTTGGGCTCCTTGCTGTGCTATTGTTGTTAAGAGTGGACTTTCAGGCCATTGCGGGAGGGGGATGAGTGAGGCCCTTCATAGGCCACTAAACAGGTTGTTATTTGCTTTCCCTCCAAGCACCAGGGCCAGGCACACCCCACCTTTTCCTATCTTAAGTTGCAAGGCAGGAAGGGTCTTGCTACCAGGTTTCTGTATTGTGACCCTGATGGAGAAAATGAGCGATATCCCTGGATAAAAAGGAAGGAGAGAACCACCATCAGTCTGCTAACTGGGGATGTGAGTTAAGGGGAGCGAATCATGATCTCTCATGTACTAAGTGCATGCTCCCCCATAGAGGCGCACACGCATTATCCTGGTAATTTCTGTGTTATGTTTGGCTCTGTCTAAGCTATGACCACTTTAGTTCACTGCTATCTATCTGCACAGCAGCCCTTGAGCTATGTGGGGGAACCAATCCTGGTCTAGAAGCAACATGCCTTCAGGCAGTGTAGCTCCAAAAGCTCTTGGGTATGCTCAATGTATGATTGTTGGACATACGTGTCTTTGCATAGCACAGAGGTAGAGAAAGTGCAGAAATGCAGACTGTCGAACCCCACAAACCTCCTAAGTCAATACGTTGAGATGGGTCAAGGAGCATTTTGAATATCTGCAGGTGGCTTTATGTCTGTGGCCAGGTTTTACTCAGAACCTTGAAGCCAAGAGCTGAGAGTCAGCAAATCTCTGTTCCAGAGCCCTGTTCCTTGCAGGTTCTGGCTGTGCCCAGTTGCCAACCTGGGTAGTGAGCAAAGTTATTAGCATATGCCTAACACAGTTACAGCAGGCCTCATGAGGAGACTAGGTTAACTGGCCTGGCCTTTGAAAGTGCCCTTCAAATGAATTATATGAACTTAGCTCAAATTCCCAGGCTTTTGTGTCAGAGACAGTAGTCATTGGAATGTAAGGCAGGATGGCTCAGTAGCCGAGGATGTATCTGTCCTCATAGCTGAGCCATCATTGAATTAGAGAGTTAGAGGCACTCAATAAAGCCGGGGCTTTTCATGTGAACTCCCAGATTCCTCTGCTGCCTGGTTGAATAATCTCACTTGTGTCTTAGTCTTTGTGTGATAAAACACCAAGATCAAGGCAATTTATTTTGGTTTATGGTTCCAAAGGGCTAGAGCCCATAATGATTAGTCTGAAGTCCCAGGGTCTTCCACAGTCCTCTAGGAAACATGGAGACATGGTTGGGGTCTTTACAGCCATAGCTCACTCCTTGGTAACAACTTCTGCACTGGGAACATTTTTTCTGTTGTGATAAAACGCCATGACCACAAACAACCTATGGAGGAAAATATGGTGGAAATATTTGTATTTCCACATCATATTTCCTTCCACATGACAGTCTATCATTGATAGAAGTCAGGGCAGGATTTTCAAGCAGGAACCTGGAGGCAGAGACTGAAGCAGAGGCCATGGAGGAATGTTGCTTATTGACTTGCTCTTATGGCATGCTCAATTTGCCTTTTTTTCTTTTAAATATTTATTTATTTATTTTATGTATATGAGTACACTGTAGCTGTCTTCAGACACACCAGAAGAGGGCATCAGATCCCATTACAGATGGTTGTGAGCCACCATGTGGTTGCTGGGAATTGAACTCAGGACCTCTGCAAGAGCAGTCAGTGCTCTTAACCTCTGAGCCATCTCTCTAGCCCTCAACTTGCTTTCTTATAGCATTCAGGACTGCCAGCCCAGGGGTGACCCTACCCATAGTGAGCTGAGCCTCTCACATCAGTCACCAGTCAAGAAAACACCCCGCAGGCCAATCTGGAGGGAAATTTCTCAATAGAGTAATTTGCTCTTCCAAATGATTCTATCCTGTGTCAAGCTAAAACTAGCAAGTACACACATTGCATGCTGTATTTCAATCGTATGCTTGTTCTCAACAGCGTCCATGTTTCTTTCCCTGGGGAATTGTATGGGCAGCATCATGCCCCTTGAGTACTGTGGTGGTTGAGTCTCATCTGGACCCCTGGTCTCCTCTCTTTCCAGTTCTTGGCCCAGCTGATGATGTTCCTAATCAGTTTCATAAGCTCAGTGTTCTGTGGCCACTTGGGCAAGCTGGAGTTGGATGCGGTCACATTGGCAATCGCGGTATGTAGAAGACTTTCCCCAAAGGCTTGTAAAGCTGTCTGTTCTGTACCACTTGCTGCTGTGACAAATGACAACATTCCAGTGCTTGAATCATGCTGCATGTTCCTTACAGTGCTGGGGGTCAGGAGTCTGAAACACTGGGCTAAAGTTAGGGTGCCAGCGGGGCTGCAGCCTTAGGAATTAGGGTGATGGCCTAGTGAGTCGGATGAGGCCATCAGTGGAAGGCATTCTCCCAGTTACCGTAGCATCTGATGTGTGATTCCCGGAGCTTGGGATCTGAGAATGGGAAAAGGGAATTGTATAGCTGTGTTGAAATTTGTTGTGCTTAGGAAGTGGTGCATTACCCGTATTCCAGGATTTCTGATCCAAGTCCTAGTCTGGACATGCAATGGAAGGGTAGGGTTTAAATCCAAACCTGAAATTGGCAGGTACCCCAAATTCTCTTTGTGGTGGATGCAATCCTCAAAGACAAGGAGATATGCCACCAGTTCCTGGCAGGAATTAGTAACTAGCCAAGCAAGGTCAAGAGCCCCATCAACTTATTTGGTTTAGTTAGTCATATGTTTCTTTACATGTGGACTCTGGCTCTTTATGGGGTATATTCCTGTTCTCCTTATCCCTCCTTGTCCTGACCTGTCCCTACTTGCCTTGTCTCTAGGCAAACCCTCTACCACTGAGCAATACCCCCAATTCCTTATTTGAATCTGCAGTCATATAGAATTACTTACAGTTAAGCCTCAAGGAGGTTTCTACTGACTGAGGTCTTGAGATAGGCCAGCCCTTTCAGCAGGCTGGGCTCAGCTGTTGTCCCAGTGAACCTTGCTACAGATTTAGTGAGGTAGAAGCAGGAGACCACTCAAGCTACTTCCTGATTCCAGTGAAGGCAGGTGCACAGGCAAGGTCTCCAGCAGGCTCTGGTCTTGCCTATGCGTTTGCTTCTGTGCCCTTCATGGGATCCAGGGGCTTGACCAGGACACATAGGTGAAAAATTGATCTGAAATGAAGGATGGGAGTGTCTTGAATTCCTCTGTGCATTTTAGAATATTTGCACACTTTAACCAATTGAACTCATCTAATCTGAAACTCCAAAATCCAAACTGTGCCAAAATCTGAGGTTCTGTGTTTTGTCACATCATTGCTAAAGTTTCAGATTTGTGGACATTTTGGATTATGGAGTTTTGGACTAGAGATGCTCAAGTGAGCAGACACAGCTCCAAACTGCTGCTGTGTCACACTGTGTTCAGTTAGCAGTTGCTCTGAAGTTGAAGTGCAAAGTAGCCAAGACTTTTAAAACCTGTGCTATTAACTATGGCCTGGGTTTTTGGTGTCCCTCTCTGAGCTTTTGCATACGTTCTAGCAGATCCAAGGGGTCTGAGCAGGTGCTCTCAGAGGGGGCCAGTCACACTGTGGTTCTACAGGAACAGAGAATGGACCTCCTTTAAGTCGCTCTCTGTTATCTTCTAGGTTATCAATGTCACAGGCATTTCAGTGGGACACGGCTTATCTTCCGCTTGTGACACCCTCATCTCCCAGGTAAATGGCAGTGACCGCATTCTCAGGGACTCCAGACATCTTGTCTTTGGTGTAGATGGAGGAACTCACCATAAGACAGAGGGTCACATGCAGACACAGATGAGGAACTCAGAGCAGCGAGTCCCTGCCACCCTTTGCCAGCTGCAGACGGGTTTCACTGCTATTGTTGAAGTGTGGCTGAGGTTCCTTCCGCCCTGGCAAAAATGTTGTTCTGACCAGGTGGTGGCGGCACACACCTTTAATCCCAGCACTCAGGAGGCAGAGCAGGTGGATCTCTGTGAGTTTGAGGCCAGCCTAGTCTACAAAACAAATTCCAGGACAGACAGGACTACACAGAGAGATCCTGTCTCAAATAACCAAAAAAAAAAAAAAAGTGTTATTCCGCTCCGCATGACTGCCCCATCCCACCTTTGACCAAACAGGGGACCTGTGTAAAAGTTTCTCCTATAACTTTCATGTTGGAGTTTGGTGTAGTCCTGGCATCTGAAACTGAGTCTGCTTCAGGGTTATCTGGAGGGCTTGCCAGAGCGCAGGTTGCTTGGGTCTACCCAGGACTATTGGTGAATGTTCAGCATCTTTCAGGGGTCTGGTATTCCAGATTGCATACAGATGTTCTTTGATTATGATGGGTTACATCTGAATAGATCCATCCTGAGTGGAAAATACCCTAAGTTGAAGATGCATTGACTAGCCCTCACCTAGCAGACATCCCAGCTCAGCAGCATGGAACACAGCTTGGTCCCTCGTGATCCATAGCTGAGTGGGAACTGTGGCTTCTGGGCTGCCCAGAACTGAATGAGAGGATCACATCCCATCACTAGCCTGGGAAGGATCCAAAATAAAACTTCAAGGTTGGTTTCTACGATTCGTGCCTTTCTTTGCACCAGCTTGGAGTTGAAAAGTTAAGCCATCTTAAGTGGTGTGCCTTTGGTACTTGCTAGTCCCACTGGTGTGTGTTCCCCTCCATAGCTGGTCTGAAAGCTCCCCCAGAGATGTTACTGGACAGAAAGCTGAGAGAACACCAGCACCTTCTGACTTCCGTGAGTTGGTAGGAGTCGGTGCCCCACATGGCTGGCCATTGGCCCAGTTCCTACTTTAGTAGGTCTGGAATCAGGCCCAAGAATCTGCATTTCTAACAAGCTTCCAGGCAATGCAAACCTGACAGCCTACTAGAAGTGCATGGTACCTTTAACATGGCATTGCCACCTGGGTCCTAGCCTGGGCTAGCCATGTGTAGCATACATGTGATGCTGGGCAGTTCAGGAAGCTCAACTCTCAATGGACCACGTGATCTTTTCCTAGAGAGAATGGCCAAGCCGCCTGCTTCCTTATGAGGTATGGTGGAAGGGTTCTGAGGTCAGCTGGGGTATACCACTTCTGTTTAATGGGGTTGTTTGCTTGTGCTCTCCAGACATTCGGGAGCCAGAACTTGAAGCATGTAGGGGTTATCCTGCAGAGGGGGACACTCATTCTACTCCTCTGCTGCTTCCCCTGCTGGGCAGTCTTCATCAACACTGAGCAAATTCTGCTGCTCTTCAGACAGGACCCGGATGTATCCAGGTAAGGCAAGGTGGTGGGCAGGGCATCGTCTCTGTAGAAAGATCGTCCATACTGAGTGACAAAGCATCCATCTATACTGTGTCTCTGGGTGACAGAGGCCAGGGTCTCACACCAAGGTGAGCTTAAGTTGATCTTGACTGACCCTTCCTAGGCCTCGATACCTTGAATTCTCTCTCATTACTGCTTCCAGGGTCGAGAGTTTTGAGTGGAATTACATTCACAAACATCTTCCTACTGGGATGGCAGTCTGTGGATTGTTAATGCTTAGTGATTTCTGACCACAGTTGGAATTAAAATAATCGTGGTACTATAGATAACTTCTCTAGGCCTCTACTCTCCACACCCCCAGATCCTTAACTGGTAGACGTGAGGCCTGGGCATTAATAACTTTCAAATCTTCCATGGGTGAGCTGCCACGTATAAGAGCTACTGGCTTATCTAAGATCTTTGAAAAGTACTTGTCCTATGCCAGTAGCTCTGAACCTACTGGCATTTGACACTATGTGAAGACATGCCTGGATATCTCACTGGGTAGAGGGACTTGGGAAAAAGCTTGTAGTGCCCTGGGCAGCCCCCATACCCAGGGACTGTTCAGCTACAGTGTGAGGCTCAGAATCGCCGCCACAGATCTTAAGATTGGAGGGAGAAGGAAAGCAATCCAGGTAAGATGATGGGCTGGGTATAGTTTTGCATTGCTCCAACAGCTGGTGTCCATTTAGGAGGAGCCAAGAATGCACCAGCAATGTCCATTGTTCATTCTGACTCTTCCTGGGGCAGGTGACCTCTGTCCTCATTGTCACTCTCTTCTATTGTACAGGCTCACCCAGACTTACGTCATGATCTTCATCCCAGCGCTTCCTGTGAGTTTGCATGGGTCAGAGACTCCATTCTTTGGTCCTTGGGTGAAAAGTGTCTGGAATGTCACGAGCTCAGTCTGACATAATTCTCACAGGTGACATCGGCTCACCACAGACATGTGCTTTTAATTATGTTCCTTAAGGACACACGGCACTTACATCTCCCCAAACAAAGAAGCTCTAGGACGGGGGCCACTGCCTTGACTTCCTGTACTTGGAGTATCCCCGGGGCATCCAGAGAATTCAGAATGTGTCTTTTAAGGGGTAAAGTCTTAGCCATCTTAGCCTCCGAGAGCATCACTTTGACCTTTAGACAGTTGTGTGTGATCACATGATCTGCAAGAGTGTGTTAATGTTTAATAACAAGTTGTAGGTGTTCAATGAACAGTTAAAGCTAAGTTTACTTAATTGGATAGAGGGTTAGGTGTTGGCTGGGACTGCCACCGACCAGAGGCTTAAACAGCAGAAATTTATTTCCTCACAGTTCTGAAGGCTGGAGGTCCAGCATCACTGTGTTAACCTCCGTAGTTTCCCTGTGGCCTCTGTCCTTGGCTTGCAGGTGTCCCCTTTTTGTTCCATGTCACATGGTTGTCCCTTCTTGTGAACACACCAATCCTATTGGATTGGAGCCCCACCCAAGTGTCTTCATTTTGATTTAATCACCCTCTAAATCCAGTTGCATATGGGGATAGGCTTCTGTGTGTGTGAATTTGAGGATTTAATGGTGGCCTTTTGCCCTCATAATTGACATTGCACTTCTTAGTTCATCATAAAATGGTTTTTTTTCTTCCTTTTTTTTTTCTTTTTTATCTTTACATTGCTGGGGATGGAGCTCAGTATCTTGCATGCTAAATGAGTCCTCCATCACTGAACTATATCCTCCAGCCCTATCCCATAAAACCACTTAAATGTGACATCTTTCCATTATCCCCAAATAAGATGATAGCTGGGCTATACTAGGATATCAGTGTATGCCCAAGGAGACAGTGTTTGAGGGTGCACTTCTTTTATTGTTGGGACAAAAATACCCAAGAGAAGCAACTTAGATAAGGGCTTACTTTTAGCTCACAGTCCCTTGATTGGTGTGATTGGCTCCTATTAGTGACCCCAGAAGCCCAGGAAAGCTTGCTTATAGTCCAATGACCCACCAGGAAGTTAGGGTTCAGGTCTGTAATGGGGTCAGGCAGAGCCCATGGCCCTGTATTTCCCAGATAAGGCTCTATGTCCCAAAGGTTCCACAACTTCCCTCAAACAGCCTGTCTGCCTGAGGACCACACATGAACCTTTAGGAGATGTTCCACATTTAATCTAGGACTAGAATGTCTTGTTGATTTATTTGTTTCTTGTTGATTGTGTTTATTTACATAGAAGTTTCGTGACGCTCCTGGAGCAGACACTACCTGCTCCAGGTTTAGGTGAGGTTTTGTGGAACAAAGGGCAGCCAGGGTGGCTGGGGGACAAGCCTGCCATGGCACCCAGATCTCTGACGTATGGTCAGGATGCAGAACTAACCCTGCTCTCTTGTTCTCTTGTAGGCAGCCTTTCTTTATACGATACAAGTTAAATACTTGCTCAACCAGGTAATGTGGGCTGCCCTCTTTCCTTTAGGGGGCTGAGAGAATCAGGGGGAGCAGGGTGGAGGGAACTGGCCTGCCGAAAGCTACTGAAAGAGGCTTTTAGGGTTATACACATAGGACTTTGCTGTGGGGGAGATATCATAAGTGACATCAAGGAGTGAATGAAGCGTTATTTTTGGATCTGAAAATTTGTATCTAGTTCCCACTCGGAAATATTGCCATTGGCAATGTGAAGGTTAGCATGTCTGTGTTCTTTGGCTCTTTACTGGTGGGACAGGCCTGTCTGGTGTCTAAAGGGCTAAGGGTCAGAGTTGCTTGGCTGGGTCTAGGGAGTCCACACCTCTTCTCAGTTTGTCTGAGGGCTTCTACTTTCTGGGGCAGTGGGTGTAAAGGCTCAAATTGTATTGAGAACAGAGAATAGTGAAGACTGCTTACACGGCAAACAGCAAAGGCCAAAAAACCATGACCAAAGGTCCTGGGAATGGTAGCTCTGACTCCATGCGGGTGGATTTATGAGGATAGTGTAAATCCTTTTAGAAAAACCGAGGTAACAGAGGAACTGGGTCACACATTCCTATCACACAGGCACGCTTTCTCTAGTGTGTGTAACAGGGAGGCAGGGATGATGGTATGATACTCTTAAGGTATCATATACTTTATTATGGCTAGAGCTAAGAACTTGAACTAGTTGAACACAGGTGATGGGAACAGCATTTCTAATTGTTCTCCAGGGTGTCTCTTCTCTGTCTAGACCCTTGCATGAACCAAGTACAATCTGCAACATGTCACAGTGGCTCCTGCTTGTCTTTCTGTCTCTCGGCAGTGTGGTGACATTCTAGCTCATGGATGGAGGAGGGACAGAGAGTGTGAGCATGACACTTTCTAGTAGCCGAGGCTGAGGGGAGGACCTATAGTTAGAGAACTGAGAGGGACTGGGACTGGGACCTGAATTATGGTGGGCTAGCAGGGCTCTGGAGTCTTCCCAGACGGCAAGTATCAGACACAGTCCCCAGGCAGGAGTGCTGAGTGTAGTCAGGATGCTACAGCTGAGAAGACACAGCTCACAATGGCCTGAGAGGAGCAGGCTGGCTAGTCTGCTAAGCAGCATGGTATATCGACTGGGCACTGGGCATTGGTAGAAAAGAAACCAGTTTGTGGTTCAGAGATGAGAGTTGTGAAAATGGTGGCCTGACAGTGGTCTAATCGGAAGAAAGAACTGCCCAGAGGGAGCAGGACACATGATGATGGGTGGGCTCTGTAGACTAGGAGGGCCATGAGCCTTGGGAGAGGCAGGAACATTTTAGGGCAAGCATACTGCTTGTTTGGGGGAACATACTCTCCTGGAAGAGGGCAGAGGTAGGAAGGGAACAGAGGAAAGACAGGAGACACAGATCTGCAGGCTGATCTGAGAGGACCTTGACAAGGAAGAGGCCAGCTCTGGATCTCCTTTGGCCTCCTTGAGAGAGGCAGCTGCTTCCTGCATGTCTCCAGTTGTCATCTATATCCATGTGGCTCCCCTACCCATTCAGAACTAGCTGTCTTGAAGCAACAGGGAGCATGTCACACACACGACTTCATCTTGGCCTGCTGCCTCCTCCACACTGTAGAGCTGGTGGCCTCTTTCTTTCCCTTCTACTCTGTCCATCACAGGTTGTCCCGTGGCTTTATCTTTTCAAGTCCTGTGGGTCTTGTCTGTCACTTTCTTTCTGTTGAAAGCTACCTATCTATCTATCTGTCTGTCTGCTTATCTATCTATCTATCTATCTATCTATCTATCTATCTATCTATCTATCATCTATCTACCTATCTATCTTTTGAATGTGTTTGTATGTGTGTGTGTGTGTGTGTATGCCACAGCATGTATGTGGAGGTCAGAGGACAATTTGTGGGAGTCAGTTCTATCCTTCCACTACATGGGTCCTAGGATTAAACTCAGGTCATCAGACAAGGCAGCAAGCACCTTTACCTAATGAACCATCATTAGGTGATTTCCTACTGGGCTTCTGAATACACTTCTTTCACTCCAGTAGCATCTTATTTACCAGGCTCCTTACTCTCTGCTTACCCTGGACTCCTCAAGTGCAGCCTGGCTGCTTTTCCACACCTGAGACGTAAAGCTGATGAGGACTCCCTTACAGGACAGTCACCAGGAGCTCATTCTCCCGCTGATCATGGAGCTCACATGAACTGTCACACTTTAGTCTTGGTCCTGTCAGCTGGAGACAGTCAGGGACAAAGCTGTAGTTGAGTTTCGCTTATTTATCACGCACCGAGGGCCCAGTGGTGTTGGGATGTCTCGCCAGACTAGGAGGAGGTGCGAAGTAGTCAGGAGTGATGGTGCATGCCTGTAATCCTAGCATTCAGGACACGGAGGCAGGGGGATTATGAGTTCAAATTCAACTTGGGCTACATTCTGCCTTATAAAAGTAGTTTACAGATGGTTATGACCAGGTAAAGTTTAAAGAAAGCTTTGGTTTGCAGGCTCAGAGCACAGCAAGGCCCTGGGTAAGGAGGGGGAGGTGCGAGGGTCTCTCCATTTGGAGACTGCAAAGCTGAGGGAGTCGTAGAGGTATATGTATGCAGATCACTGTTGTGGGCCTCCTGTGTGTGTGTGTGTGTGTGTGTGTGTGTGTGTGTGTGTGTGTGCTGGGGATGGGAGTCAGGTGCTTGGGCATGTGAGGCAAGCATCGTTTTACAAACTGAGCTATATCCCCCAGCTCAGGTGATGTTGATCTTCTAGGCAAGAGTAGATTGTTTTCTTTTTTCCAAAGCAAAATTTTTGGATGGCCTGTGATTCTCACATCAGGATCTCAGTGAGAGAGCAGCATCCAAAGAAGTGGGGACTGATGGCTCTGTGGAGAAGCAAGAGGCTAGCGTCCCCGCCCCATGTGCACCACAGCTCCTGTGCTCACCCTCCTGATGCATGTGAGGGCAGGCTTTGACATCCTCACTCCAATGCAATTTTAAGACAATGCCCTAAATATTATTTTGCTTTTTTACTTAATTTTTTTCTTACAGTGCTGGAGGTATAGCCCAGGGCCTTGTTGCTCAGGGCAGGTGTTCTACCACTAAGAAAGGCTCCATTTCCTCTAAGTTTTTTTGGATTGTTTTTGTTTTGTTTTCTACTGGAGACAAGATGTTCTAGTTATTCTCAGTTGTGATAAAACCCTGATCAAAACTAAACTGGAGGAGGAAAGGGTTTATCTGACTTAAAAGCCCTAATCACAGTTTATCATTAAGGGAAGCCAGTGGAACTCAGGCAGAAGTGGAGTAGGAACCAAGAGGAGTGGTGCTTTCTGGTTGCTCTCAGGGCTTACTGAGCCTGCTTCCTTATACAACCCAGGAACACCTGCCTGGAGTGGCTCCACCCACAGTGGGCTGGCCCTTCACATCAGCCATCATGAAGAAAATACTCCACAGCCATGCTCATAGGCCAATATGATGGAGGCAACACTTCAGCTGAGGTTCCTTCCCAGATGACTTTAGTCTGTGTTAAGTTGACAAAAAAAAGTAGAATTGAAATAAATAAAAATAAAAAACTACAAAGTCTCCCTGTCTAGCTCAGGATGACTTTTGAACTCAAGATCTTCTTGCCACCATCTTCCCAATGCTGTCCCACAGGCCCCAGCCCTCCCTTACATTGTGTCTGTGTACCACATGTGTGCCTGGTGCCAGTAGAGGCCAGAAGAGGGCATTGGATCCCTGTAATGGAAGTTACAGATGGCTATGAGCTGCAATGTGGGTGCTGGGAATTGAACCTGGTCTTCTGGAAGAGCAGCCAGTGCTTTTAACTGCTGAGCCATCTCTCCAGCCCTTCCCCAGCTTCTTAATGTGAGGCATGAGGCAGGGAGGACATATTTCCTGTTCCTACTTCTTAGAGTCCACTATGAAGGAGCCCATGGTCCATTTCAGAAGGAAATAATAGTTTCACAAGATCTTTGGTCTCCAGAATTCCAGTTTTGGTGGGAAGTATCATTCACCTCCAACTTCTTGCAAATGCCACCGTCCACCTTGCTATTTCTGCCACTCTTGCACACAGCAGAGAGGATCCCTGCTTGTTTTTCCTCTCTGCTGCCTTCTCAGCAACTACCCATAGGAGGCCAGAGTTCTCCCCACCCTTACTCCCAGCAAAGAGGAGGACTGAGAGGGCGAGCGGAGAGAGGGAAGGTCAGAGGCGCAGGGTCAGAGGTGCAGGGTAGTATCCTCAGGGGGATGCTGCTGTTATGCCTAAGCCCCCGGAGCTTCCACACGTAAACGTGAGAATCATTCACATCTCCCCGTTCCAGGGAATCGTTCTGCCTCAGATCATGACGGGCATCGCAGCTAACCTTGTCAACGCTCTGGCCAACTATCTATTTCTCTATCAGCTGCATCTTGGGGTGATGTAAGTTCAGTTTCCTCTTGGGCGGGGCGGGGGGGACTGTATTAGGCTTTTCCAGGGAAAGAGTGGGTAGTTTAGCTGATGTGGGTGTGGCCCTCTGGAAAATGCTGTCAGAATGAAGGGGATACCGCCCTAAACAGAAGTAACCTCAGGGCCTATGGTGGAGAAGGGCATTGTGAGGGGTGCATGGCTCCCCAACACACTGGGCCAGGGTGGAGAGGGTGGAGCCCAGTATTCACCCACAGCTACTGTTTTCCCCAGGGTTCAGCGTTGGCCAACACCATCTCTCAGTTTGCCCTGGCCATCTTACTGTTCCTCTACATCCTCTGGAGAGGACTCCATCAAGCCACCTGGGGAGGTAAAGACCACCTTTTGACCTTTTGGCTGTGGCTTCTGCCTGAAGGTCAGACATGTTGGAAACCCATCTGTTGCACCTGCAGGGTGGTCCTGGAGTGTATGCAGGACTGGGCGTCCTTCCTGCGACTGGCTATCCCCAGTATGCTCATGCTGTGCATAGAGTGGTGGGCCTATGAGGTCGGCAGCTTCCTGAGTGGTACGTATGCAGATGGATGGCTGCTGGGGACCATGTGGCTGGGGCAAGGCATCAGCTGACCGTCTTTACCAGGTATCCTTGGCATGGTGGAGTTGGGAGCCCAGTCCATCACCTATGAATTGGCTATCATTGTATACATGGTAAGTGCTCAAGAACCCGCATGGTAAAGGGGACTTGTGTTCTATCCTGAGAGTCCTCCGATGAGCAAAAGGCACTGGTGATGTTAAGTAATGCTGTCCGAGATGGTTCCTGACGTAAAATGGTATCCTGGAGTTGGGACTGGAGATATGGGCATGTAATTTTAGCTGGGTAGGGAGTGGAGCAAAAAAGTCACGAGTTCAAAGCTGGACTGCGCTAAGGAGTAAGATCTCAGAGTAAAGAATAAAAGGGTGGGGATAGTTCAGTGGAAGAGCGTTTGTCTAGTATCCATGAGGCCTTGGGTTTGATCCATGCCATACTCCCGCACAAAGTCCTCTAGGAGCTGGCGGGGGGCTGTCCTTTATGCCCTGTATGGTCAGGTATCCCTGTAAGACGAATGAGGGATGGGCAGAAATCCAAAAGATCTGGTAATCTGTTTCTGACCCCATTCAGACCTAAAGTAGTTGACTGTTTCCACACTGTCAGAATCCTTTCCTTTGTCCCAATGCCCTGGGGGTAGAGTGGTACGAAATGGAGAGTTGGTCACCAAGGTCAGATACATGCTGGTTCTGCGCTGAACACTCTGTGCCTGCCTCGTATCAGTTATCTCCTTGGGTGGGGATAGGGGAGAGGTACTCAGGAGAATGGGAAGTAGGAACATGGACAGATATATGTATACCATGCTCACAGAGGCTCTACTGGCTGTAATTAAGGGGCACTGCCTGCAGTGTTGGCCAATCAGTGCAGGAATTCTTGGGCCAAGTATGGAGCATGCGCACAGAGAAAAGTTGCTTACCCTTAACAGTGAAGGAGATTCATGCTAGAAAATACATTGTTAGAGACTTCTCTGTCACTTTGTTTCACAGAAAGCTCCAACCTAAAATTCTGAAGGTCTGTCTTCTATAGCATTCACCTCTTGAGATGCAAAGTTAAAGAAGGGACAGGAGTGGCGGGCTGTAGTAGAGAACGCCCAGCATACTTGAGGTTCATCCCCAGGACAAGAAAAAGAATTTGTTTTTTAAATGGAGAGAAGTCGCCAGGTGGTGGTGGCGCACGCCTTTAATCCCAGCACTTGGGAGGCAGAGGCAGGTGGATTTCTGAGTTCGAGGCCAACCTGGTCTACAGAGCGAGTTCCAGGACAGCCTGGGCTATCCAGAGACACCCTGTCTCGAAAAAACCAAAAAAAGAAAAAAGAAAAAAAATAAATAAATGGAGAGAAGTGAGCATTCATAGTATGGAGAAGGACTCAGCCAGCTGACATTTTACCATATGTTGTTTGTATTTAAATTATACAGAGTATATACACTTCCTTGGTTTTTTTCCTGGTAGTGTTGGGGATCCAAGCATGACAGGTCAATGCTCTCCCTCTACTTTTTGGAGACATATATTTTTATTTTCACTGTTTGTGGAAGACATTTTTAATATGTACCTCATGTTTATACATCTCACATTTTAGTAAATTTAGTTAAGTACATTTATCAATCCTTGAAGTCCAGGAGCCCATTATCTTTAAGTTAGTCTGTTACTGCTCAGTATTTAAATTCATAATATTTCAATAAGATCAGCATCACCTCAGGATACCACCTAGGGAAAATATCTTCATGTGATTTTCTGATCGTTTGATCTTTAAGATAAATACTTACAAGTCTATGTAGAAATATATATGTATGCTTTTTGCATACATATCTTGCCCTCTGCTCTCCACAGGCTCAGAAGAGCATATTCATATTTCTCTCCAGTTAAAAGAAGGACATAAACCTTCTCTCACAGATGCACACATCTGTAGATGTGTGCATGGCATCACACTTATGGGCTTCCTGTCTGCTTGCCATTACTTGTTCTAATATGGTCTCAGTAACTTTCCCTCCTGGCATAAAAGAGACATGTCTTGTTAAAGTAGTTTAATCATTAATGCCCTTTAATTGGGAATAGAACCTTGACCTTTCTTTGTCTCCCCTGATGTGACATTTACCCTAGAAGTGTTATAGCTGTTTCATTCTAAATACATTCAGACTCTCTACTTGTGGAGGAAATTCTATAAGAAATTATGTCCTGTCCTTTTTGGACACACAGTACATACATAATATTGACATTAACTAAAGAGCTGACAGCTTTCTTCATACTATATTCCTGTCTCAGTCCTTCCATATGGAGAAACTGTGGTTGGAAAATCTGCTTGTCACTGTAGTGACCTCGAGAGTGGGATGCTAATCTCCCATTTCTTCTGTTTCTTATCTGTGTGTTAGCTTTTCTTTAACCCCTGTCTTAGTATCCTGACCTGTAAGGCAACATACGTGCTCAAATAAGTGATTAATTTAAAAAAATAATAATTATTAGTGACTCAAATGGTAAATGTACAGATATTAATGGAAAATTTTAATGAATATTTACTACCTGAGAGGCACAATATTCTAAGCAGTTCTTGTGTGAGTTCTGTAATGTCTCCATTACTAGAATCTTTGTACAGATAAGATGAGACATCAGAGGTTAAGTAATTGGTGTAGTGTCACATGGGTAATTATAGACAGAGGTGTCAGAATGTGGATCCAGGGATCCTAGCTTCAGAACACCCATCCTACCTACAAGGCAATGTCTCTTCCTGGCATTTTCTTTAGTGACTTTTCGCTTTGTAAATCGAATCCTCTGTCCTTTAGAACAGACACTAGAGTGGAACGTGGTCGGCCCATCCTACATCCTGGTCCCCTATCTCCCAGAGGACAGATGGGGTCCTCCTACCCATGGCAGAGGTTGGAAACTTGCAGAAAGCCTAATTTGTTCTAAGACTCCTAACTTGGAGATATAGGTTCTTTAACAGCATGGAGTAGGCCAAAGAGATGCTGCGAAGTGTCTGTCTTCACAGCCCATAGGACCATGTCTTGCCAGTGAGGTGTGAATCACAGGCTCTTCTGTTTGTAGTGTCTCAATGTGCAATTTACTGTGTTTTCTTTCATTTCAGATCCCTGCAGGCTTCAGTGTGGCTGCCAATGTCAGGGTGGGAAATGCGTTGGGTGCAGGAAACATTGACCAGGCCAAGAAGTCCTCAGCCAATTTCCTTGATAGTCACAGGTGCCTGAACCCTTCTGCCAAGGCTCCTGGTGCCCGCAGGATGTGAATGGGGGCCTCCCCACTTTCCGTGGCCTCCCTATTCACTGTGACATTTCTTCTGACCTTTTACCTCCAGAGCTCTTTGCTGTGACCTTCTGTGTCCTGCTGCTAGGCTTTAAGGATCTCGTGGGCTACATTTTCACTACCGACCGGTGAGTGCTGGGATTCTCTTGACATGTGGGATCTCTGATAAAGAAATAGATTGGATGGATCTCATCACCATGGACAGCACCCGGGACTAGCTTTGCCGTGGAGAGGTGTTCTCAGTCATTTGCAAGATCAGAAACCTCACTGATATTACGTGAGAAAGGACCTGATTACCGAGATAGAGAAACGAATTTATAATCTGATTCTCAAGTTAATGGGAATTGGTGATGGCGATCTGCTTAGGATGGTTATGAATCTTTGAAAACTTCTTTAAATTATATATAGTGTGTATGTCAGAGAGAGGGACAGAGAGAGTGGGGGCGGGAGAGATCAGAGGATAATTGGATAATTTGCAGGAGGAAATTCCTCTCCTTCTACCATGTGGGCTCTAAGGACTGACTCAGGTGGTCAGACTTGAGCCATCTCCCCACACCTCATGGTTTGAATGGCTTGTTTTTGTTTTGTTTTCAGTCTTTCTTATACTGCTGGTTATATTTGCAGACAGAGTCTGCATTGGTGATTTACTGGTAGAATTCTTGCCCGCAGATTGGTTGGACATCCTAAGCCCCTAATTTATAAAAAGAAAAAGCTTCAAAGTCTGAAACTATTTTAGCACCAGCATACTACAAACAAGAGGTACATTTGTCAGTTCAGTATTAGCAATATGAATAGGATAAAATAACTTAAAATAGATTGATGCTAGCCAAGTGCTGATACAGCTCTGAGAAGTGCTGTAGCTCAGAGCTCCCAAGAACTTTAAGATGCCAACCAAAAGCTCCTCTGGTCAAAAGCAGGGAGTGGGTCTGAGCTGTGTTACAGCTCTGCACATATCCAGGCAGCAGCTCCCTGGGGCACTGGGTGCTCTTGAAATCTAGGGACTCAAAACTGTTGTGGGAACAATCAGGTCCTCATCTGCAGCATGGAGATGGCGTTTTGGAGGCTGAGGGAAGAACAAGTCCCCTCTGCCTACAGTTGCAGGTGGAGTCCTGGAGGCTAGCTCACCTGAGCTCCTGCCAAGGAAGCCTCATGTCCTGGGGGTGTCTGTCTCAGGTGAGTGCGTCTCAGGTGAATCCTGAAAGCACTTGTCTTTCTTCTCCAATGAATCCCAATGCCCCCTGTACTGGAAACCCAAATGTGTAGGCTGGGACTGGCTAAATGTCAGTATGAAAATAGGATCAACAACAGCAGTGATTGAAGAAGAGTGGCCAAACTTGGAGAGGAGGGGAAGAACCCAGAACCTGCTAAACATTGCAGGAGTTCACAATCAGATGTGTAGGTCTGTCTCCACTGATACCTGTTGAAAGAAACACTTCGACCATTTCCTGAGCTCCTGAAGAACCCCTGACCCCATACCCTTCTTCTTCAGTCTGGATTTTTGTTTGTTTGTTTGTTTTTTGGTTGTTGTTTTTGTTTGTCTGCTGCACCAATTATTAGCAGTTAGCTTTCAGGTTTTTAGCCTGCTGACTGAAGAAGACCATCCATCCGATGACTGCTAGAAAGCTCAGGGATAAGGGCATGACCCCCAATAATATGTGCAATAGATGTCAATTTTGTGTGTAGACTTACATCTACTCCCCAAGATATCCCATAATGTCTATACAAATATTCTAACATCTCAATATTTCTGAGGTCTAACATACATTGGTCCCAGGGAATGGATCGAGATGCTCAACCTGGGGTCACATTGGTGTCTCAGATCTGTCAAACGGTCCTATTTTAGAGTTTTAGAATATATTTGGCACATAGATTAATGTTAGAAATCTTGTCAGTGAGCTATCTTAAAATTCATGGCATTGAGCTGATGGCTGAAGAGACGAACGAATCCACTCTGTTCTCTGTAGGGATCTTGTCTTCCTAAAGGAGGCTAGCTTGGATGTTCTCACTATATAGAAATGTCATAGAGGTCTCCTTATTGTAGGATAACTTTATTAGCAACCACAGATTGCAAACTGGCTTTTTCTTCATGGATTCAAAAAGCCACTGGGCCAAACACACCTGCCTCAGTTTCTTTCTCATCTGCTTCTCTTTTGAAGGTAGGCTGACAATTTCTCAGCCCCAAACCATCTTTTATAGATTTCTCACTTCGGAGTGGGTGAGGAACCATAAATAGTTCTCGCAATTTTTTCTTTCTCAAAGGATGGACATGGAGTCAGATTGGGGGTTGGGCCAGGCTCAGAAGTAAGAGAGACTTCCTGTGCCTCCCAAATGAATTCTGTGAAGGGGTGGTATACTGTGGATTTTAGGTTGATGTGGACCTTGTGCCCCATGTTGGCCTGGAGACTTCCAAATGGAGGAGGAGATGGCCAAACAAGAGCTGGCTCTGTATTGCCCACTCAGGGGCTGTCAGAGTAGACAAGCAGAAGCTAGAGCCCCCCTCTTCCTGAAGGAGTCCTGGGTGTAAAGTCTTTGCAGAAAGGATTGGTACAATCGTCCAGCAGCTGGAGAGGAGAATCATGCTACTGTACACCATGGCCAGTGTGGGATCAACCTGGAGATTGTCTTTGGAACGGTTTTCAGCCAGATGACCTCAGCTTAGTTTCAAGAACTAGGGTTAGGCCTCACCCCCTGCTGGAGGAGTAGGCAGAGGAAGCCAACAGGAAGCCTCAGGATATACACAAAGGAGAGAACCTGGAGCAGGCCCAGGAGAAAGAGCAAAGTACTGAGAACCAAGGCAGAAGAAACCTGAGAGCTTCATGTTCCTGTACTTCTTGAAGCTCACCCTACAGCAGACCACAGCGTGACTAGAGAAGGTTGCGGTCCAGGGTGGTTCTGTAACATTCACCAGAAGGGTAAACCATCTGGCATTGACTGTTTCCAATGAGAGGAGTTTAAGGGACAGAGACCCCTTCTTAAGGGGTCGTGTATCCTTTCCTCTGCTTCCTCGACCATATTTTGGTACCCCAGGCTCAGGGAGCCCCCACTTCACCATGCTCAACTTCCTAGCCCTGTCACTGCTCTGGGTTCTCCCATACATTCAAACGAGGCATTTTCCCTGCCCAGGGATCCAGGCAGAGGAAGGAGAGAAGGTAGGGGGAGAGCCTGCAGTGTGTGCTGCCAGTAGACATGTTAGGTTTTTATTTACTGGGGAGCACAAGGGGTGGGGCTAAGAAGTGGAGGAGGAGGAGGAGGTTGGTGGGAAGCTGGGCCTCAGTGATGCTCTTCATTCTGATCCTATGTCACTTACTCTCTAAGAACCCTGGGACACACTGAAAAACAAAATGCATTCAGGGGCTGGAGAGATGGCTTAGCAGTTAAAGCACTGGCTGCTCTTCAGAGGCCTTGGGAGTTCCCAGTAGCAACGAACACAGCAGCTCACAACCATTTGTAACTCCAGTTCCAGGGGATCTGGTGTTCTTTTCTGGCCCTCAAAGGCACACAAGTTACACAGACATACATGCAAGCAACACCCACGCACACAAAATAATAATGAACAAACTAAAAAATGATTTAGTTGTTACATTTTCATCTATGTTTATAATATACTTTGATCACATTCTCCCCCGACTCTCTCTAAACCTTTAATCATTTGGAATTCTCTCTGCTCATGAAGAGTTTGCTGTGACCCACACAGTGGGTCCTGCTCTGCCCGCAGCAGCTCTGTGGCGTGACTGCACCATACCCTTCAATCCCAGCATTCCCTCTCCTGTTTGCTTTTATTTCATGTCTTTTGTTTATCAGGCCCTAGGAGCAGATTTATACCCCTGCCTCCCTTTCATGTCTCTCTGAGTGGCGGGCTGAACCATCTAGGTTTGTGTGACCTC
Organism: Mastomys natalensis; assembly: GCA_021653895.1. Lineage (NCBI taxonomy): Eukaryota > Metazoa > Chordata > Mammalia > Rodentia > Muridae > Mastomys > Mastomys natalensis. The sequence goes on along the minus strand of JAJTUV010001414.1, from coordinate 75,664 downwards.
ATTCTGAGATGTTCACATGGCACCGTCGCTACGTGATTGGATAATTGGATGAGACATTCCTCAAAATATGTCCCTGTCATTCAGCGGACACAACCAGCCCAAACTGGCAGAGTAAATGAAGCAGAAGAAATCCTAGCTCAGCCTAATCACCGTGAGAACACAAAGAAAGTGTGAATGGAATCCATCTCCAGGTGGACACACCCCAGGCTCTGTGTACCTACCTTCTCCCCTCCCTCTGCCCCCAGCCCCAGCCAGGGATGTGGTCCAAGTGACAGCTCTATAACCCTCACCAGAAAGGCATTTTGAAACAAAGTTTTCATTATTTCTCATAAGGAAATCACTTTATTTAGATTGTCAGTCTTTTCTAGGGTAAATTTTACAACAGATAGGCAGGCAGACAGACCTACCAAAATAACTAAACATGATCATTTTCAACAATATTAAGAGATGAGCTCTCACAATCTCTTTTGTAAGGAAACTAAAGTCTAGACACAGCCGGGCCTAGTGGCCATGCCTATAATTTCCATAGTAAGAGACTGAGGCAGGAGGATAACAGGTTTGAGGTCAGCTTAGTGTCAATAAAAAGAACAAAACAAAGACAACAAAAGACAGGAAATAATCCCTATAAAATTTGCCCATAAAATTGAAGCATTCACAATTAGGTGGCTCTCTATCCAATTGAAGGAAGCGAAAGACTTAGTAAACAGCCGGTCTAGTCCAGTAAGCATTTCAAGAAAACTGTGCAAAACAGATAAGAAAAAATTGATAGTTAATAAGGAACTTATAACAAAAAACGAGAAAATAGATTTTAAAATGCCAAAAATTGCCTAGAAGTTAGAAAACATCTTTCTTATAAAATAAGGAACTTGTTTTAAATGCAAAATTCGAATCAGAAGATTTCAGTACGTTTCAAATCAGTAAAAAAGTCTGATTTAAAGGGCCGAAAGAGGCAAATTCTCATCTTGATCAAAGTCCGAGAGCCCAAATCACAGTTGCTTCAACCGAACAGAGTGACCTTAGTGCTACAAAGTGAGTTAATTACTTATTGAAAGTCTAAGGCCTGGTGCTGTACTCAGGGGAGACATGCACTTAGTTGTACTATAAGCTTTGCTTCCATGTGGCATAGCCAACTCCTCATGGTCCCAAAATAGGATGAAGGAAGAAATTAAAGCTCAAGTTGAAATCTGGGATCCAATTGCTCAGCACCACAGGGAAAGGTTTTCGTGGACTAGAGGAGAGACTGTCATCTGTAGGCAGAACAAGCCAGAGTGGTGTCACAGAGGAGGGCACATGAAAGGCAGAGGGGAGTCTCCTCGGATTCGTTTGTATTTGCTTGTATTGTCATAAGAAGCACAGGAGTGGCGAGACTTGTTATCTGTGGGGACAGGACAGGCATTCGGGGACCTGAGAGATGGCGGTCATCAGACTTGTGTGCTTACCCTTCTCATTCAAAGCTCATTTTAACAAACAATGATACTCTTGTGCTGGTTTGAGGAAAGAAAGAGATCCTCTGTCCCCTGCTTGATCCATTATTCATTCGTTCTGCAAATATTCATTGCCAGACATTTTTTTTCTCTCTCTCCAATCAGTGCCCCCAAGGGTGTCTCTCCTAGTTTCATTTTTCTTCTCAGTCAGAACCCTGTAGTATTAAGAGCAGATCCCATTTCTAGCAGTGAGAACTCTGGAATACATTGGGGACCTCTACTCTTACCAAATTGGTTGACTGGGAAGAACTTACTGACCAGTGGGCCGGGACCAAACACAGGGCCTCACGTGTGCTAGACAGATGCCCTGCCACTGAGCTGCACTCCATACAGAGTGCACATGAGTGCCCACTCTGTAATACATCGTTCAGACACTCCTGAGACGTGCATCCAAGACCTGCCTCAGAAATTGGGTTAAATGGAGAGTGGCCATGTGATCTAAAGTTTGTTTTAGGTAGGCAGATGGAAACTGGAGCATATCATTGGTTTTCATTGAGTAAGTGGATTGCATGTTAGTTTTTCCCCTAAAAGCTATGAAATATATTAGAAAATTGGTTTCTGATATGTATCCTCACTTGGGCTGCTGGCTGATGTGAATGTACCAGGGCAGCTGGACTAAGAGCCCAAGCCTTGTTGAGCAAGAGTACACGTGGGGGAATCCTCTCCTGGGATTCTTGTCCTTTGATTCTTGTTTCTTTTTTCTTCTCTTTTCTCTTTCTTTCTTTCTTTCTTTCTTTCTTTCTTTCTTTCTTTCTTTCTTTCTTTCTTTCTTTCTTCCTTCCTTCCTTCCTTCCTTCCTTCCTTCCTTTCTTTCTTTCTTTTTCTTTCTTTTTTTTTTGTGGATATGGATGTTTGCCTGCATGTGTGTCTGTGTGCCACATGCATTTCTGGAACCCATGGAAGCCAGAAGAGGGTCTTGGATCCACTGGAACTAGAGTCCCTGGCAGTTGTAAGCTGCCACGTGAGGCTAGGAATTGAACCTTGGTCCTCTGCAAGAACAAGCACTCTTAACCAGCGAGCCATCTCTCCAGCCCTTCCTTTCTCACTAATCACCATGTGCTTTGTTTTCCTGACAGGGATATCGTGACCTTGGTGGCTCAAGTGGTCCCCATTTACGCTGTGTCCCACCTCTTTGAAGCTCTTGCTGTGAGTACCAAGCCTGACTCTCCCAGACCCTTTCATGGTCGTGTAAGCGATTTCTTCTGACTGTGATACATTTCAAGTGGGAAGAGAGGCTGGAATGGTCTAGAGGGGCTCCTGTTGACAGTTATCAGAGTTGCTTCTGCAAAGCATTATCACAGAGTCTTGTTCAGGTCTAAGGACCACAGAGAGGTGTTCTATGTTTGGGAGGCGGGGGTCTTTAGAACACCAGCTGTGTTTATGCTGATGGATGTCACCTGCCCACAGTGTACCTCTGGTGGTGTCCTGAGGGGCACTGGAAACCAGAAGGTTGGAGCCATCGTTAATGCCATCGGGTATTATGTCATCGGCCTCCCCATCGGGATCGCACTGATGTTTGCTGCCAAGCTGGGAGTGATCGGTAAGCCTCACTGTGGAAAGAGAGGCCAGCTGCCCGCTGGCCCAGGGATGATGGCCAAGCACATGGAAACCTTGCTCTGCTTCCCATACTCCTTCTGTATCGTGTCAGAGAGTGAGTGTGCAGACAGTCAATGAAAAGTGACCATGATCTCAGAGCTGCCTGGCCACTCCCCTCTTGCCCATGTGTCAGCACAGGAGCACAGCAAAGGGTCATTTCTATTTTCCTCATTCTGAGTCAGCCAGTCCTTAGTCCCAGGACTTAATGTCCAGGCCCTCTGAAGTACCGGGAAACACCTTGTATATAGATCTTGCCCTGTTCCTTTAATGAGGGCTCACAGTGCTGTGAGTCCCTTACCGTGGCCTTGAAGTACTGAGGCCTTCCTTTTCTAGTATTTTGGACATTTGAGGTGAGGTGGGGAAGCCCTAGGTTAGGACGCATGGGACTGAACATGGAACTTGCTAGAATAGCACCCTGTGTTCTCAGCACAAAGGGCAAGACTGGTGATGGCCTCCTTGTCACCTTTGTCCTCATCCTCAGCCTCTGCTCCTCACTTATCACCTATGTACCTCACACATCTCTGCAGAGGGACGTGTGGAGAAATGTGGAGCTAAGGACGGTGGAGCAGATTCCTCTGTATGACCTTGCTGTGTTTGAAGCAAAAAAACTGAAGCCACACGCTCTGAAATTACCAGAGCTCATCCTAGGGGGAAAAGAAGTAGGGAGATAGATAATTGTCCAGCTTTGGTTTCTAAAATAATAATTGAGAACGCATTGGCAATGAATAAATGGTTACAGGAAAGCTTAATTGTTGTCTTTGGGGTAAAGGACTGCCTGACTCGGGCGTGACCAGGAGTCATCTGATAGCTGCTGAGGATCTCCAGTCCCACGTCTTAACTTGTGTCCTTCCATTTTCTCAAGTTCAATAATATTTTAATTAAAAATATTCGAGTTGTCCAAAGAAGGAGATTGCCAGAGTTCTGTGGCCGTAAAGGTGCGGCTGTTACTTAACTGAATTTCCAGTGTTGTCCATGGCTTGGATATGCTGATGGCAGGCCAGGGGGAAACACCAGAAGAGTCTGGTTTTTGAGTAGTATTTTCATTTAACACATTTCCAAATTATTATTATTATAACATGCAATCAGTACAAAATACTAAGAAAACATTTTATAGTCCCTTTTATATTTTTATTAATATTATTTTAATTGACAAACACAATTATGAACTTTTATGGTGCACAAAGTAATGTTTTGATATATGCAGAGAATGTGGACTATTTAGGCCAAGGTAATTAGCTTATCTATCTTCTTTTGACGTTATCATTTTATACAGTGAGTGATAAATCTTAAATTTACTTAAAAAAATTTACTGTATAACTTTGGCTGTACTGAAACTCACTATGTAGACCAGGCTGACCTAGAACTCACAGAGAGCTCTGCCTGCCTCCTGAGTTTAGGGATTCAAGGCATGCACCATCATGTCCAGCTACAACCAACTTTGTTTTGTTATTGTTTTTATTTTAGAGTCTTCCTACGTAGTCCAAGCAGGCCTTGAACATGGGATCAGTCTGCCTTAGCCTCCTAAGTGCTGGTATTATAGCTGTGTGTCCCCATATCTGGCTGAGTTAAAATTTTAGACAGGAATCAACTTTAAAACATAGATACATCCATATCCCAAGGTCTATATTTGTCCCACTTACTGATTTGACAATGTGTATCTGTTGTGGGCAAAGTAGAGGGAGCTGGGGATTCTTGGAGGGAAAGAGCAGAGGCCCTGTGGAGGCGAGAGCTGTGTGAGACCCTGCACTCAGTCATTCTAATGGCCATTTAAATGGAAATAGAAGCACAGGTTGGTTTTATCTGTCATGTTGCCAGCATTAGAGTGTGCTACATGTACAAAGATCCCAGAAGCACCTCAGAAGGCTGCAGGTTCTTACAAGCAGACTGACTAATCGCATGGCTATCAATTTCCTGTACAGTTTTTCAAACTCGCAACTTATGGTTCTGCCCAGAGAATTCTGGTAATCATCCTGCAGCCTTTAATAGGGATGATGGCATTAGTGGAAATCAAGTTTGTTACTCAAATTACAGCTAGAGCTAGGCAGGTATTTCTGTAAATAAATGTTTGGAATGAGTGTGTAGTTTCTATGCAAAGCTGGGCATTTGTAGGAGGAAGCCCAAGGTTTTTCTGACTCCAGCCTAGAACTGGCAGGTGGCGAGAGGAGTCTGTTGACCACTCCTGATTAATGAGATGTGAGGGCAGCTGGCACCAAAGAGCAGAGTAAAAGACAAGCCTTTGACTTACAACTTAAGGCTTAGTTTCAGCCCTTCCATGGATTTGATTGGTTTGCAAAGTCTGTGTATTTGCATCTTGTAACATGAGGGAATCGCCCCCCCCCTTCTATCTGTCTTGGCAGAAAGTTGAAAGGCAAGCAAAGGAGTTGGGGAGGATTATGGGGGATGAGGGTAGCTCAGGTGTCTCCTGACTGAAAGCAGCTGAGCAGACATGGTCTTATGTGGACGAAAGTCAGATTTTCAGAACATCGAGCTCTGGGTTCAGAAAAACCCTGCCTCAATATGTAAGTGGAGAGCAACTAAGGAAGACAACTGATGTCAACCTCAACCTCCCTACACATGCACGGGCACCCTCCCAACGTGTCCACGCACATGCAAACATATGAACATGCATGCATAGGCCACATATGTGAAAAAAAAAGTCTTTTTTGAGGAGCATAAAGCAGTAGTTTTTCTGGAGAAAATATTTTCTTACAACTGGCCCTTTTCTTAATATCCAATTACCCTAAGCAGAAACCCAAATAGCTCCTTGGACCTTTTGCTCTATGAATCATGTCAGGTAGCCTTATCGGGTTCTGGGCCTTTTCAAGATGGAGGTCTCTCTCCTACTGAGCGTTCCACCTTGCCTGACTACCTACCAGTACTGACTTAGTGTGGCCACTGTCTCTATGAGCCAAGCTGTCAAATATCTCCCTGTGCAGGCCTGTGGTCAGGAATCGTCATCTGCAGTGTCTGTCAGACCACGTGCTTTCTGGTTTTTATTGCTCGGCTCAACTGGAAACTCGCCTGTCAACAGGTAGGTAACCACCAACCTCACTGTTGCCTGGGTCTTTCTGCAGGTGCCAAACCAGACCAGATGTGGCCAGCATTCTTTCATTTTGAGAATTTTTTTTCTTATGCTATTTTTTCTTTTCTTTTTTTTTTTTTTTTTTTTTTGTTTTTTTTTGTTTTTCGAGACAGGGTTTCTCTGTGTAGCCCTGGCTGTCCTGGAACTCACTCTGTAGACCAGGCTGGCCTCGAACTCAAAAATCTGCCTGCCTCTGCTTCCCAAGTGCTGGGATTAAAGGCGTGCACCACTACTGCCTGGCTCTTATGCTATTTTTATGCTTTTTATTATTATTATTGGGTTTGTTTTGTTTTAATTGGATTTTGAGGTGAAGGGTTGTGTGACCCTGGCCCCGCTCTTTCCCCTTTGTTTACTCAGTGAATAGTAAAACAGGATTCCATTTCTGGTCTCTTGCTGTGAAAAGCCAGTTTCAGAAGAATTGGAACTAGAGAGACTTTCTCCAAGTTCATCCTAGTACTGTGTGTGTGTGTGTGTGTGCGTGCGCGTGCGCATGTGCGTGTAAGACACTGTGTGGTTCCTTCTCCCCACCTTCCCAGTGTCAACATGAGGTCTGGAAACATGGGGGTAGAAAGGGCAGGTGAAGTAGGAAGATGAAGAAGTGGGAGTGCTCAGCAACCTTCAGTCCCCCTCAGACCAGTCCACTCCCTACCTACTCAGGAGCCTGTTGCAGTCTTTGGAAGGGAGCTCCATAGTGAACCAGAGAAGCATTGTCTCAGGTGTCAGTTAAGGGGCTTCTCCTAAACCAGGTGGCCATGCTTAGCAACGCTCTCTGCTGCCACCCAAACTCACTTTGAGTTTCGCTTACTTTTCTAGGCTCAAGTACATGCCAATTTGAAGGTAAACGTAGCCCTGAATTCTGCTGCCTCTCAGGAGCCTGCTCACCCAGGTAAGCTACAATTTTCTCAGCCCTGGGGCAGACCTGCTCTATAGGACTGGAGGGGCATTCGTGGGACATATCTGGATTAGCCACTGTGAGTCTCACTGAAGCAAGGCACTAATGTTTCAGAAATAGATGTCAAATCAAGTTATACCCACTCTAAGATAAACTGACTTAGAGTTTGTTTGCTTCGTTTGATTCCATATATTAACAGACCGTGTTGGACAGTTTCAAGCTTTTTTGGCACCTCTGCAAGTATTCTACGGGCATTTCTTTTCTTCTTAAAAGCATATTGAAAGTGTTTGGTCCACATGCAATAATTGTGTTTATTTACAGGGTACATATTACTGTGTGTATAAAACCATGTACTACTGAGAACAGGGTCTGGAAGAGCTTATTTATCCTTCCTTTATGTTAGGTTACAGACATTTCCAATACTTAGCCTTTCTATGTGAGGAATAAGTCTTGTAAGCGGTCTTTGCTGGCTCATTTTAACGGGGTCCCTGTGGTTGGCTAAGCATTGCTCGCTTTAAGCAGGTTCTGGCTCGGATCTTTGTGTCATGCAAATACAATTACATCAGGCTGTTTTTCTGTCAGTTTGGTTATTCTTCCATATCCCTGGTTCCCTGGACAGTTAGTTATTAACCTTTCACTCCTGTGAGGGAGGTAAAGTGGCTTCCTTCTACCTTCCTGCAATCTGTGGCTGACACAACGAAGATGCACAGGAGGAAAACAATATTTAGCTATGTCTGTAGGTGTGGGAGTCCACAAACCGTGAGGCTTGAAGGAGGAACAGATAGTTGAAGTTTATGGAGAAGCACCTGAAGCTACAGAAGGGAGTGGGGGTATGGGTCTTCTGAGGGTGCTGTCTACTAGGTATGGGGTATGGGGGAGGAAATCATGGTGACCTTATTATGCAAAGTCTCTCTGATATTAGAAGGCCATAGGAGCAGCCATTTTCCCAAGACTATGCTTTTGTAGTGTGGATATGAAGGGTGTAAATGTCTTTTGCAAAAAGGTGCCACAGACCCCAACATTCCTTTATAATGTTACACTTTGGTTTCTAGAAGGATAAATATAGGGGTGCAGTGGTCAATTGGCAGTGGTTTATTGTTTCTCTGATTCTGTTCTTAGTGTCTGGTTATCCTTGAATCACGTGAGGTCTGACCTAAAGCTGTCTGTCTTTATTTAGGACTTTCTTCTACTCTTGTTAGACACTGAGGTTTCACAAGCAGTCTAGGGAAATTCACAAGCAGAGGTTGAGATTCCCAAAAGCTCTCACTGATCTGAAGGTAAGAGGCAGCCAGTGTGAGGCTGGCCTATTCTGGGGCCATCTTTAAATCCTGCATGCAGCCCATTAGGCTTCAAGCCCAAACACGGGGAGGTTTAGCAGGGCCCACTCTCAACAGGTACTGTTCAGTCCTGAGCCACATGTCCAGATACGGAACTGTCAGAGCAAAGCCACCCCAGAGGCTGGCTCACCCCCAGGCTTCCAGTTTCCTCTTGATCTTGTTCTGGAAAGACTTTAGTGTGTGCTATTAGTTCTCTGACACCTTCAAGATACTCTTCTGAATTCATTTTATTTTTATTTATTAATTCTATCCCAATTTAACAATTATCTTGGGAGGAAGGACTAGTTTGTAAAATGTGGGAAATAATTATACTTACCCTGTTGTGTAGCTCTGAGGACTGAGTGTTAGGAACTGCCAGACACAGCTTAAGTCTTCTGTAAACGTGACCTGGTACTGTTTATTTTTTTTTTAAATTTTATTTATTTATTATTATTTATATGACTACACTGTAGCTGTCTTCAGACAGACACCCATCAGATCCCATTATAGATGGTTGTGAGCTACCATGTGGGAGCTGGGAATTGAACTCGGGACCTCTGGAAGAAGCAGTCAGTGCTCTTAACTACTAAGCCATCTCTCCAGCCCGATACTGTTTAATTTTAAACATTTTGCTTGTCTTTGTTTCTTTGAAATAGAATCTTCATAGCCCAGGCTATCCTTTTAGGTGAGTTATGACCCTCCTGCCTCTACTCCCAATTTATGCCAACTTATATGTATACAGGTGTGCACCACCATGCATGGCAAAAGCAGTATTATAATGTTTCAAATTGTTTTGTCAGAATTCTGAGGCCATTGTAACAATCATAGCACAGGTTGAAAATCCCTAATCTGAAACATTCTGAAATCCAAACCACTGGAATATGAACTATTCTGATCCCAAGCATTTCAGACAAGGCATACTTGCTCAGTCACGTATGTACCTTCTTACGTTCTAAAGGAAGACGATACCAATCTTCTTCTTAGGTTGCTAGGTAATCTGCTTTTATATTTCTCCTGGAAAGTTCTTAGTGTATTTTCTTGTCAGTATTCTTACTCCACAAGGCCATGAGCCTCAAGTCTTCGTTTGAGTCATTATCTTGCTTGGGACTCAGAGGGTCCTTGGAGGTAGAGTCTCATATTCAGTTCTGTGAATGTCTTGAGCTATGTCTTAGTTTATCTCCCCTCCATTTGGTTTATTTTCTGTCTGAAATGCTTATTAAGTAGCTATCTGCCCCTTAAAAGCCCGATCCCAGAAAGCTCTCTGGCTCCCCATGCTGGCTGACCAGAGCAGTTTATGGAGTGAATAGAGATGCTCAGAGACAATCCACCAAACATGGGCTGTTACCAGCATTGTTTGGGTCAGAGCCCTGGCAGCCCTAATGCAGGCTCAGCACCCTGTCAGTAGGCCAGCTGAGCAGACAAGCAATGCTGGGAAGCAGAGAAGGGTTGGGGCTATTACCCAGTGTGGCTACATTGAGAATAGGAACAAATAAAAAGGCCCAGTGACTCCTCCTGTCTTCCCCTCGAGTCTATCTTTAGGGTCTTGACATGAAGTTCAGGTTTAAGCAGAGAGCACAGTAATGCTTAGATGTGCACGCAGCCCTGGTCAACATGTGGTCCTGCCCACCAGCGAGCCATCACTGATAGTCTTTCCTTCGAGATTGCTTGAGAAGTTGTCAGAACTGTGAAAACTCCTTGTGGGAGACAAGCTCGTCTCTGGCTGGTCCCAGGCATCAGCCTTTTCTTCTCCCAGCATGACGTTTCTGGGGAAATGCCAATTTCTTGGGAACCATTGTTTTAATAATCTGACTGCTGAAGGAAAGACCACACGTGTCTCTAAAAGGTCTTCATTCCTACTTGGATGGTTCCAGAGTAATTTCTTGACTAAGTACAAATCCAGTGAGTACAACCCAGAGATGATGGCAGAGGGTATCCTGTAAGCAGATCCCTCTGCAGCTCTGGGCATGGAATTTGGTTTTCCATCTGTCACAATAAACAAAATCGGGAATTGTATCTTTAAATTGTGCTCTATCCAGCATGCCAGAAATCTGGGAAGCCGGAGGGAGACCTGCCTACCTCCTCCTTCTCTTACTAGCATATATACAGAGACCAGGGAACACATGGCAATAAATAATTCCAGAGTTTCTCTTGTTCCTCTGGCTAAGTGCTTGGCCTTGTCTCTGAAATGCTGTAGCAGGGCAGGTCTGGCCAAGGTGACTGAAGATTGCATTTCTCTGGAGCCCATTTGGATAGCATTTAGATTGAAAGTTTACTCTGAACAAACAAACCATTAGCAGTGCAAACTTGTAAGCCATTTATAGTGTGTACTGACGGATTCCTTCCTATAGAATGGGATACAAATGTGCTTCTGGAAATTGTAAAATACCCCTACTTACTACAAAATGAAATACAAATATGCCTCTATTTGTCCCCTATGAGTATCTCCTGGAGGAAAGGAAATAAAAAAAATACTATTGGAGTCACTTATACCTATTGGTATGGAAGAGACTTACAAGGTCATATGGGAGAGACTTAGGTCAAGGAGAGGACAAGACATATCGTGAGTGTACAGAACGGTGGACGGGAACTTCTGGATAGAGCATGTCAGTATAAAGCGATTGTAGAGCTCACTGCAAGTCAGCTAGAGGAGTGGGGTCAGTGTGACTTGGCAATTTTGATAGATTTGTTATGGTTTTCTCTACAGTGCCTTATCTGAAACAAACAAAAACAACTTGAAGGGACATTAATAGTCATTTAAAGGGACAGCAGCACTTTCCCCTGTGGCATAGCCCTAAGATCTCTTACCTGACGGTTAATGATGCTTTATTTATTTATTATTTATATTATTTTTAATCATAACAACCGTTTCTCAAATCAACTTTCTCCTAGCAATAATCATGAATAATAACCACCATTTGTACATATGAAAATAAAAATCCTTCCAAGCTGCTCACTAAGACCTTTTTGTTCCCCACAGTGGGTCCTGAGAGCCATGGAGAAATTATGATGACGGATCTTGAAAAAAAAGATGAGACTCAGTTGGACCAGCCAGCGAACCAGCAACAACCTTTGCCTGCCCATCCAAAGGACAGCAATAAACTGTCTGGGAAACAGTTGGCCCTACGGCGAGGGCTCTTGCTCCTAGGGGTAGTCTTAGTCTTGGTGGGTGGGATTTTAGTGAGAATCTATATCAGAATTGAATAATGTGGGAATGTCATCGATCCAGCAATGCAGGTGTTTCTCAGTCTGTGGTTAATGCCTAACAAATCCACCCCATATTGAAAACATTAGGGCTGGGGATACTGCTGAGGCAATAACCGTGGACTCAGCATGTTCAGGACCCTCTACCGTGTAAGCGTTCTCTCTCTCTCTCTCTCTCTCTCTCTCTCTCTGTGTGTGTGTGTGTGTGTGTTTGAGAGAGACATAGAGAGGGAGACACACACAAGAGATAGAAACAGAGAGACAAAGAGACATAGATGGGGAGACAGACAGAGAGAGGACATGCTCTGTGAGTGGACAATGAATACAATATACTTAACTACCAAATCCCAGTGTTTGAAACATTGTACCAACTAGAATGTTGATTTTTTTTCTTTCCTGGGATTGCAAGGCCACCTGGAGGCTGTAGCTCACTGCCACTGTCCCATGTCTTCAAAGGATGGTGTCACACATTGTGAACCAGGAAAAGTTTCCAGTTCAAAAACAGTCTCTACTAAGTGCATGCCACTTTTGCACCCAATTGTAAAGTTGAGCCCTTGGAAAGTGAATCACTGTAAGTCTGGGACCACATGCAGTTTTGAACATACAGACAATTCACAGAGCTGGTGGTGGCTGGTCATTTTAGCTAACAGAATTCAACTGTGCCCGTGGGTATTAGGAACTGAGTATTCAAAAATATTGTTTTTCTCATAAAGAATAAGGTAAACACCATATTGTGATCTAAGACAATGTGGGGGAGATGATGGTGGAGTATTAATTCATCCACCACTGTCAGAGATGCACTGCTGTGTACTGTCTTCATTCAGGGGTTGAATTCCTATTTCTTCTGCCTATTGTGTTCTAATAAGATACAAACCTATATCTGAACTGCTTTCATATTCTTACTGTGACTTCTATTAAATACGTTTTATGATATGTCTCTGGGTTGTAGATTATTATTCTGTGAGCAAACAGCGTTTATAAATAAATGGTCAGAGGAAGCTCGGATTCCCCTGGGGGAGGGGTGCAGGCAGGGGAGGTCGCTAGAGCTGTGAAGCATGAAGACCCAGAATGACAATTCCGCTGCTGCTGGCCAGAGGACAAAGCTTTAACAAAGTCGAAGTCCAATTCTTCCAGCCAGTGAAGGGTTAATTAAGTACACACGGATAATTCAGCAAACTTTCAAAGATCAGAAAATGAACACAATTAGGAAAGTTAGCCACTGTGAGTATAAAACAGTTTATTTTTTTCTTTTGGCGGTTGGTGCTGGAACTCCGGGTCTGCTATGGGCAGGCATGCCTCACTGAGCTAGGCCCTCCAGCAGTGGGGTTTGGTTGGGACCACCTACACCATCCCTCAGAGCTTAATTCTTGATAGGTCTGAAAGATGACATTTTCCAGCCACCCAGACCGAGGCTTGTGCCACGCGCTGCGCTCGGCGACGGTTGGATTTGGACGCGGCGCCCGGGGCGGGGTGGCGCGTGGGGCGGTATCCGCACGGCTCCCTGCACTCCACAGTGGCTACTCCGCTCTCCGCTCCACGTGCCGATCGCGCCACCATCTGAGCCCGTACCATGGAGCCGGCCGAGGACAGTCCGGGCGCTGCCATCCAGTCCCGGAGCTGGTCCGCGCCCCACAGGGGCGCAGCCTGAGGATCCTGCTGGGCCTGCGAGGAGCGCTGTCCCCCGAGTGCGGCGGGAGGCAGCCGCGCTGGCGGCGCTCGCGGGCCGGTGGTGAGTCGGACTCCAAGCAGCGGGCGCGGGGCGACCTCAGGCGGCCGAGGGTGACCGCCTCTCCGCTCCTTGCAGTTCCTGGCGCAGCTGATGATCTTTCTCATCAGCATTGTCAGTTCCATCTTCTGCGGACACCTGGGCAAAGTCGAGCTGGACGCCGTGACACTCGCTGTTTCCGTAGGTGCTAACTGTTTCAGCTGATGTGGTAAAGCCCGGGAGTAAAGCTTTAATGTGTTCTTATTTGTATAGTTCTGGGAATGACCTCAGCGCCGTCTGTTTGCTCCACACACTCGCAACCCCAAGCCTCAGAATTAGAGCACCGTGCTACCATGCTCTTCAGATTTGGAAGAGAGCGAGTTCAGAGAAAATTGCGCCCGCGTCCCCCTCCCTTCAGACATGAAAGGAGTGTCCCAAGCAGATCACATGGTGCATAGCTCCCCTAAACGAACTGCATGTCCCCTCTTCAGAAACCAAACCACCAAAGCTACTAGTTACACAGCTCATGAAGATCGCACTGTTTCTCTTGTAAAGTGTGTTCCTTCCGCGTGGCTTGAAATCACGCGTCCTTAGAAGTCTCTCTCCATCTGCTAGTAAGGTAGTGGAAAGCGCTTCGCTCACTCGGATCTGCACTTTCTTTCTTTCTTTCTTTCTTTCTTTCTTTCTTTCTTTCTTTTTCTTTCTTTTCTTTTTCTTTCTTTCTTTCTTTCTTTCTTTTTTTTTTTTCGAGACAGGGTTTCCCTGTATAGCCCTGGCTGTTCTGGAACTCACTCTATAGACCAGGCTGGCCTCGAACTCAGAAATCCGCCTGCCTCTGCCTCCCAAGTGCTAGAATTAACTTTCAGACAGGAGAGAAATTCCTCCGGGTGAGGTGATGGTGAATAGGTCCTCCACTATTTCCAAAAATGTCTCTTCTACCTACTAGGATGTTGGAATGCCCTGTGCAACACTGGAGGTCCGAAGTTTCTCTTTCAGCATCCCAGTGGAGAGTACCTGGCTATGGGGGGGTGGGGTGTGTGTGTCTCAGTTTATGTATAGGGCTATTACTGTACTGGCAGAATTAGAGTCTCTCTCTCTCTCTCTCTCTCTCTCTCTCTCTCTCTCTCTCTGTTTGGCAATTTCCTTTCCTTTTCCTCCTATGTCTCTAGAGTGTCGATGTAAAAACAACAGGTATAAATTCGACCCATGATGAGATGGGAGGCTCGGCGGTGGTTCGTGGGAGCACCACTGTGTTCCACAGGCAGGGCTCTCTGCAGATAAGGTCCTGGACAGGGAGAGCCACTGTCAGCCCTTCACAAATGGGTCAAGGAGATATGTTGCTTTTAATGAATGTTAACTTGTAATGAACTGCTGGGAAGGCAGCAGACTCAGTGACACCATGGTTAGATATGTTAAGTTTTATAAATTTTGTTTTTGAAGCAGGGTTTTTGCTCAGTGGTCCAGGCTGGCCTTGAAGTTTCAATATTCTTGCCTCAGTTGGAATTACGGGCCTAGTCATTTCTGTCTCATCTTTTGCTGTAATGTTGTTCCTGGTAAGACAGAGCTCCGACTGAGCTCAGTCCGGTAGAAGCTTGAACAAACCTGAGCTATAGAGGGTGACAGGTATTCTAAGCCACCCGAAGGCAGTTAGTTACAACAACAACAACAACAAACAGCAGAACAAAGACACTCTCATGTGTCAAATAAAGTGGGGCAGTAGTGGTAACACACCTTTAGTCCCAACACTTGGAGGGAGGCAGGGAGGCAGGACTCTTGAGTTCAAGACCAACCTGGTCTACAGAGCAAGTTCCAGGACAGCCAAAGCAACACCCAGAAACCCTGTTTTGAAAAATTAAGACATTTTTGTTTGTTGTTTGAGACATGTTTTTTTTTTTTTTTTTTCTGTGTAGCTCTGACTGTCCTGGAACTCTCTGTGGAGACCAGGCTGGCTTTGAACCCAGAGATCCACCTGTTTCTGCCTCCCACCGAGTACTGGGATTGAAAGCATTTGTCACCACTTTTGATAAAGTGAGGTGCTGTTCCTTTTCCTAGATTGGGTTAATCATGGTGTGTGCCTCACATCTGGGCCCTCCTGTGCCATGTACTCTCTGGGTTTCATGTTTGGTGGGGTAAGTTTAAGGCACTCCACATGTGGCCTGCTATTGACCTCCTAAGGATGTAGGTTCCCAAGTCCAATTAACATTATCTCAAAGCATTGCTGAGGTTCAACAGTTTATAGGGAAAAGGTTTCTTTAGCTCACACTTGAGGACATTTAAGAGCCCAGCACCAACTGAGAGCACAGCACCAGCTTCTGCTGAGATCCAGTGGGGGCCTCGGAGCTCCATCATCACATATAGATGGTACCCTGGCTTCTGGTAGGAGCAAGGAGTCACAGAGTGAGGCTGAAGGCAAGAGGGGTTTGGGCACCTGGCTTCTTCTCAGTACAGTTGGTCTCATAGGAACAAGTTAGGTCCTGGGATCTCACAGAGTCTAGCCTGACCTCAAACTTGCCATGTAGTAGGGTAGCCCTGAGCAGCTCTTCCTGCTTCACCTTTCTAGGGCTGGGGTTACAGGCATGTGTCACCATGCCCAGTATATGCAGTGCTGGCTTGGTGCATTCTAGACAAGCACCCTACCTACTGAGCTCCGTGAGAACTATATTAGCCCCATCTTAGGTCAGCATCCCAGTGACTTAATCACCCTTCACTAAATGTCACTTCTACACCACACCGAGGACCAGGCTTTCAGCACAATCACCTTTGGAGGTCACATTTCATTAGCCAAACACTGGGTCAGAGAGCAGGTAACTTACCTGGAGTTGACATCAGCTGCTATGTGTGACACCCAGGGTGACGAAGGACACTGTACTTACCCTATTAGCACACTTGCCCCACCCCCTGACCTGTGGGCTAATCCCTGGGTAGTTGGGGAGTGGTAAAATCTACTTGAGAGGATAGCACAAGCCAGCTCCTTACTAGACTACTAAAACCTGAGGTTTCCAGTTCAGGATCACACCAAGTAACCTAGGTAACGCAAATATAATAAGTTTCTGTCACTCAGACTTCCCCTAAAATGTGAAACTATAACCCTATGTACATGTGACTTTGGACAGTGCCTGGTCATAACATCTACACATGAAGAACCTGGCACATAGTATATGTTCAATAAACATTGGATGTTGTTTGTGTGTGCGCATGTGTTTGCATTCTTAGTCCAGAGGAGGAAGGACGTGTCCTGCTCTCTCCCTCTCCATCTTACTCTTTTGAGGCAGAGTCTCTTACCAAACGTGGAACAGTGGGCTTCAGGCTTTCCCTGGTTGACCTAAGGTGGCTGCGGCCCTGGATTAGAAAAGGCATTTTGGTTTGATAATCCCAAAGGATCCAGGTGACCATCTGAACCACGGAGACTGGGCACTCCTCTGGGCATACAAGCTCTTTGAAACTGAGGTGCTGAGCTGGGCATCAGGCACAAGCCTTTAATCCTAGTACTCAGGTGGCAGAGGCAGGCCGATCTCTGTGAGTTCAGGGCCAGCTTGATCTACATAGAGAGTTCTGGACAACCAGGGCTACCTAGTAAGACCTTATCTCAACACAACAACAAAACAACAAACAAACAAACAAACAAACAAACAAAACCCCAGAAGAACAGGAGCTGCAGAGATTCCTTGGCTCTGAGCAATGCTGTCTGCTGCACTTGGCCTGTTTTGTTTTGTCTTGTTTTCCTTGCAGGTTGTGAATGTCACTGGAATTTCAGTAGGGACTGGCTTAGCCTCAGCTTGTGACACACTGATGTCTCAGGTGAGAACCCCATTGCCCACATGGGTCCTTGGCAGTTGTCTAGGGAACTGCACCCTGTGGTTTGTTGGGGGCGCCCTTTAAGTGTGGAGAGCACCGTTACTCAGTCAGGGGACAAGACTCAGCTAACTTAGCTGTGACTCTCACCAGGCTGCCAATGGCAGCACCACAGTGAGCCATGAGGTGGGAAAGTAGCAAACACACCCTAGGTGGCGCCACATTCCTTCCGGTGATTTTTTTCTTTTTTCCAACAGTTTAAAGGAGAGGAACTTATTATTAACTGATTTTATTATTCTGTTTGGGATCTTTCTGCCTCCTTAGAGTTTCTGTTTACATGTCATTTAGCCCAAGGGCCTCCACTTTCATTGTTTGGGTTTGACCTGGTTCTGTCCACTGATTGGGCCAGGTGCAGAAGCACAGACAGATCAATGGCTCCTGTTGTGTTTTGTGGACAGTTCTGCTCTCCTGGCCTGGCCTACACAGGGCCTGAGTTTTCCTTGTCCCTTCCTCTGAGCTCCCTTGTAAGTGGCTTTGCACTCCCGGTCCTGGATTGGACTTAGTTCCCATCAACACCCTTTCCATTGCTGCCTAGCCCACTGGGCTTAGTCTTTGCTAGGTCTCCCTGGGGCTTCTGCAATTAAACAGCCAGGTGAACACAAAGCCATCCTTAACTGTTAGGCGACCTCAGCACAGTGGATGTCTTTCTTCATCAAGACCCGGTCTGTGCATATTCCCTTCCCAAAGCTCCACTCTGCTCCTCTATGCTCCACGTGAACAGCCTCAGTTCTCAAGAGCAGGGCATAATTGTCCTAGAACTCATAGGATGCCGCAGTGTCAGCTGGCTGGCTGGGGTCTGGCGGCCATATTCCCCCACCTCGGGCCTGGCCCCACCCCTTGGGCAGGGCAGCAGGGCCTGCTGGAAAGTGAAGCCTTGGCTGCCACGTTCACAGAAACATTGTTTTTCCAAGTCCTTTGGAGGCAAGAACTTGAAGCGCGTGGGGGTCATACTCCAAAGGGGCATCCTCATCCTGTTGCTCTGCTGCTTCCCTTGCTGGGCCATCTTCCTCAACACCGAGCGCCTGCTGCTGTTCCTAAGACAGGACCCGGAAGTCGCCAGGTGAGCACTGGCTCAGAGTCCACTGGGGACTCTCAGCTGATCAGCTGGATGTGAGCGCTTGGGACCAGACGCTCTGACTGTGGCCACAGAGTGACAGGCACAGGGCCAAGACAGTACACAACAATGCACCGGGCTACCTTGGTCCATCATCCTTCCACATTGTTCTCTGGACGGGGAGTCCAATGCACAGTTGTCTTCACTACTGCGTTTAGGGCAAGGAGGGTTAAACTTAACACTCTAGTGGGATCTCTGCTCCTGGGCTTGATGCTTCCCCCAACCCCCAAAGGTTTCTGCATTGCCCTGTGCTCAGCTTGTAGCAGTTTTCCTGTCGGGGGCGTGGTGTCTTCTTCCACACAGGGAAAATCTCTGCTGCCCCTTCCCCTACTTAAGTAACCACTTAGCAGCCCTCGATGCTGCTGATGCAGACAGAGTGCAGGAAACTGGTTTGACTCAGTATCTCCCACATAGGGGTTCCTTTTAATTTTTAAAGATACCCTGAGCTGGACCAGAAGGTAGGGTGACCAGAAACCACTTCACTGTCGGCTGAAAGCTGTCTTGTTGTTCCAGGCTGCCCAGGTTTATGTGATGATTTGCATCCCTGCTCTTCCTGTAAGTCTCACACTGCTGTGTTTCATTATTAGTCTACGGTCATAGAAATAATAATAATATTAATAAGTAATGATTTCCATTGAGACATTTTCATATGTGTATAATGCCCTTAGATCATACCCATTTCCTCTTGCCTTCCTCCATTTCCCCAGTTCCCATGACCCTTCTCAACTTCTCTGTTCTAACCCTCCCTCTCAAGTCTACATATGAGAGAAAAATATGTAATAGTTGTCCTTCTGAGTCTGGCTTATCACTGAAAGAGGAGCACAAGTTTGTTCACTTCCCTAAAGATGACATGATTTTAATCTCAATGATGGAATAGTATTCCATTGTTTTATGCAAGCTGCATTTTCTTTATCCATTTGGCTACCAAAGCTGATTCCACAATGTGTGATGATTACACTAAAATGTCAACTTGGTGAGGTCTAGAATTGCTCTGGAGCCCAGCCTCAAGAACACCTTTGGAGAAATATCTTTATTAGGTTGATTTGAAAGCCTACCCACTATGGGCGGCACCATTCCTTGGGCTTCATTCTAAGACTGCACAGATGGGAGAAAGCCAGCTGAACACAAGTTCTCATCTCTCTCTGCTTCTGAACTGTGGATGTAACAAGACCTCAGGTGCTGCCACTGTGATCTGTGCCCCTAAACTGTGAGCCAAAATGAACCATTTACCCTTTACATTGCCTATTTTTTTATTTTGCGTATGTGCATGTACTCTCATGCATGACACATGTGTGGAAGTCAGAAGACACAACATGTGAAATCAGTTTTCTCCTCCCACTGTATGGGTCCTAGAGATGGAACTTAGGTTGTCAAGCTCAGTTGCAAACATCTTTACCCACTGGGACATCTCATCAGACCTTACATTGCCATCGTCACAGTAACTTATCGCAGTAACAGGAAAACAACTGGGACCACGCTAGTTGTGAACAGTGCTGTAGTGGCAGAACAGTGATGCAGTAATACAACGATGCTTGTACATACACGTGAGTGCAGGGAGAACAGTGCAGTAGCTCTGTCTTGAAATCTTTGAGGAATGTCCAAACTGGTTTCCAGATTGGTTGTACTGATTGACTTTCCCATGGATCTTGTGTGAAGGTTCTTTCCCCTACATCCTCTCCAGCACTTGTTTTTTTCTGATAAAAGCCATCCTGACTTGGTTGGAATGGAATCTGATTTGCATTCTCTTGATGGCTAAGGGAGTTGGGCACTTAAGTTTGTGGGCCCCCTTTCCTTGAAGCTTGTCTATTTGGTTCTTTTGCCCAGTTTGTAAATTGGTTTGTTCATTCTTGTTTCTCTGTATGCTCTGGATATTAATCCTCTGGTGTTAGGAGACAGCAAGCGCTTTCTTCCCTTCGGTGGGCCACTTCTTTATCTTATTGTTTCTTTTTCTTGGGCTTTGGGGTCCTATTCTAAAAGGTTCTTGCCTATGCCTTTACTTTCCAAGTGTTTTCCTCTAGTAGTTGTAGATTTTTGGGGTTTTGGGCCAATTTTGAGTTGATTTTCAGAGGGGGAGGAAAGGGTTGACTCTTAGTCTTTTATAGTTCTGTGTAACGGAAATATTCAAAAAGGACGGCCACTGGCTCCCAGCTCTGCCACCATGTTCCCAACTAGAATCTGGCACCAGCTTGGCCAGCTCCGTGACCTCCACAGCTCTAGGCATGGCCCCTGGGTCAACTCTGCTACCCCCATGGTGCTTGGCTTAACCCCAGACAATAACCGCCATCCTCCAGTAGATATTACAATACCCAGTACCTGGTAGAAATAATGCTTAAAGTTAACCAATGGGTTTATATATCAGCAAATACTCAAATCACAAGATGCGCACACAATTTAGAAGGTTATCCCAGTATTTCTAACCTTTAGAATTCATATCTGCTAATTTACTTGATGCCACGAGGTCCACTCTGCAGCCATTTCACCTCTCTCACCTCCCTGTGTCTCTCTGTCTCTCTGTCTTTCTGCCACCTTTAGCTCCACCTCTCTTTTTCCTGTCCATTCACAGGACTCCTGCTACAAATAGATTGGTCAGGGAAATTTCTGTCACAGTTCTGTGGTCCAGTTTAGCTAGGACCACTCATTTGAAGGTGTGTTTCCTCTAACATGTTTCTGGTTTATTTGTTACAAGTCAGCATCTGTGTGGGCTGACTTCTAGGTCCTCCCCTTTTTGATCTGTTTGGGGTCAGTATCTGCCATCTCTGTCACTATGGTCTGTAATGTAATTTGTAGTCAGATACTGTGATTCCTCCAACATTGCTCTTTTCGCTCAGGATTGCTTTGGACAGTCAGTGTGCTTTTGGAGGTGTTATTCTATTTCCGTGGAAAATGTTATTGGGATTTTGATAGGGATTATGTTGAATATTTAGATAATCATAATACAGTCATTTTACCAATATTGATTCTGTCAATGCATGAATATGGGAGACCTCTCCATTTTCTAGTGTCTCCTTCCTGTTCTTTCTTGAGAGCTTTAATTCTGGAGGCCTTTCACCTCCTTCATGCCTATTGGCATTTACTTATTATTTATTGGTATTGTAAGTGGAATGGTCTTGATTTTTTTTGTTGGTGAGTACACTGGTGTCATGGAAGAAAGTTATTGATCTTGTGTCCTGCTATTTTGTAGAAATTATTTAACAAACCTAAGAGTTTTCTAGTGGAGCTTTGGAACCCTTTAAGTATAGGGTAGTATTGTCTGCAAATAGGGATAATTTGACTTCTTGTTTTCCTTTTTCCATTCGCTTGCCTTGTTGCTCTGGCTAAGAGTTCAAGGACTACGTTGACTCAAAATAGTGAGAGTAGATATCTTTGTCTTGTAGAGAAAATGCTGTTTGTAATGTGATAGGTTTGTACCTATTGTTTGTTTGCATTTGTGTACATCAAGAAAAGAGGTTAATAGTTTGTTGCTGTGCCCTTACTTGACTTTGTAGGATGACTTCGTGAGTGTTCCTTCCATTTCTATTTTATGGGACGTTTGAGGCACTTCTGTTGGCTCTTCTTAAGGTCTGATAGACTCAGCATCGAATCCCGTTGGTCCTCGCCTTTCTGTTTTACTGGGGAAGCTGTCTCAGTCTCACTGCTGATGACCAGATGTCTGTACCTCTTGGTTCAGCTTTGGTAGTTCAAATGTGTCAAGAAAGTTACTTCTTCTAGTCATTTCTTCTAGGCCTTCCGGTTATTGGAATGTCATTTTTAAGGCATGACCTAATGGTTCCCTGTTTGCCTCTAATTTTATTGCTTTGGGCCTTCTTTCTCTCAACAGCCTTAAAGCCCATCAATCTTGTCTGTTTTCTTAAATAACCAACTCTGTCTCATGGATTCTCTGTGTTCTTTAGTCTCCACCTTATTCATCTCAGAGCCGATTTTTGCTGTGTCCTTTCTTCTGCTGATTTGGGTTCCGAGTATTATAGTACTTCTAAGACCCTGAGTGGGTTCTCCTTTACTGAGAGGTCTGTTTTTTTTAAATAGGCAATTATCGTTTATTATCAACACTGATCAAACAAAGGCTTAATATAAAGACATGGACAAGCCAATTAAAAAGTGTTTATGGGGGGTGGGGGCAAAGGGGATGAAAGAAAATTTAAGGAGAAAACTAGAGAAGGAAAATGGAGGGGAAGGCCTGTGGGATGGACATCTGAGAGATAAAAGTGAGGGAAGGCCAAACCTGTTTAACGCCACTGAAACAACAGAATATAAAATCCAACACAGGAGAGCAAGCCAACAAACTGCAACATGAGGAGGAGGCTTTTTTCCCTGTCCCTAGGGCTGCAGGGGGTGGGGTGAGGAGGAGAGGAATAGGGCTTGGCTATGTTCTGGACTGGATGCCCTGGGATCCAGGTCCTGAGTCCTCCCCCAAGGACAAAGCTGGCTAGATTCCGAGTGGCTCCTTGGACACTGGGCTCCCAGTGTGAGGCAGCAACTGATCAGAGATGTGATCACACTGAGCTGAACCCATACCTATGTCTCACTAGGGTACAGGCAGGTGACCAGTGAGGGGCCCCAGCTGGCTTACCAGACACTAGGTCAGGGCTACTTGGGTGTTGGGGAGCCTGGTGCATAGATCCACGTCCACAGTATCCCTGAGGGTCACGCTTATACTCAGGCCCTTGCACTGGGGCTCTGGGACTGAGCTTCCTGCCTTGGGGACTGGCCTGGCTCCTGTACACCTGCAGCTGGGAGGCTTGTTGGGAAGTTTGGGCTACAGGCCATTGCTTCTGTCTTAAAGCAGCTCAAGGTTGAAGATTTCTGTCTTCCAACACCTCGTGCTTATCACAGTGCTGTTCCTGATTGCTCATCTCATGGTGCCTCTCTTTTTTTCTTCTTTTAAAAAACTGTCTTGCTATATAGCCTTGGAAGACTCAAAATGTTCTAATCTTCAATTTCTGAATACAGTGTCACAGACAGAGGGCCACCCTATCCAGGACAGGGTTACTTTTGGTTGCATCTGCAGAATACTTCACTCCCTCTGACGTTTGCAGCCAGGGATTTGCCACTTAGAACCTGCTCTTTTCTGCTCTTCAGGAAGTAAATCTTTCAACTGCTCATCCGGGCATTTCTTTAGGATGAATCTTGTTTTCTGGATTTTGATGTCACATAATCAGAAAGGAAGTATCCTAAAAAACAAACAAACAAAAAATCAGTACAGAACAGACAACGATAGCAGAGAGGACCTAGCAGTGACTTCACACAAAGCCTCCCAGTCCTTGACAAGGGCATCAGAACACACTGGAGAGAGACGAGTGGTCTGAGAAAGGTGACTCTCCACATGCAGAAGAATCAAAGTAGATCTGCACTTTTCATCTAGCATTAAGTTATTGGGGGATGGATCACAGACCTTAAGTATAATGGGAAACTGAGAGCCCCAAGGAAAACATGGAGAGTGTGACACAGGTCAGGGCTCCCTCTGAGAAGGCAGACAACAACACAAGAATCCTAACATTTATCAAATGGGGTGACATGGAATTAAAAAGTCTCCTCATGGCAAAGGAAATAGCCATCAGTAGAGGAACCAATCTGGCCAGTTATACATCCCACATAGGATAAATATTTAGAATATACAAGGAACGCCAACATTTAAATGTTAATTGATTGGATAAAAGAGAAAATAAAAGTGTCTAATAAATATTTGAAAAAAGTATTCAATTGTCTTTCACTAACAGAGAAGCACATATTAAAGGTGCCTTGACATTCCATGTGAGCCCAGGGAGACTAGCTCTTATCAAGAAAAATAGTGAGGTCAAGTGCCGGCCAGGAGGTGGGAGTATAAACTGCTCTGGTTACCATGGAGATCAACATAGAGGTTCTCAAAAAACTAAGTATATATTTACTCCATGATCCCACCGTACCACTTGTGGCTATATAACTGAAGGACACCCGCATGCCTTGGACATGCCTGGAGATCTCTGTTTCGTTGCTGCCAAGGCATGGAACGAGGCTGAATGTCCATCAATAGATAGACGGATAAAAAGGTATGCAGTTTCATTTCGCTGTAAAGAAAAATGGGGGTGCTTGCTGGTAAACACGATCTGAGTTTAATCCTCAGGGACATGCATGGTGGAAGAGAATTAATTCCTGCCAAGTTGTTCTCTGACCTCCACATGTGTGTGCTATGGCACATGCATGCACATATACACACAGTAGTAAAAATAAATATAAATATAAAAAAGAAAATGAATAGAACTGGAAACCACTGTATTAAGTAAAGTAAGCCAGACTCAGAGAAACAAATATTGTATCTTTTCTCTATTATGCAGAATGTAGGTTTAAATCCCTCTCTCTGTGTATGTATGTATATATACATGTATATGTTTACATATTTGCATAAAGTTTTTTGTGTGTGTGTAACACAAAAGTAGAAAGGGAACTATGGGAGGAGAGGGAAGAGTTTATACAGAGGGAAGTGTCTATACAGACAGCATGACTGGGCTGCGTAGTACATATCATCAAAACAGAAGGTAAAGCAATAGAAGGAAGGAACCAACAGGAAAGGCAGTGATGGGAGAATAAGGACAAAATGCAATTTTACATACAAACATATATGTGTATATGTAAACAATGCATATATATGTATCAATATATATGTATATCTATATGTATATAAAGTGCCAAATGAAGCTCTTTTTCTTTTTGGCCAGCATATAGGCCAAAAACTTAATAAAAATTCTAGAACTTGACATGTATGGAAACATCATAACAAACCCACTAATTTTTAAAATTAGCATTCAATAGAAACCGAGCTGCAGCATAGCTCTGCAGCAGATGTTTGCTGAGTGTGAAGCCCTGGGCTTGGTCCACAGAAATGCACAAACAACAACAAAAACAGAAGCTAACTGAGCTTTTGTGTTTTCTGCTTAATCTTCTAGGCGGCGTTCCTTTTCCAGCTGCAGACGCGGTATTTACAGAGCCAGGTTTTCTCTTGTATTTTCATGGCACACTACTGTGGGAAATGTAGAACAAGTGTCTCAAAAGAATTTCTGTAATAATCTGTACCTCGTTCCCCTGCAATTCATTTCTGTGACTCTCACACTCTTTGGAAACATAAGGCCCTGTGGTTGTGGTACAGAAGAGATGGCCGTGCTATGGAGTCATCCTACTCAGCCCAGTTTTCCTTATGTCTCTCTGCAGCCTTCACATCCAACCCTTCCCCTACCCTTGGGCTGGCTGCTGGCTTTGCATTGGGGCTGGGGGCCTGACCCCATTATTGATCCTGACTGGGAGGGTCTAGAGTTACTGCAGCTACACTTGTAAGTGTGGGCAGGACACTGTGTGCGCACGCAAGGCAGAAGGGGAATTGAAGGAGAGGGCTAGAAATGGATGGATTGAGCCCCTTTCTGTGTCCTGTCCCAGGCCACCTATGGACAGCTTGCTAGCCTTTAAATAGAAAGCCTAAGCCAGAGTAAAAATAGCTCTGCCTTAACAGTAGACAACTCTGTTTGATTGCTGGAGAAGTTTGACGTCAGGCTAGTGAGAAGTTTAATCTGAGGACTAGGAAGTGTAGATAGCATAAATAATAGGAATGAGTGTTACCAGGCACAGTGGTTGCATGCCTTTAATTACAACACTATGTGCTCTGTGAGTTCAAGGACAGCCTGGTCTACATAAAGAGTAGCCAGGGCTACATAGTGAGACTGTGTCTCAAAAAGAACGCAGAAGCTGTATCAAAGGAGGGGACTCATTTGACTGTCGCCATTCCT
Source organism: Mastomys natalensis (assembly GCA_021653895.1). Lineage (NCBI taxonomy): Eukaryota > Metazoa > Chordata > Mammalia > Rodentia > Muridae > Mastomys > Mastomys natalensis. Next base: position 49,674 of record JAJTUV010001414.1, on the reverse strand, counting down.
AGCTTTTCTACCGGCCTCATGCAACTTTACCACTGCCACCTATGTAGCTGTAAGTTTCACTTGACAACCTAGCCAACGTACCTTTTGAAAATGGTAATGTTTTCCTATTTGTTTGGGAATTTTAGGGCATCATTATGCCCCAAGTTATTGTTGGGATCGCAGCAAATATTGTCAACGTGGGCATGAATGCCTTCTTGCTGTATGTCTTGGACCTCGGAGTGGTGTAAGTGGAATCCCTATTCACAACAAAGACTGCTGCGCGCCTGGGGCTGGGGATGCGGGAGCGAAGCAGGGAGCGTGGACAGGTAAGCAGGCACCTAGCAGTCTGTGCTCCGGTGCTCTGCATGGCAGGTAAGAGGTGGTCGGAGGGCCCACAGGGGAGCAGCTAGCTAACTCCCCGTTGTGGGAGAGGGGGAGCGGAGATTAAGTGGAAGAGAGAATACATGTTGGAGGGAGCAACGTGGTTGGAGCCCTGATAGTTCTGACAAGCAAGCTGCTGCCACCTAGAGGCTGAGGTGGGTAATGGGTAGGAGTTGGCAGCAGCCTCTGAGTTCTAAGCGACTGAGCCCAGTTCCTTCTTGAGCCGTGATGAGAAGACCTTGTAATGAAAGAAAGAAGTTAGTGGTACCCAGTGGTGTCCTGATGGCCCTTCCTCACCTAGCCCAGAGCTAGCTCTGCATATATGGCTAGAGAGTCACACAGCAAATGAAGACTGAGCCCACCGGTTTCTATGTTCAGGGCACTGTATTCATTAGTCAGTGAGTCTTGACTGTGTACTCATAAATATATAACAACAATTACAGAAAAAGAGGCCATGAGTTTGAAAGAGATCAGTGTGTGTGTGTGTGTGTGTGTGTGTGTGTTGTTCAGGGGGTAGGTTGATGGAAGGAAAGGGAAGGTGGAAATAAAAAATATATAATTAAAAGAAGTTAATACATTAGAAATAAAGGAGAATAAAAACAAAATAGAGTATAAGATGAGGTATCCTGACTGTTGGGTTGACCCGACCCACGGGTCTAGTTATTCATGGGGTGTCGGGGTGGACTGTCACCTGAAAGGGAACATGGGCCAAGAGAGAGAACGGAGGCCAAGCAACAGGAAGTTTTGTCAAGGCCTCTCTTTAATGTGGCAAGCGGTTTACAGATATACTCCCAGGCAAGGGAGGAGGGGGAACAAGGAAGGGGGCGGGGGTCCCTGCCCAGGGCCATCCCACCATCGCAACCAGCTTCCAGGAAATGCCAGATGTTTTTTAAGTTCTTGAGACCTGAGAACATCTTTTCTCAACCTGGTACTGACTAGGCCTCCCAAAACAGCAGGCAATTTCCTGAGGCTTTCCCAGAACAGCAGGTAGCCTCCTGAGTTTGGCTCCTGATATTGGGTGACTTTCTGCAATTTGTTTGGTTTCCATGCACATCTTAGTGTGGGGTCTGAGTATCAATAAAACCACGACAGCCATAATTAAAGAGAAACATGGGTAGGGGTGAAGCTCAGTGGAAGAGAGCTTGCCGGGCGTGCACAAGGCCTGGTTCCTGTACTGTCTTCTTCATGCCAGAAGGATGGAGGCTGTATCAGCCAGAGTTTCCTGGAAAAAGAGTGTGTGTTTGTATACATACATCATACATACATACATTCATACATACATACATACATACTCCACACACATACACATTACAAAAGGGGAATTCTTAGATGGACTTACATAATAAGAGCTGGGCAGTCTAACAATGGCCATCTATCTGTTGAAGATGCCTCAGCCATTCCAAACTGGCACGGAAGGCCTGGGAGCTCTCTGTAGGGTACTGGGGGTATGTTTAATTTGAAAGACTGAGGAAGCTTGTTTTAGTCAGGGTTGCATTGCTGTCATAAGACACCATGACCAAAGCAACTTGAGGATGAAAGGGTTTATTCTGCTTACACTTCCACATCATATCACAGAAGTCAGGACAGGAGCTGATGCAGAGGCCGTGACGAACACTGAACACTGCCACTAACTTGCTCAGACTGCTTTCTGGTACTTTCTTATACCACCCAGGACCACTGCCCAGAGCTGGCCCGCCCACAGTGAGTTGGGCCCTCACATCAGTCATTAGTCAAGGAAACCAAGGCAACACCCCACAGGACAGTCTTGGAGACATTCTCTCACTTAAGAGTTCCCCTTCTCAGATGTGTCTAGGTTTGTGTCATACTGGCAAAAAGCCAAACAAGAACACAGCTGTGGTCTGATGACGGTGAGTGCTAATAGCAGCAATAAACACCTTTACCTCGAAAGGACTGGGTGCTTGTAGACTCAGGCATGCTTCCTTCTTTTAACTTCTTTGTATCTAGACCACCAGCTTGCTGGATGGTATGGTCTCCCCTCAGTCAGGGCCTCCTATGTCCACTTCTATACACGCAGTGTAGAACCACACAGGTGTTTTGTTTGTTGTTTGTTTTTTTGTTGTTTTTAAAAATCACTTCTAGAAATGTCTTAATTCAACCAATTTGACAACCAAGGGCAACCATCACCTGGGCATTGGTCAGAGCACAGAGGGAGCACGCCATGGACCCGTGGGTTGACTAGACATCACAGAAGGCCCAGGTTCCTCTATGGAGAGCACCACAGAGATAGAACGTTGGACTTTTCCGAAAAAGAAATGCCCAGGATAGTTTGGAGTATGGAAAAAGGAAGAGGAAATACAGGGATGGGTTCAAAAGATTCATCTTCATAAAGACAGACAAATCTATTACATATGGATTCAGCCAAAACAAAAAGGAAGACAGTGCAGGCACTCCAGCTCACCGCCGAACACAAGCTTCTGGGGTTGGGGGCATGGGGCATAGGGAAGAGTGCTCTGTTGGTTCGAGTTTGGAAGGACACACTCAAACTAGACATGGCCTTTTCTCCTGCAGAGGGTCGGCCTGGGCCAACACCACCTCCCAGTTCTTCCTGTCTGCCCTGCTTTTCCTCTACGTGTGGTGGAAGAGAATCCACGTCCACACGTGGGGAGGTATGTGACACTGGGGCCTGGCACTGCACAGGGGAGGTTCACGGACACAGCTCTGACTTGTGGATTTCTTTCCCCCATCGAAATTCCAGATTTTTCTTAATCTTTTAGGAAATCTCAAACATGGAAAATGTTCGTTACTGAAAATAGAGAAGTTACTAGGGACAGTGTGCGATTTGATTTTGTGTTTGTGTGATTACCAAAATAGCCCTTTGTCCATGAGACACTATGCTAGATACTGGGTCTTAAGTTACAGTAACTTTAAATATTTAATGAATTAAAACATTTAATATTAAATCCTGTTTCTTGAAAAAAATCATGGTATACAATTTAAGTTAGATTACTGTCATATCAACTTAAGAGAGGAGACTGCTCTCTCACCAACCAGGACCACTCGAAGCTAAGTAGCCCAGAACCTTTGAGAGGGCACCCACAGGCTTAACTGGAGTGTTGTTTTGTTTCTATTTTTTTCCAACTTTATGAGGCAAAGTTGATAAAACTTGTATATATTCAAGGTGTGTTGGTGTGGCTATGAGTTATCGTGGTAGTTTGTTGAGCTACATCCCCCCACTTTTGCGGTTTTTTTAAGTTTTGAGACAGGGTTTTGCTAATTGCCTGGGGTAGCTTCAAGTCTGTGAACTCCCTCCCTCCACAGCCTCTTACCTTACTCCCCCAACCCCCATCTCAGCTTTCTGAATAACTGGGATTTCAGGTACACACCATTGTGATAACCCGACGTGATTATACCTGTATTGTTGTGTGTGCATGTATGTGCATGTATGTGCATGTGTGCATGTGTGCATGTGGGTACGAGTGTTCACATGTGCATGTGGAGGCCAGAGGGCGACATCCAGTGTTTCCATCAATTGCTTTCCATCTTATTGAGATCATCTGTCATGAGCCTAAAGCCCCCAGGTCAGCTATATGGCTGGCCACCAGTCTCCCCAGGGTCTCCCTATCTCTGTACCCTCATTTTGGATTGCTGGTGAACACTGCCATGCCTACATGAGTCCTGGGGATCCGAATTTGGGTCCTCGAGCTTGTGGAGCAAGCACTTGATTGACTGATTGCCATCTGCAGAGCTCATTACAAAACAGCTGAGTGTTTAGATGGCTTCTTTTCAGAAATGTCTATTTGAGTCCTTTTTTCCCCCTTTTGCTGTAGAGTTATATGTTATATATTTTGATTTAAACTCCTTATCAGATACCTTCCATTCTGTGGGTTACCCTTTTATTTTAGTTTTATGTTTTTCTTCTTGGTTGCCTTTTCTAATGTTGCCTGTTCTTTAATCTCATGGGCAAAAGGTCATTACCATTCCTGGCTCTCCCACTATGATTTCGTTTTTGGGATAATAATTCTTGAATCCATTCTGAGTTGCTGTTTGTATACGGTATAATCTTTAAATTTTTTAACTCTAAATCTTAAAATCTTATCTAAAATGATCTTACTTCAGCTTGACTTTCACCTGCAGAGAATCCAGTGCTATTAACATTACTACTGAAAAGATCACCTTTCCTGGTTTTGTGTCCTCAGAGCTCTCAGTGAAGATTAGCTGACGTATCTGCCGTTTTCTCTGGCAGTACCATACACTTTCAATTTTGATAGCTTTGAAATATGGTGTGAAATCAGGATGTTCACGTTACTGTTATTTTTCAAGATTGTTGTGCTTCTTCAGGATTGTGTTTCAAGAACTTTTTTTTCTATTTTTGTGACAAATGCTATTGGAATTTTGACAATGATAGTTAGATAATGTTGGGTACTGTGGACTGTCTTAGAGTTTCTATTGCTGCGATGAAACACCATGACCAAAAAGCAAGTTGGAGAGGAATGTGTTTATTCAGCTTACACTTCCACATGCTGTTCATCACCAAAGGAAGTCAGATAGGAACTCAAATAGGGCAGGATCCTGGAGGCAGGAGCTGATGTAGAGGCCATGGAGGAGTGCTCTCCAAGGCTTGCTCAGCCTGCTTCTTCAAGAATCCAAGACGGCCTGCCCAGGGATGGCCCCACCCAGGGTGGCTGAGCCTTCCCCTGGTGATCACTAATAGAGAAAATGCCTTACAGCTGGATCTCATGGAGGCATTTTCTCAACTGAGCCTCCCTTCCTCTCTCTATGACTCTATCTTGTGTCAAGTTGACACAAAACCAGCCAGTACCGGGCATTTTGACAGTCCTGATACCTGACCATGGAGACCTTCTGTTTGGGTGTCACTGGTCTCTTACCCCTGAGCTAAAGCTTCCACTGTGCGATCACTGGCCTCCTTGTTTAGAAGTGGGATTTATTCTCTCCAACCTTCCTGTCCCCAAGTACTCGTGGCTGAGCCCCGGGTCTTCTACCTGCTTTCTTGTTCCACTCATGTTTTATTAATGTATAATTTACACAAACAATGAGTTTCAGCTGGGCAGGGGTGGTTTAATCCTAGCATTCAGGAGACAAAGGCAGATGGATCTCTGAGTTCCAGGCCAGCCTGGTCTACAGAGCAGGATGGCCAAGGCTACACAGAGAGACCCTGTCTCGAAAAAACAAACTAAAAAATGAGTTTCATTATGAAGTTTTTAATATTTGTGTGTACCTTGTGTACCTGTGTATGGTGTGTACATGTGTACTGTATATACATGTTTGCCTGTGTACTGTGTATATGTGTGGGCTGCATGTATGTATGTACCATGTATATGCGTGTACACATGTACCATGTATACTGTGTATACCGTGCATGTGTAACATGGATGAGTATACATGTGAACTGTGTATATGTGTGTACCATGTATATATATATATATTCTGTGTGTACCACATGTGTACATGTGTACCATGTGTAGTTTCCCTCCTGCTGAATTCCCCCCTCCTCTTAGCTAGTCTCTCTCTACTTAAAGGTACTTAACATGGCAATCTCCAGTTCCATCCATTTCTAGGGCAAACAACATAATTTTGTTGTTCTTTATGACTGAATAAAACTCCACTGTGTACTTGTACCATATTTTCTTTATCATTTTGTCTGTTGTTGGAGAGATTCCATGCCATGGCTCTTGTGACTAATGTCATGAGTTTGTGACTAATGTCATGTCATAAGTTTGCAGGTCTCTATTGCATATGATTTCAGGCATAGCCTCGGAGTGCAATAGCCAGACCATATGTCATCCTATGTTTAGGTATTTGAGGCCCTACCATACTGCTCTGCATTTTTCACCAGCAGGGTATAAAGTTGAATTCTTGCTGGCAGTTGGTAGTTGCTTATTTTCTTGATGATAGCCATTTTGATTGGCATAAGGTAAATCTCTATGTACTTTTGATTTGTGTTTCCCTGGTAGCTGAGGTTGTCCCAATTTCTCATGCGTTTGCTGGTCGTATTCTTCTCTGAAGCTACTCAATTCATTTACCCACTAACTCAATTCAATTAACCCACTAATTGACTAGATTAATCGCTCTTAGCCTTTTATCTTATGTATTCTGGATATCAGTCCACTATCAGAAGAATAGCTTGCAGAGATTTTTTTCTCCTATTTCATAGGTGGTCTGTCCACTCTGGTGGTCATTTTCTCTGCTGTGCCAGGGCCTTTCAATTCCATACAACTCAATTGCCAATCTCACTCTTCTTTCTTGACTTATTGGAGTTATTTTTTAGAAAGTCCTTGTCTGAGTTTACTCTCGAAGTCTTTCTCTATAGAGATTTCAGAGTGTCAGGCCTTACATGAAGGCTTTTTATGCATTTTGAATAGGTTTTTGTTTGGGGTGAGAGATAGGGCTTGCGTTTTAGTCTTCTACTTGTGAAGATCTGCCCCTCCTCACACACACACCTTTCATTACCCAAAAACAAGTGTAATTTGCACATTCATGGTTAAAAAAAAAATGAATCTGTGAAAAATGCTTAAAATAAGAACACACTTAGGTCTCCGCTTTTCTTCTAGCCTTCCGTTTGCTTCCATTTCACTTTTAAAAGCTGACAGAGATAGGTGAACATTTAGAGAATTCTCAGTGTTGCTCTGCCAGCCTCCACACCTGCACACCGGTACCATTTGCTAATTCCCTCTCTGCTCACACTACTTAGTTATTTCAGAGTTTTTTCCAGGTCAAAATGAAGAAAATGATCTTGTTTTTTTTTTACAGCTTCACTGAAGATATAATTTGTATACTGTAAAATAAACTCATTTGGGATTATTTTCACTGGTTTATAGACTTACATTAATATGGTCTAGATTTAAAATGTTTCCAACAGAACTGATTCCTCTGGATGGTTTGGAGTTAATTTTCTCCCCAACCTCAGCCTAGGTAGATAGATGGCAATCTTAGTCTCTAGGCTGGCCTTTTCTGGATGATTTCAGTTGTTTTCTGCGAGCTATCTGGTTATGTTGGTAACCCCCAAGAAATAAACACTGTGCCTTTAATAGATACATTAGCTGCTTTTCTCAGCGGCATGGTCAGATAACTGATGAGAAGCAACTTAATGTGGGAATGATTTGTTTCAGCTAATGGTTTGTGAGGAGACAGTCCATCATGGTGGGGTTGGGGGTGGGGGGAAGTGACTGCAGCAGCGTGAGGTGGCTGGTCACGTTGCATGTGCAGTCAGGAAGTGGGGAAAGATAAACATGGTGCTCATTGACTTTCTTATTCACTGGAAAGACACACTTCCCCCTTTGTAACTGGGATGTGATCTGTAAAAAAGCAGAGCATTTGAGCATCTGGTTCCCCAGTGACTTTTCACCCAGTGGCTCTAATCCACCAAGTCAGCAATCACACTGTGAGTCTCAAACATCCTTAGGCTCTAGTTGTATTTGGGCCAGTTATCGTGCATTCTGAATTAAGTTAAGGACAAAGGAACCTGCTCAGCCTAGCCTAGCCATTGAAGGTTTGCATGAGTGGCATGCACAACTGGAATCCAAGAGGAGGTGTTATGGTGTCAGTGCCCAGAGGGAAGTGAGGCAAGACAGTTAGAGAAACAACAGCTTTGCTCACTGTCATGTATCCAGCCACACAGTTTTCTTACCTCTGTCCTGTATGACACACCTTGGCTTCCTCTCTCCTGAGCCTTGTATGCCATGTGTGTGTGCTCGTGTGTATCTGTGTCTGTCTATCTGTCTGTCTGTCTGACTGTCTGTGTGTCTCTGTGTGTATATACCCATGAACACATGTTCTGAGGACAGAGAAGGACATTAGAGGTCCTACTCCCCCACTCTTATTTCATTGAGACAGGGTCTGTCATTGAACTTGGAGCCAGCCAGCAAGCCTCAGCACCCTTCCCATCTCCACCCCTCACAGCATCAGGGTTACAGGTATGTGCAGCCACACCTGGCTTTTTAAGCTGGGGGTTCAAACTCAGGTCCTCAAGCTTGCATAGCAAGTACACTTACATATTGAACTATCTCCCCATCCCCTAATGTCCTGAAGCTGGAGCATGGCCAAGCTACCAAGAGCCTCACACCCTTAAAGAAACTGACTCTTCCTCCCCAAGAATCCATCAGCCATTGTTAGCTCCTTTACTATGGGTGGGAACTCATGCAATCCTTCCGTCCTTCATCCTAGAACATTGACTGGCTTCATCTTCTGCAGATCGTGTGCAGGCAGCAAGAGCTGTTGTTGAGTTCATGAGCACAGTGGACCTGTTGTGTCAGAAGACACTGTCTCCTTCCGGTCCTCCCCACCCTCTGGCTCTTATGATTTTTCCAGCCTTTCTTCCATTATAATCCTTGAGCTTTGGGGAGGGTTTGTGGTCTATATGTCCGATTTGTGTCTGAGCACCCCCACAGGCACTTTCTCCACCAGTTCTGAGTTTCTGGGTTAGCCGCCATTCACCGTGTACAGCAACGACTCTGAGGATGACTGAGAACTGCACTGATCTATGGTAAAGAGATGAACTTAGAAGCAATTTATATTATGTCCATGTAGCACAAGAATAGTTGTAAACTTATTCCTGGAATCTGTGAGTACCCTGCCATGGGTTCTGGGGAGTGGCTGGGCCCCATTAGCCTGTCCTTCATCCATGACTGGATATTTGTGGGCTCGGTCTTGTCCAGGTCCTGTGCAGGCACCTATAGCTACTGAGTTCTTGAGAATGACAGCCATGCTGTGCCTGAAGACAGTGTTTCACAGCCTTCTTCCCAGTAACCGGACTTTTGTATTCTTCCCGCTGTCTCTTGCACTATGTTCTCTGCACCCTGGAGCTGGTGATGTGGCTATCCTATTGAGGGCTGAGTACTCAACAATCACTTATTCTCAGCAACCGGACCAGCTCAAGTCTCTGCATTTACTGCCTTTCTCTGTGAAGAGAGGCTTCTCTGACTAAGGCCGAGCACAGCACCAGTCTGGGGTGCGAGCTCACACACTTAGGAGACAGTTCAGTGACACTTGCACTTAGCAAAACAGGAGCAGTTTGGGTTTATCACTAGAGATTCTGACCTCCCCAGCCGTGGGCCTCTAACCAAGTCCATAGTACAAAGCATGAACTGCCTCCTGAGAAGTGTATCGTAGGTCCAACCAGAATGCAGCCAGGACATGATTATATCACTGGGATCATCTTATCTGGCATGTTGGTGTTGTAACATGGAAGATGTACACCTGGGTAAGACCACTGATGACCTTTCTCCCACAGCATCCTGTGCAGCAGCCTTCATCAGTGAAAGCTAGACAGCAGGAGGCAGTGTCTCACTCATTTCCAGTGTGATCTCTCTCTGTCCTGTACCCAAAGTGTGCTCTTACTATCCCTTCCCTCTGTAGAACTGGTGCTCCCCAGTTCTACAGAGTCCCCAGTCCTCTCCCCAGTCCTCTCTTGAGAGACAGCTACTGTCTGCAATAATGTTCCTACCCAGAGGTGAATAGTTTGTGAGAACAACAGACTAACTACCTTCTATGCAGCAATCATGCTGTAAGTACCAACTGTTTTGGGGTCTTAAGGAGGCCAGTGGTCCATGAGGAGGCCGGTGGTACTTTTCGTGCTAATAGTTGTTCCTTTGTGCCAGTGTGAAAGAAATAGATAAGTTAATGAAAGGGATTGAAAGGAAAAGTAAAGGAAAACAGTTTTAGGTTGATAGAAGGGAAGGATTTATGGTGGGTTTTTGTTTGTTTGTTTGTTTTGTTTGGTTTGATTTGGTCTGGTTTTGGTGTAGAAAGGATGGGTGGACAACAGGGCTCAGCAAGTAAAAGCAGTTCTTCACAAGCCTGACTACCTGAGTTGATCTTCTGAACCTAACATGAGAGGAGAGAGACAATTCCTCCAAGTTGCCCATTGATCTCCACAAGTGTGCTGTGGCATGCCTGCATACACACACACACACATACACACACATACCCACATACACACACACACATACCCACATGCCTGCACACACATACACTCTCTCACGCAACACATTCAAACACACACTCTCACACACTCACACACACATACTCTCTCATACATTCACAAACATACACACTCATACACATACTCTCTCACACTCACACACTCTCACACACACATTCACACACTCTCGTACATTCACAAATACACACACACTCTCACACACACAGACACACATACTCTCATACAGGCTCTCTCACTCACACATACTCACAGTCTCTCTCACACACACACTCACACACACACTAAAACACATTCTCTCACACACTCACACTCATATGCACTCTCTCACACATACGCATTCACACATAGACAGATTCTCTCATACATTCACAATCACACACACACAGTCTCTTACACTCACACACTTTCTCTCATATACTCACAGACAACTCACACACACTCTCTCACACACTCACACATACACTCGCACACACTCACACACACACACCATTTTAGGAAAGAAAGGTGAGAGGCTGCTCTCACTGTATCCCAAAGAATCTAATAGATTGTGTTTTTATTCTCATTTGATTCTAGAGATTTTAGAGTTTCTTTCCTGATTTCTTCAATGACATACTGTTCAATATCCAGGTCTTTGTAGACTTCCTGTTGTTTCTCTTAGTAATGACTTTTAGTTTGTTTCCATTATCTGATGGTAGAAAAGAGGTTATTTTGTTTTATTTGGTAAGACTTTTTTCTTTTTTCAGAATGAAATGTGGTCTGTTTCAGAGAAAGTTCCATGTTAAATATATATTCCATGGCTGTTAATGGAATGTCTTCCACAGCTGTGTGGCTCATCCACATGATCTATAGTATGTTTGAATGTGGAAGTTTCTCTATTGGTGGTTTGTTTGTTTTGTCTAGATGGTCTAGCTATTTGTGAGATAAAAGTATTGAAATCATGCAAAACCACTGAATCTGGTCTAATATGTCCTTGCTGTGCTTTACGGTATTTGTTTATGTAGTTGGGGCCCCAGTGTTAAGTTCATATCGTTATCCTATACTCTTAATGGACGGTCCCATTGGCAGCATTTGCTGCCTTCTTAATCCTTCTGCCTCTGCTTGAAGTCTGCTTCTGCTTCAGCTTCTGTCTGGTTGGTGTATCACCTTCCAACTCTGAGTTCCCTGAGCCTGCATCTTTACCACTGAGGCCTGCTTCTTGTGGATAACAAATAGTTAAGCGCTGCTTTAACCCAGTCAGATACTTTATATCTTGTAACTGAAGCATGGAGACCATTCACACATAGGGTTATTTATTGTTCGCAGGGTTTTGCTGATTCCTCTAATGTTTTCATTGTGGAGTTGGCTATTTTAGTCTTTTCTCCTTTTCCATGATCATTTTATTCATGTACTCATATAAGGGCTGGTGCCTTTTTGAATGGGGCATGATTATTTCCCAGTCCTTCTTTGTTCATCTGTACATCATAAAGTTACTCTCTGTGCTCTCCTGCTTGTGCTTGTTTTCCTCCTCATTTGTGGGTGGGATTCCTTTAAGTATCTTCTCCAGTGTTGGCAGGTGACTTTGTGCTTCTCTTAAAGTAGCTTTTCTTATCTATTTGTCTTTTAAACAGAGAGTCTCATGTATCCTAGGAAGCCTTGAACTTGATATGTAGTGGAAGATGGCCTTGATTTTCTGATTCTCTTGCCTCCCTCCACCTCCTGATTGTTGGCATGTGCCATGATGCCTAGTTTATGTGGTTCTGGGGACCAAATCCTGCAGTCCAGACAAGTACTCTATTAACTGAGCTACACCCTCATCCCTGCTTCATTGGTTTTAAAAGATAATCTTGTTGTTTATAGTAAGCTTGCCTGACTTACCCATGGGTCCCTCTCTCTCTCTCTCTCTCTCTCTCTTCTCTCTCTCTCTTCCCACCCAGGTGTGTGTGTGTATGTGTATTGTGTGTGTGTGTGTGTGTGTGTGTGTATAAATAAATCACTCTATACTTTCCTGAGTTGTAGGATTTGTGCTGGAAGGTCAAATGTTATTCTGATGGGCTTGCCTTTGCAAGGTTCCTTTTTGTTCTTACTGATTTTAATATTTATTTATTTTGTAGTGTTAGCAATTACACTGTGGAGTATTGTGGGAGGATTCTTCCCAGGTCTGCCTGTTTGGGGTTCTAAATGTAGCTTGCTCTGAATGGCTGCCTCTCTGCTCACATTTGGGACATTTTCTACTATAACATTATTGAATGGATTTTTTTTGGTGCCTTTTGTGTTTTTCTCTCTTTCATATGTTTGTGTGCGCATGTTCAAATGTGCTTTGACACATGTGTAAATGTTTGTGGAAGCCCAAGGCTCATGCTGAGAATATTCCTCATTCATTCTTGTATTTTTTCTTCTGATGCAGGGTCTCTTGGACTCGGAGCTTGCTTATGTGGTTAGTCTTTGTCCTAGACAGTAGCTATTGCTGTGATGAAACACTATGACCAAAGCAATCTGGGGAGGGAAGGGTTTATTTGGTTTATGCTCCCACATCACAGTTCAGCATCAAAGGATATCAGGAACTCAACAGGGTAGGAATCTGGAGGCAGGAACTGAAGTAGAGGCCATGGAGGGGTACTGCTTACTGGCTTGCTCCCCATGGCTTGCTCAGCCTGCTTTCTTAGAGAACCCAGGACCACCTGGGCAGGAATGGTACCATCCACAATGTGCTGGACCGTCCCCCATTAATCACTAGTTAAGAAAATGCCTTACAGGCCTCCCTCTCAAGTTGAGCCCCATTCATTGGTCACTCACACAAGTTCTGTGCCACCATTACACTATGGCAGGCAGGGCAGATTGTAGCTCTAAGGTTTTGTGGCTGCTTTGGTGTCCCAGTCCTTCTGCTGGGAGCCTTGCCTCACTATAGAAGATGGCTAGCTCCATAACCCCTGTTACTAGAAGTCTTTGCTAGGTTACTCTCATAGTCTCCAGGGAATTTTCATTGGACTCCAAAACATCCCCAGTTCCCGTCATGTCTCCCGGTATTCTCTCCCTCCACCCTCTCCCCTATCCCTCCTGTTCCCGCCCCCACTTGTCCCCAGTCCACCCATGAAATCTATTTCCCCTTTCTAGGGAAAGCCACAATTCTCATTTTGAGCCCATGTTACCTAGCCTCTCTGGGTCTGTGGATTTTAACATGATTATCCATTACTTAACAGCTAATGTCCAAATATAAGAGAGTTCATACCATGCTTATCTTTCTGGGTGTGGGCTACCTCACTCAGGATGAACTGCCTGGATGGCCAAGAACCAGAAGTTGGACAGCCCAGAGACCCAGGATAGAACCAAACACAATGGGCAGAAAAAAAAAAGTCAATGGAATGATTCTTAATGATATTTTGCTATATTCATAGATCAGTACCTAGCCCAACTGACCTCAGACAGACATCATCCAGCAACTGATGGGTGCAGATGCAGAGACCCTTAGCCAAACACTAGATGAAGCCAGGGGAACTGTGAGGAAAAGGGGGTGGGGTAGGAGCCAGAGGGGTCAAAAGTACCACAAGAACAAGGCCCACAGAATCAGCAAAGCAGGGCTCATAGGGGGGCACCGAGACTGACGCAGCAATCATGGACTCTGCGTGGGTCTGAGCTATGTCTTCTGCATATATGTCATGGTTGTGTAGCTTGGTGTTCGTGTGGGACTCCTAACAGTGGGAGTGGGGAAGTGTCTCTGACTCTTTTGTCTTCTCTCATGACCCTTTTCCTCCTAGTCCAACCTTGATATGAGGGTTTGTGCCTAGTCTTATTTTTATCTTGTTATGCCATGATGCCATGTTCAGTCCACCCCTGGGATATCCACCTGGAGGCTTTTTTTTTTTTTTAGAAAACAAGGAGGAAAGGGGATCTGAAGGAGAGGGGAGGTGGGGCTGGACTGGGAGGCATGGAGAAAGGGGAAATTGCAGGCAAGATGTAATCTATGAGAGAAGAATTTTAAAAAAGTAAAATAAGAGGCTCTGGAGAGATGGCTTAACAGTTAAGAGCACTGACTGCTCTTCCAGAGGATCTGGGTTCAAGTCCCAGCTCCCACATGGCAGCTCACACCTGTCCGCATCTCCAGTTCAGGGGGAATCTGATATCCTCACACCAGTACACATAGAATAACATTAAATTAAAAAAAAAAATACCACACAGGCTTGTCTCCAACCTTACCTTAATTGAGGGTCCTTCCTTATGAATGACTTTAGCTTTGTGTTAAGTTGACATAGAACTATCCGCACTCTGGGCTCCTGTGAAGGAACATACAAAGTGACCCTAAATTCCATTTCAATTTTGGCTCAGTACACACACACACACACAAAGGAAAAATCAAAATAACCAAAACTACTAACTCATGTAGGGACTCCATCATTCATTTCTAGAGGAATCTGTTCGTTTTTATGTTCCTAATAACAGTACTTAAGATTTCCACTTCTCTATATCTGTGGGTCTTTGCTCTTTTCTGCCATCTCCCTGTGGGGGAGGGGTGCTACTGATGGTCAGCCTGTTAGTGCCTGCTGATAACTCACCGTGGGTGTTTGTTTATACATTTGGTTTTGGAGACGGGTTCTCACATGGCCAGTTTGGTTCCTTCCCTCTCGAGCTGTGGTCGTCCCTGACACCCCGTACCCTGCTGGAGAACCAGCACCCTTGTCTCCCGCTCTGTGTGAGAGTCAGTGGCTGTTACACAGCGCACACACCTACTTTCTCGCCTGTTCTCCAGGGTGGACAAGGGAGTGCTTCCAGGAGTGGAGCTCCTACACGCGCCTGGCCATCCCCAGTATGTTCATGGTGTGCATCGAGTGGTGGACCTTCGAGATTGGGACCTTCCTTGCAGGTCTGTCTGTACCAGGGGAACCTGCATCTGGCCTGGGCAGCCACAGCCCAAAGGCTTCCCAGAAGTGGAAGCTTCTGTGGGCTACTCGTAGGGGCTTGCAGCACAGGCATGAACCCACAGCCAGCCGTCAGCGCATGCGCGGGCCTGGCTCTCACTCTGCTAGGTCCTCCTGTGTTTTGTGAACAAGGAAAGGGAGGCTCATGGGATGGGATGACTAAGTCCTCAGCCCAGCTGTCCTGACTCTCTGACCACCCTGTGGGGTCACTGACTTTGCCAGACTTCCTGCTGAGTTTGGCGGTATGTCAGCAGTGACCTGTGTTTCTGCTGGGCCCGTACTTATTTTGGTCTCGTTTCTGGTAATGTTTATAGCTCAGACAGCAGCAGTGACCTACTGTGGACACTGCCTCCTTTTTGGTCCTCAGGGTGTCTACCCTAATGGAGCAGGGGTTTGTAGAGTGAGCACCTCACTTACCATGCCCAAGAGTCTTGACAACTTGCCAGGAAGAGGTACCTAGGGTTTTTGCTTCTGGGCTATTCTTGGTTTCTCTTAAATGAAAATGTGGGCTAGAAGCTGGAAACATAGTAGTACAGTTGCAGACACACACACACACACACACACCCTATGTATAAATATATTATATATATGTTCTAGTTTCATAAAGAAAATGGTTCCTCCAGTCTACTGTCTGACTTGTATTGTCTGAGTTGCTGTTTCAGGCCTTGTTAATGTGACAGAACTGGGAGCCCAGGCTGTCATCTATGAACTGGCTTCTGTCGCCTACATGGTAAGAACATGAGGACACTTTGTACCTTTTTTATATAAAACCCGTGGACCATTGTCATTACATTTAACAGAGGTAGAGAGAAGGAGGAAGGGGTACCTGGTCCTGACCATATTGTTTCCCATGGTGTGGCATGGGCTCCTCACCTAATTCTCTGAGCTTCAAATTTTGTGCATACAACTGAGAAGAAACTGTAGCTACCCATTGCAAGTGAAGACTGAACAAGGCCCTGTGCATCAGACAGCAGGAAGTCTGGCGGATTCAGTTAACCAGTGTGAAGTTGCTGCTGGGCCTTGGTTTCCAGTGTGAGGGATCAGGTCCTCTCCTCTGGCCTGAGTATCTCAGAATCTCACCTGTGTATTACAAGCTAGTAAAAAGCAAACAGGGACCAGACATAGTGGTATGTGTCTTTAATCCAAGCACTTGGGTAACAGAGGCAGGAAGATCTCTGTGAGTTCAAGGCCAGCCTGGTCTACAAATGGAATGCAGGACAGACAGGGCTGTTACATAGAGAAACCTTGTCTCAAAACATTAAAAAAAAAAAAAAAGGCAAAAAGGCAAAACAGGGTCTAAGATGCATCAAACCTTTTAAATGGGGTAGCTGGGAGTATTTTCCTGTTACCTAGTTTAAGCTGACTGAATTGAATGAGAGCAGCTAGCCTGGGGAGCCCAGGGTTAGCAGCCCACTGTGGAACGTGGACAGAGGCTCTGTGCTGGGATACTACTTGGTGCTGATGCAGGGGTTGCTAAGAGAAAGGGTGGAGGACGGGTGGAGCAGCAGGCGGGCCCATTTGCTCTCAGGGGAAAGAGGTGTGTGGGCCTGGGAAAGCAGGAGGAGGCTGCTGGAGTCAGCCAGAAGAGGGACTAGGAGGAAGAGAGAAGAGGATGGGTGGGGGGAGACGGGAGAATGAAGGGGAGAGAGAGTGTGGCTGCAGAATGCAAAATGAGAATCAAATTAGCATAGGTACCGGGTACTACAAGGTACTCTGGTTGCCTATTTCATAAAGATCACAGAGGCCATCTGGGCAAAAGGATTATGATCCATTTTGGATACCTCTATCCTCTTTTTAATCATAAAAATGAGGGCAGGAGTGTATGTAGCTCAGCTGATAGAACCCTTATCACACCTGAAGCCCTGGAATCAATTGTCAGCATCAGACAGAGTGTGGGCTACATGAGTTCTTGCCTCAATAATAAATAAATACAAAAAAAGGAAGTGGTTGCTCATCTTGGAATACAAAAGAAGACTGTCTAAGAGCAGGCCTGGTATGCAGAAGGCATGACTAGAAGGATTCTGAGCCACAAGCCCAGAGGAAAACAGAACAGAAGGAAGAAGACCAAGAGAAGCATGTAGAGGGAGCTAGGAGTGAAGGATGGGACAGTGGAGGTGGCGAGGCTGCTGGCTGTGGCTCTGGGTCACAGGAGGCCTCTGGAATGAGGGATCTGGATCAAAGGACTGACTGTAGGAAGGGGAGGAGGGCAGCTGAGGAGACATGCTGCCTGAAGCTCAGTTGTCACAATGGGGAAGGACACAATACATAAAAAGTCAGGCATGTGGCATGCACTTGTAATCCAGGGATTTTCAGTCTAGCTTCAGTGATGAGTCTCAGGTCCCAATAAGGGACCCCTAAAGCAAGGCGGGAAGCTCTCAAGGATGAGTGTCTGAGGTTGACCTCTGGCTTCCCCCTGTGTTCGTGCACAAGTCCCTCCCCCAACTAAATAACCAGTAATATCTTTCCACTTACCATCTGTCAATTGCTTTTAGTTAACACGAAGACTTCCATTCCTTTTCTCCTTTTAAACTGTGACTCTGACTGCTAATTCCCAGGTGCCCTTTGGCTTTGGTGTGGCTGCCAGTGTCCGAGTGGGCAATGCTCTGGGGGCAGGGAATGCTGACCAGGCCCGGTGCTCCTGTACCACCGTTCTTCTGTGTGCTGGTGAGCAGTACCCCTCACGTCTGTACTGAATTTAGTGTGATATCTGAGTCTGTGCCTCCACAACACAATAGCTGAGATGCTAGACTTGTTAAGAACAGAGTTTATTGCTCACAGCTTTTAGGGCTGGGAAGCCCAAGATAAGGTACCACCAGGTCTGGCTATCTGGTAAAATCTGCTCTCAGCTTCCAAGATCTGCTCGATGTTATGTTGTTTTGAAGGAGGAACAGGGTGAACTCATGTGGTGAGAGAGCAGGAAGTGGAAAAGGGAACCAACTGCTTTTAGAAAACACCTGTCCCAGCCGGGCGGTGGTGGCGCACGCCTTTAATCCCAGCACTTAGGAGGCAGAGGCAGGCGGATCTCTGAGTTGGAGGCCAGCCTGGTCTACAAAGTGAGTTCCAGGACAGCCCGGGCTACACAGAGAAACCCTGTCTTGAAAAAACACAACAACAACAACAACAACAACACAAAAGAAAACACCTGTCCCGTGCCTGGTCACAAGGCCCTCGTGATTCAGTCACCTTGCTCCTGTGTTGGGAATGAAATTTCACCCTGAGTATTAGAGAGACAAAAACATGTAATCTTAATGTAAGCCTCATGTTCCCAAGGGTCCAGCTCTAGATAACAGGCTACCTCAGAAGGAATGGAGAACAGCAGATCGTAGCTGGCTTTTTCATAGACAGTAAACAAGAGTGAGTGTTTACGCTGTAACACACTGATTTTCAGGCAGACTCTCACCACGCTGCCCAGGCTGGTTGCAAATGCCCAGGTTACAAGGTTAAGCATCCTTCTGCCCCAACTCCCCACACAGCTGGGACTGCAGGTGCATGTCCCTGAGCCCAACCGCGTTCTTACATTTCTTGACTAACTGACACAAATCTCCCCTGAGAAGCATTGTCATGCTCTGGAGAACTGTTGCTTCCTGTGACTCCTTCTGTGTTTTCCAGGTGTCTGTGCGCTCCTGGTGGGGATTCTGCTTGCAGCCTTGAAGGATGTGGTTGCCTACGTCTTCACCAACGACAAGTAGGTCGTCATCCAGAAACTGTCTTTGCTCTGATGCTTTCTTCCCTGCATGCTTCTGCTTGTGAGGGGGCATTGCCCTTCACGCCACACGAAAGCCTGTAGCACAGCCAGGAGGAGAGGTAGGCACAGAGGAGAAACAAGTTTGAGTGATGCAAACCCATGCAAATCCACCCCACTCTTCCAGTACCCACGCCACTCATCAGGTCTAAGTGGAGTTTTGCTCCGAGAACCAGAAGACAGCACTTGGGTTAGTCTGATCCCCATACAGACATGTCATGGGCCAGGGCAGTCTGTGGTGGACAACTCTTCATTTGAGGCTGTGTTTGCAAAAATCACAGACTTGACCTTCACTTTCATTGTATTTTCTGTAACAATAATTACATAATTATTTAAGTATAAGAACTTGTCTGTTGAACAACATGGACCATTATCAGGCCTAGTGGCCCAGACCTGCCTATAATAACCTGCAGTTATTCAGTCAATAGGGACAGGAAGGTAACTTCAAGGCCAGCGTGGACAACTTAGTGAGAATCTGTCTCAAAATAATTAATTTTTTTTAAAAGAAGAAAATATCCTCATAGTGTCAGAAACTCTATTTATTAATAAAATTTGAATTAGTATGATTTTATCACATACTTAATTTGCAAAAAATGTAATGTAGGCTCATCTTGTGATTTTAAAAAATTATGTAGTGGTGTGTGTGTGTGTGTGTGTATGTGTGTATGTGTGTATGTGTGTATGTATGTATGTATGTATCTATGTATGTATGTATGTATAGAGGTCAGCATACAACTTATGGGAGTTGTCTTAGTCAGGGTTTGTATTCCTGCACAAACATCATGACCAAGGAGCAAGTTAGGGAGGAAAGGGTTTATTCAGCTTACACTTCCACACGGCTGTTCATCACCAAAGGAAGTCAAGACAGAAACTCACACAGGGAAGGAGCTTGGAGGCAGAAGCTGATGCAGAGACCACGAGGAATGCTGCTTCCTGGCTTGCTTCCTGGCTTGCTTCCCCTGCCTTGCTCAGCCTGCTTTCTTATAGAACCCAGGACTACCAGCCCAGGGATGGCAGCACCACAATGGGCCCTCCCAACCTTGATTACTAATTGAGAAAATGCCTTACAGCTGGATCTCATGGAGGCTTTTCCTCTAGGGAGCCTCCTCTCTCTGTGATAACTCCAGCTTGAGTCAAACTGACACAAAACCAGCCAGGACAGGAGTTGATTCTCTCCTTTCACCATGCGAATCCTGGTGAACTAGCCATCGGGCTCAGCCCACGGCACCTTTGCCAGCTGAGCCATCTTGCTGACCCAGATGTATTTAAGTCACTGACGACTGTCCTTCTCCTGTAACAGGGACATAATTTCCCTCGTGAGTCAAGTCATGCCCATTTTTGCTCCCTTTCATCTGTTTGATGCACTTGCGTAAGTATTGCAGCGATTTTCACTGTGGTATGTGTGGAAAATGTTCCTAGCTTGTTGATCTGAAAATCGAATGTGTGTGATTTAATGTTTGGAGTGAAGATCAAGGGTCCTCCGGTTCTCCCCCTCCTCTCTACACTGAATGCTTCAGTGATGTGGTGACCCAATGGCTTGGTGGCTGCTCTACACGTCCAGGCCAGTGATGATGAGCTAACACTGACCACCAGAGAGTCTCTCCCTGGGCTTGTCTTCTGTGGACCTGTGGGTGTTTTAAGACCTTGTGGCTACACTCCAGAACCATCCTTGGATGCTTATTCTCAGTATGTACAATTATTCTCTGTGGCCTGACTTCCAGGTCATTGTCATTTGGCTTCTATCCCTGTGGGCTTTCCTCTACTTTCTCCACATCACCCTGACGATGGGGTGGTGAGCATGGTAGTGATGAGAGCGGTGGCAGAGACACCCACCCTCTGTGGGTGGTCTCCAGTTACTCCCAAACTTTCCTGCTGAGGTGCCATCATTGATGCCTTTAACTTTTCAGACAATATGTGAAGTAACTGTAAGCAGTTGAGATAGTCAGAATTTTAGATAATGTCACCTGTCCGTTGCTGTGACAGAATCTACAACCAAAAGCAAGTTGGGGAGGACAGGGTTTATTTGACTTACACATCCTAAATCACTGTCCACTTAAGGAAGCCAAGGCAAGAGCTTAAGGCAGAAACCTGGAGGTAGGAACTGAAGCAGAGACTATGGAGAAGCACTGCTTACTGCCTTGCTTCTCTTCCCACGGCCCTGCTTATACAACCAGGGACCACCTGCCTGGGGTTGACGCCGCCCAGGTGGGCTGGTCCCTCCCACATCAGTCAGGATAAAGAAAATGTACCCACAGACATGCCCACAGGCCAACGTGATAGAGTCAGTTCCTCAGTTGAAATTCTCTCTTTCTAGATGACTCTAGATGGTGTCAAGTTCACAGCGTCCAGTCCACAACCTGACAGTTCTTTAACAAAAGCTGCTGTATACCTTTTCTCGGTGGTTTTTGTTTCTTTGGTTTTGTTTTGTTTTTTGAGACGGGGTTTCTCTGTATAGCCCTGGCTGTCCTGGAACTCACTCTGTAGACCAGGCTGGCCTTCGAACTCAGAAATCTGCCTGTCTCTGCCTCCCAAGTGCTGGGATTAAAGGCATGCGCCACAACTGCCCGGCTCCTCAGTGGTTTTTGAAACAGGATGTTTTCTTTCATCCTGTCTGTGATGTCTGCTTTGGGGACAGCTTGCTCTATGGGACAGCAACACTGTACTCTGAACTCGATGTGATGAGCAGGTATCTGACTGCAGTGCTGCTGTCGGTTTCCTCCCTGCAGGGCACCTGTGGCGGGGTCCTGAGAGGTACAGGAAAACAGAAGATAGGTGCTGTCCTGAACGCCATTGGTTACTACGGGCTTGGTTTTCCTATCGGAGTGTCACTGATGTTTGCTGCTAAACTTGGGATAATAGGTATGTGTTTGATCCCTTAGCCATTCACCCCAGATCTCACTGTTGCAGGAAAATAAGTCACTTGAGATGTAAAGCAGATGACTGGAAAGTTGTTGTGTGGAGAGGGAGCATCCGCTGCAGCTGCAGTGAGCCCTGGTGGGACTGTGAATTACTGGTTTCCATGACTTCATGGCGCTCCTGGTGTTTCTCCACTAAAGGGCACAGTGGATTTGGGGCTGCAGTGTGCATGTGTGCATATATGGCTTAAGTCATGTTTAAGAGTGTCCACGGAAGGCTGGTGAGGTGGCTTGGTGGGTAAAAGTGCCTGCTATGAACTCATCACCTTGATCAGCCCCTGGATCCACTGTCAAAGGAGAGAACCAACTCCTAAAAGTTGTCCTCTGACCTCAAAGCATGTGTATCCACACTCTTACACAGGTATTGTACACCCATATACAGTTACAACACACACAATCATATATATGTGCACAATCATACACATAACCATACATTCATAATCACACACATAAGCACCTGCACAGTCATACATGCATAATCATATACACACACTCATATACACACATAATCATATAACACAGTCATACATGCACACAGTCATATACACACCTCTGCGTGTATACACAATCATAAAATACAACCATACAGACACAATTATATATACACATGGTTACATGCACAATCATATATAACCTTACACACAAATAATAAATTAAAAATTTTAAAGCTGCGGGCAGTGGTGGCACCCCTTAATCCAGCACTGGAGGCAGGGCAGCGATTCTGAGTTCGAGCCCCTGGTCTACTGATGATTCCAGGATAGCAGGTCACAGAGAAACCCTGTCTTGAAAACCAAAAAAAAAAAAAAAAAAAAAAAAAAATTTAAAGCCTGACTGTGAATCTGTTCATTGATCTTTTTAACAAAAATACCTGCGGATTTTACAAATGCTCTTAGTGTAATATTTACCTTAGATGAAATATTGAAAGGTGAGGATATTGTCTTTCTCATAATCATCCTGATTATGCTATTACTAATTGAACTGCAAGATTTCTATATTACTGTTTTATGTGAATTTTGCAACTCACTGCAGTTTTGTTTAAGGAGTGTTTTGGTTGGGTGTGCATGCTTGAGCTGCTGGTCAGGTGAATGTTCTACCACGGAGACACACTTCAGCCCTTGTCAGAGATAATAGTAATATTATTTACGTACATTGCTTACTTCATGAGATCGGTTCAATTTTTTTTGGTATGCCCCAAAGCAAGCTATGTAAGATAAGAATTATTTATTTTTGTAGAATTCTTCCATGAAGCTGTTTTACCCTAGGATTTTAAAGAAGTTTATACTCCTGAGGGTAACTCAGTTTCTGCTTGGACTTTTATTGTATCTACATGAATCAACTATATACTTCTTAGAAATGCTTTATTGAGGTTCAAAGTCTGTAGAATTGTGCAATAGGAGATGACATGAATAATACACACACACACACACACACACACACACCACACACTATAAAACTTTAAAATTACTTTGCACAATTCCTGCAGCAGGCTCCTCCTGCCTCCATCTGTCCTGCTCGCCTGGACCTTCCCCAGGCTGGTTCCTCACCCTCTGCTCTCACCTCAGAAGACACCTGGCCACTCACTCCAAGTCCACTCCAGGTTTTCACCAGTGACAGAGATGCCTGTCACATTCCTACCTCTCCTGACATTTCCTGTGTGGTTCCTTGCTTGTCATCTCCCCCTTTAGTGTTTCTGTAGATCAGTGGCAAACTTCAGTCTTCTCTGCTCCATGTTTATCTGAAATTTTGAGAAGTTAATTTAACTGAAATTTTGCTCCATGGATCCTGAGTCATTGAGAAAGAATTTTAATGATCATGGGAACGAAACTGATTGGCAATGCTGCTTTGTGTCCACAGGCCTCTGGGCTGGACTGATAGTCTGTGTCTTCTTCCAAGCCCTCTCCTATTTAATCTACATCCTGAGGACAAACTGGAACAGAGTCGCAGAGCAGGTAACAAGCTTCAAGACTCTGTAAAAGTCATTGATACTTGATCCGTAGCTGATAAGGCATCTTTCAGGATGAAATGGTAAATAGAGTCCTGTCAGTTTTGAGACAGTGTACCACCCTAACTATTCAGAGGGTGAAAGGAGACAGGAAGGTAGTTCCCTTAAATAAAGTTGGCTGGTGTCTTCTGACCACAGAACTCAGCTTAAAACGAAAGAAAACAGGAATTGTCTTCAAAATACTTTTGTGTTTCTGTAAAATAGTTTCCTGTTTATGCTGATTAGCATTTTTTAAGGCTTCAATTAAAAATATATTTGGTTCTGTTCTTACAAAGAAGTAACGCGTTAAGTATTTGTGGTTTGTGGTACACTTGGGCTGGGGTGGTGACCCACATGAGGTGTGGGCAAAGACTGAGCGCTCATCTCATTGTGGTGAGGCCTAATGTAAGACGGGTTGGCGGCCAAGTGGAAGGACTCTTATGGAGACAGGAGGTAAGCTCAGGAGTTTGGGCCAGCACCCTTTCCATTTTTGATCCCCTTGGCTTTGCCTAATGGTGATGGATTGGGTATTTCTTCAATTCATGTTGACCTGTTGAGGGACTAGAATATACAGAATATGGACTAGGGAGCTGGAGAGATGACTCGATGGTTAAGAGAACTGACTGCTCTTCTAGAGAATCCCTGTTTGGTTCCCAGCACCCGCATGGTAGCTCACAACTGCCAGTTGTAATGCCAGTTCCAGGGGATCCAATGTCATCTTCTGGCCTCCATGGGTACTGCATGCACATGGCCCTTAGACATACTTGCAGGCAAAACACATATACAAAATTTTAAAAAAAGGATGTTGACTTGGTCAATAAAGTAGCTTTTAGATGGTGATATCATTTACCTTTAGATCTTGGTCCTTTTATTTGTGTTTGGAGACACGAAAGACATAAGTGCAAGCATGTTAAACCCCCAGTTTTTCCATTAATGCTGCCAGCGGGGCACTGGGACAAGAGCAGCCATTTTTTTGGCATTGTCTCTTAGCATGTCATGTGACATTTTCATGGCCAAGGAAGACTGTTTCTGAGAATATAGACTTTCAGCACTAGACTTAAGTTGAAGTTTAAACATAAAGCTATACTTTGGCTTGGCTTCCATTTCATTTACTCATGTAGCCTTGTTTTTAGGCACAAGTTCGAGCTGGGCTAAAAAGCAACAAGGAGATGACACCCGCCCCAGCAGGTAATGGACCCCTGTCTTTGCAGTTCTAGTTCTGCTTTATAAAGTCTGAAGCTCAGTTAGGCCAGAGAGGTTGAGTTCACAAGCTCCTGCTCTTGTAGCGATAAAATTTTTCTCAGCCATAATTTGTCAGATCAGCTCTGAACTCTACTGTTAAAATATGTTTTTAATATAAAAATTTTTCATGTAAAAAATGCTGATGATTAAGGGTCATATTTTAATACCACAGTGACAAAGTGAATGTCCCAACTACTTTCTTCAAACAGATCTGCCCATCTTGGAAAGAGAAGTTACTGACGGAGTGATTTTGCCTGACATCATCAGACCAGAGAGTCAGACCGGCCAGCTGGTAGTAGAAGAAAGCAGCCAGTGTGCAGTGCCCACCGTTGGGGAGGTCTTGACGGGGAGACAGCTGGTTCTCTATCGTGGGATGGCTCTGACTGTTTCTATTGCTGTCCTCATTGCAGGGATTGTAGTGCGAGTTTTCAATGACAGTGGCTAAGATAGGACTGTCCCCAGTCTGTGGACTGGTGATATCTGTGTGCCGTGTCCTGAGCCTGGCTGTGAGCTTGTCACTCTCTCAACTGCGGGTAGAAAAGCTGCCAGTAAGCGTGTCCTTGGCTATGCTGTGACACTGCCCCATTGTACTGCTGGTCACGAAAGGAGCGGTGTATGTGCCTAGTGTGTGCAAGGCCCTTATTTGATGTTCAGCACTAGGGTGGGGGGAGGGGACAATGAACAGATGAATAAATAAATGGCTATCCAGATTTTGGGAGGGGTGCAGGGGAGGGAACCCGAGGGCCTCAGCACATGCTAGGCAAGTACTCTAACACTGAGCACTCCCAGACCCCAGACGCTCTGCCTGTAAGAATGCTTTTCCCCATTGACCTTATCATGATTTCCAAGTCTGCTGGGGAATGTGCTTTACTCTCCCGAGCATCCTCTGCTGCTGCGTTCTCCCGATGAGTGAATATCAGGTACCTGTTCCAGCTCTGTTTGGGAATTGTGCCGCAGAAGCATTTGTAAAATAAATACCTAAGATCTAAAACCTGTGCTGAGAATATTTGGGGACAGAGCATTATTATAAAAGGCAACTTTTAGGTTTTTACCCTTAAACAAATTTTTGTGGCAATTTTCTTATTAATTAGAAAAGAAATACATGGATATTTGTTGTTTGTTTATTTATTTATTTATTTATTTATTTATTGTTCCTTGGTTCCTACAATGCTTTGGTTTGGTTTCACATTCCAGGACAGACATTTTTATAGCCTAATCTAGAAAATTTGGTCAAATCTAAAATAAAAGGTTTTTAAAATTATATACTAAGACAACAAAAGAATACCCGGCATCCCCAACACAAAGTTCCCAAGGTACCCAGGGTGGGGGTGCAAAGCCCACAGTGTTACTCAGCCCCCATGACTACCATGCAGCCAGAGCGGTCAGTAGATAAAGAAACAACATTTAATTTGTTTAGGAAGCTTCAGCCTATGGTCAGCTGCAGCATTGTCCTGGGGAGTCTGTGTTGGAGCAGTAGAAGAGGCTCTCTTCATGACCTGGAGCCAAAGAAAAAGAAAGAGGCTGGGCTCCCACAATCCCATTCATGGCCAGGTTCCCAGTGACTGGACAACCTCCCACTAGGCCCCACCCCTTAGAGGTTCCATGGTCTCCCCTAGCACTGCACTGGGGACTAAGCCTTTAGCACACGGTCCTCAGCAAATGCTATTGCACCTGCTAGGCAGCCAGCACCTCCTTTTGCTTATTTGATTCACTCTCTTGAGGATGAGAAGACAACCCAGGATCATCAGCCCTCTCTGAGAAACTGACAAAGAAATCCATAATAAACAGTGAGTTTATGGGGATAATGACTTACGTTATTAAAAGCGACAATAGAAAATAGTATAACCGCCTTACGGAATAGGATAAGATATTTTGAGGTAATTTAGACCATATAGCGTGCATCACTTGTTAGTGTGGAACTCGGCAGCATTCAGTACAAGTGTGCAGTCATAGTCTTGCCAAGTTGCAAAGCATTTCATCAACCTACAAAGATACCTCAGTTTATCAAGATGGTAGTCAAACCTCTTTCTCCCAGTACCTAGAAAACACTAACCTTTTCTGTGCCTGGATTTACCTCTGAGCTATTTGACGATTGAAGGAACCATGTCTGACCATTTGATTCTGTGTAGAGACAATTGGCCTTACCTGCAGCGGTAGAGCAGAGCTACAAGGACTCTCCACCTTCCCAACCTGAAGCTAAAGTGTCCACAGATGGAAGCAGTTTTCTGTGGTGGGATATGGGCTTTTAGGATATTTGATAGTAAGCCTTATGGAGTCTTAGAATCTGGGACCCATGTGGGTAACTTCATGTTAGCCTGAAAAGCTAAACTGATGCCTTCGCCAGGGCGCTCCAGCTGAGCTGGAAATGACACAGCAGTCACACAGATCTCGCCCATCTACCCACATGACCCTCACCCCATGCCACCTGGAGGGAAGGAGTGTTGAGATCTGTTCTGTTGCTATATTACTAGTAATTACTAATAATGTTGTAATGATAATTACTGGTCTCCAAGATCTAGTCTTCCCTACCCCCACCCACCACACAAGCAGGAGATCCTCAGGGATGCAGAAATCCTCACATTCACCAAGTGATACTATATAATCTTGCTCCTTAATTTAAAACTATTGGTTAAATAAAGCCTGTAGTTAGGCAGAAGAGAGGGAGCAGGATTTGGTGCGGGTTTGGGGTCTGAGACACAGGTCATGAGGAGAAAGAGAGAGAAAAAGGAAGAAGATGCCATGGGGTAAATGGATCGTGAGAACGTGGTCACGAGGCTGCCCAGGCAGAACATGGCAATTATAACTCAGGTTATTGACAGAGAAGTAGACAAATAGCATAGAGGTGACATCTGTCCAGCTCTAGTGCGTTAAGGCTTGTTATAAATAAAGGTTTGGTCTTTTATTGAGAACTAAATGATCAAAAGTGGGTAGAAACCCCCAATTATTTAACCATAACAAAGGGGCCTCTTCACTGCTCATAACATGATTATCATCGAGCGTGACCCTGGTTTTGGTCCTACCGGAAGCCATCAGTCTTCCAACTCAGTGGCCATGACACATCACCAAGAGGACTGTGCTGACATTCCTCTGGGTGACACCAAGCCTATCACCTGCACAAGCGGCCATCTTGGCTCCCACTCAGTGCAGCCTGTGGTTTTTCCACCCTTGCCCCAGTTCCTGAACAGCGACTCACAGGCTTGTTATTTATTAATCAACGCCTCTGCCTTAAACTGGGCTTGTTCCCTGACTAGCTCATGACTCAGTTAGTCCATTTATACTATTCTATATCTGCCACATGGCTGCTTACCTCTCCTCAGTTTCATACATCTGACTTCCTTTGACTCCAGGTGGCGAACCTCCCACACCTATTTATCGGAGTTCCTCTCTCTCTGCCAGATGTCCCATCTTCTAATCCTGCCTCAGCTTTTATTGACAGGTGATGCTTCCACACGGTACACAGGAGATTCTCTCTACAGGCCTAAATTCCCAAGGCCATACCCCTTCATCCTTAGTATACCCCTCAGGAAACCCAACAGGTTCTGAAAGGGACCCATGGCTCCCTGAAGAGTGGTTGCCAACCCTGGGAAATAAGATGTTGCTTTCCTCATCCTCCCAATGGAAGGTTCTCACCAGGCCACGCCTTTGGAAGCCACGCCCATCACACTCTATTTGAACCTCTTCCACAGCCATCAGCTCTTCTGACTCACTTCCAAAGCCAATCCTGAAGGCTCGTGCAGTGGTGGACAGCTATGCTGGGGGAGATTGGCAAAAAGTTTTCACCTCACATTCCCGGTGCATGGGACTGAGATTACCAGCGCCAGGGAACTGAGCAGAAGGCAGGGTTTATTAGGGTTTCTTGGGGGAGTAGAACTTTCCAGGGTGGCCTGGCATTGGAGACATTCTGTGGCCTGCTCTTAAAGCTCAGGGACTGGTGAGATTCCAGGCTCAAGGAGTGGTGTTTTGTTTTTCTTTGGCCCTGGTCTCAGGCTTGGGGTGACGTCAGGCCACGATGTTTCTCCTAACAAGGATGTAATGTAAGTCCTAGTCTTATGAAAACTACTAACTTATTATAAACCATTAGGGTTAACTCCAAAACATGTCATTACTCACCTATAAAAGATCAAATCTTTAATACGTTCAGAATCATATTTGTAGTCATCCTAAGTACTAATGGAATTAATTACATAAGTCTTATTTAGCCTCCTGTATATGATTTCAAGGTATAACCTGAATCAAATAATGAAAAACAGACAGATTGTTTTAACTCAGATATGCTAGATGGACACTAGCCCTCAAACTTGTCAGAGATCTGCTGAGTATGGCATTTGAGATGTTTAAATTTACTACGACAGCCAAGACTCCCAAATCCTAGCAGTGACCCGCAAGACCTCCAAGAAGATAATAGGCACAACAACAAACACCTCCACCTGGATTGTAGCAACACTAACCACTAGGCAAGACTGTTACAATGCCTCACCCACTGCTAGGGCCCAGCCCAAACTGGACAAGCAGGACACTGGATAGTTGATTGCCCCACTTTGCCTAGATAAAGTAAGGGCAGTGTCTCCCATGTTCCTCCTCCACAGAAAAGCCTCTTAACTCCTGGTCCTGATGCCTGATGCCTCTGTCCCCCAACACCATGGAAACCACAGTAGCCTGGGATAACTGTCTAGGTAATGGACCATGGACTAGTGCCTGTCATTTTAATTCATACATAGGCCATTTAGATTATAGTTTATCCTTCTCAGGTCTCTGATCATACTGACTGCTAAGCTAACTAGTTTTGTCACCTAGGGAACAACAGGCAGCTGGCTCCTTATCCCAATGTAATCAACCACTTTGTCTGTCAGTTCATTAGTTAGTTAAAACTACTAGGTCTCTTATTAAAAGAGGGAAAGCAGGTTTGCCTTGCTCAGAGGCTTCATATTAAAAGATAAACAGGTTTCAGATGTAACTTTCCACTAAAGAAACATGCTTTTATGATGACGGCTCTCAATAATCCCTATTCATGCTTGTGTCACTAGCAAATGTCCTGAAGGTATTTAAATGTTTAAAGATATAAAAACGTAAATTCTGAGGGTCTCAAAAATGATTTAAGGTATATAAAAATTAAAAAAAAAATCAGATTTCTTTCCTCTTCTATACTATCACCGCCCTGAGATTTCAAAGGGCCGGAGTTTGATGGAGCACTGGCTGCTTGCTACTCAGTCACAAGCTCAAGATTTTACATTTTCCTTGGTTGTCTTCTACATATATCTTATAGATGCTTCTCACCGGCTAAGACGTCTCGGTCAGATCCATATACCTGGCTCAGGACAGAAAAACTGCCCATGCCTTTTAACCTAAAGCTATAGTGTTTTGCTAAGACTCAAAGACAGTCTACTGCTGTTTTACAGACGCCTGTTAACGAATCTTTTACAATGTTGATTTCAATACAATGGTAATGCTAATATAGCTCTTTTGTAAACTAAAAATTCATGTAAGCTTAAGGGAATCAAAGAAGTCATAAGACTTGGACCCACCTGTCATAGGTCAAATGACTTCCGATAAGTTCTACCTAAGTTTCTGTACCTGTCTGTTCCTGAAAATAGGATTTTCCCCCTGGTCTTGGGATTCCTCTCCTTTCCCAATTACTAGGAAACTTTAACTTTTGTCTCTAGTGTATATTTGTTTCAACAGATTTTTTTCACTTAGCTGACAAACTCCAATCAGGCATCACCTGAAGACTGCAAAGTGCTGAGCTTTGGACTTGCCAAAAGCTGACATGAAACTAGTCCAGTGGATGTGATTGCTCCCTGTCTCTTCAACTGGAGGCTTCTGATGAACGCCCCATTGCCCAGCCTTTTACTAGCCTTTCAGCCCTCCTGGGCCCTGGCAACACTGCCCTCATGTCAGCTGGAAGTAGAGAGCATGTTGTCCCTCTGCTGCCACCCACCTCCCAACAGGCTGAAATGATAAGTCAAAAGGAAACTCCTTGGCACAGGGGACAAAATGGCTACCTACAAGCCAATCGACATACCAGAAAAATGGACCCATTAACTAAATAGTTGCCAACCAAGATGTCAGTTACCCATGTACATGCTTCTTTTTTGCCAAGTAGGATGTTAGTACCTTCCAGGGAGGTCTTGGGAACTTAAACTTTACTGGTACTACTCAAAATGAAAGTCTTATTCCAAATAGTTTTTTATATTGGTGTAAGCATTTCTCTTATGTTGGGGTCTGTGGGATTAAACGTGGGCGCGGCCCGCGGCCCCAGGCCTCCTGGGGGGGGGGGGATTCGGGTCTGTGGGCCGATGCGGCAGCAGAGGCGGAGTCAGAGTCCCGAGGGCCGAAGCGGCGGCCTGGGGCGGAGCACCTCCCACCCACTGGGGCGCTGTGGTTCCCACATGGTTGAGACGGTCGCAGAGTCGTGGAAGTAGGCCCAAGAAGACACACAGACTGAGCTTCCATGAAGTAGTTTTATTGACGAAAATGGTGAATCTAGATGAAATGCCTCCCCGCCAAAAGCTAGGAGGAGCTTCTTTATATTGAAAAGGGGCGGGACTAGGGAGGAGACTCATTTTCATTTGCCAAGACCTAGCAAGAAAAGCCAGCCATGTGACAGGACCAGTGCTCTATGAGAGAAATGTCCTTCTGAAAGGGTTCTGTGCCTCACGGCCAGCACTTGGGGGTCTCCCTTCTCAGTTCTTAGCCCACTTCTATTCCTGGGAATGCCTCTTCTTTCTTCCTTTTATTAAATTACTTTTTTCTTTCATTGAAAATAGATTTTTTTTTTAAAAAAAGCAAGAGCCTAGACAGAAGGCTGTTGAAGAGAACTTTTAAAACTTTCGATAGATAAGGATGCTTGAGGTGTAGCTCTCCACAACGGTGGCTTCTGGCAAATGTGAGGTAGGGAAGGGGCTGGCCACGGGAGCTTGACTGTGTTTCACTGAGTATATGGGCAACAGAAATTGGACTTGGTTTTGTTGTTGTTGTTTTCTTCTTTTGGGGGTTGTGTGTGGGGAAAGGTCACAAGGGTGAGGGGTGGACTGGGAAGTGAGTGTGATTGGAGTTCATTGTGTGAAATTCCCAAAATAATCAATAAAAATACTATGGGGGGTAAAAAGGAAAATAGATTTTTCCCATACAATATATCCTGATTATTGTTCCCCTCCCTCTACTCCGACCAGGTCCTCCCCTCCCCATCTAAATCCCACTCCCTCGTGTCTCTCATTAGAAAACAGACAGGTATCTAAGGGATAATAATTAAATAACATATAACAAGATAAAAGAAAAAGAAACTAATTGGAATAGGTCCAAACAAACAAGTAGAAGGAAAAGCTCCCAAGAAAAGGTATAAGGAACCAAGAAACAGAAACAGACACAGAGACCCACACTTGTTATACATCCAGGAATCCCATAAGAACACAAAACTGTAGGCATATATATGTAAAACCTGTAGGGAAGAAAGAATAAGAGTAAAAGTAAAATTCAAAAATAAAAGGCCCTGATTTGACAATATGAGACAAGGAACCTCCGAAGACGCCACTGAGTGTGTTTCTCTGTCGGCCATTTACTGCTGGGCAGGCAGCTTACCCTTCAGAATAGTTCGTTTCCCCAGTGAGTCTCCCTTGGAGGAGGTTATTTTTTTTTTATTTGCAATCAGTTATCACTTGGTTGCAATCAGTTATCACTTGGAGATAGCTTCTGGTTAGGGATGGGCCATGTGTCTACTTCTCTTAGCTCTAGGACCCTGTCTGGTGCATGCAGACTCTGCACGTGCAGCCTCAGTCTCTGTGAGTTCATACTTGTATCAGTCCTGTGGTTAGAAGGCCCCGTCCTCGGTGTCCTCTATGCCTCTCTGACTCTTACACTCCTTCTGTCTCCTCTCCCACAGGTTCCCTGAGCCTCACTTGCTCTTATTGTCTGGCTGTGGGTCTCTGGATTTGCTCCCATCTGCTACAGGAGGAGGCTTCTCTGATGATGGCTGAGCAAGGCACTGATCTATGAGGACAGCAGGGTATCATTAGGAGTCTATCTGCTGCTGTGCTCCTTTTGTAGAACAGTAGTATTTGGTTTCCCCCTAGGTCCCTGAGTTACATAGTCTAGGGTTTTTGGCTGTTCAGGCACCACTGGGTATGGGTTCCATCCCATGGAGTGGGCTTTAAATCAAGTCAGATATTGGTTGTCTCCTCCCACAAGCACTGTGCCACCATTGCCCTGACATGTCTTTCAGGCAGGCCACCATTGTAGCTGGAAGGGTTTGTAGCTGGGTTGTCGTTTACATTTCTCCTTTGGTAGACTGCAGAGTACCGTCCAGTACCGAGAACACTAGCAAGTAGAGGTAAAGACTCTAGTAGGCGCCAGCTCTAGTTCTCCAATGAATTGTGCAGATGTTATTCTCAGCAAGAATCTTGCCATCCATTTGTGGAGAGCAACCTATATTACTCCACGCCTCTGGAACCACCTGGGTTGTCTGGGGGATTCCCATGAGACTCCTTTGGCTAGCAACTTGATTAGATGTGATCCATTCCCAGTAATGAAGCTTCATTTGGTGATCAAAAATGCCTAGTTGAGGTTCTGTCTCCCTATAATTCATTGATTTCATTAGATTGCCTTTATAAATGACTATAACTTAGGAAGCTTCTATATATTAGATTCCATATGACCTCTCAAATAGCATTAGTTTACTTGTCCCTCGCCTACATTCTCTTTCTCATCTCCTTCTCCTCTTACTCTCCCTGGTTGATCCTCCTGTTTCAGTCCCCACTGTAACTTTAATTTTTTCAAACTTTACTTTTAATGATGGTACTTAAATGCTTTACCTTCTCTTGTAGCCCTCCACCCACCAGAGGTAACGGAAAGAAAGGATACGGGGGAAGTGGACTTGTTTAGAAAGGTTCTTTGGAGTAACTCCTGTCTGTGTTGTCTGGGAATCGGCAGTTCAGTTCACAGGTCAGCAGTGGCAGCTCGATCCATTCACAAACACTTCACGAATACAGCAGCAGTCCAGTCCGGTTAGCAACAGAGGTGATACAACCTAGCAGAGACAGCCAGGCCTCAGCCCCAGCTCAAGTCAGCAGGAGGGACCAGCATGAACACCAGGAGAAGTTCTCAGCTGTGCCTCTCTCAGGGAAGCAAAGATCAGTGAAGACTCCAGACCCACAAACGTTATACAGCTAGCTGTACCAGTAAGCCAAGCTCTGTCTCCGGCACTCCCTGGAGTCCCTCCAAACATCAAGTGTCCTCCATGTGCCTTGCCTCAGCAAGGCTCTGCCTCAGCACGTGCATCCAATCAGTCCTTGGAAGCAACAAGAAACAGCAGCACACCACTAGAAGTTTTTTGATGCATTTCTTACTATGGAGTCTTGACAAATGCATCTCAACTACATAATGCAAGGTGGACCAATACATGTGTGTCATTAACAAAGAATCTTTCATCAAGTGTCCTTTCAAATGCTTGCTTTAGCAGAATATCCTTTCTCCTGTGTCTGCTTCAGCAAAACATTCCTTCATGAGTCTGCCTTAGCCTTTCACACCTGTGTCCTCTTTAACGAAACGTTCCTCCACATATTTGCCCCAGCAAAACACCATCCAACCGACTTTCCAAAGAACCCTTACATTTCCACTTCACCCCACCATCATCCAGGCACAACTATCTATTCTATTTCACCTTCCTAGGGAGATCTGTCCTTCCCTCATCCCCTTACTCTATACTTAGTCTCTGTGATTCCACAAATTGTAGCTTGTCTTCTTTGACTTAACATCTAACATCCTCATATAATTGAGTGAATACCATATTTGACTTTCTAGGTTTGGTTACATCACCCAGGATAGTTTTTTCTAGTTCCACCCATTTACCTGCAAAGTTTGTGAACTCATTATTTTTAATGGCAGAATAATATATCATTGTGTATATGTACCACATTTTTCTTTATCATTCATCTGTTGATGGACATCTAGGTTGTTCCAACTTCTGTCTATTATGAATAGTACAACAATGAAAATGGTTGAGCAGATGTCTCTATAGATAGATACTACTTAAATTTGATTTTTGTCTTGGAATATCTTTTCCTCCAATTACTGTGATTGAAGTTATGCTGGGGGTAGTAGTCTTGGTTGGTATCTGTGGTCTCTTGGAGTTTATAGAACATCTGTCCAGGTCCTTTTGGCTTTTACAGTCTCCATTGAGAAGTAAAGTGTTATTCTAATAGGTCTGCCTTAATATGTTACTTGGTTTTTTTCCTTTGCAGCTTTTAATATCCTTTCTTTGTTCTGTACATTAAGTGTTTTGATATTATGTGCTAGGGGGAATTTCTTTTCTTGTCCAGTCTATTTGATGTTCTGTATGTTTCTTGTACCTTGATAGGCACCTCCTTCTTTAGGTCAGGGAAATTTTCTTCTATGATTTTTGTTGAAAATATTTTCTGTGCCTTTAATCTGGGTTTCTTCTCCTTTCTCTGTTCCTTTTGCTTGTAGATTTGGTCTTCTCACAGTGTGGCAGATTTCCTGGATGTTTTTGTGCCAGTTTTTTTTTTTTTTTTTTTTTTTTCAGATTTAATATTTTCTTTGGTCAAGATATCTATTTCTTCTGTCTTGTCTTACTATATTAGTTAGGGTTTTACTGCTGTGAACAGACACCATAACCAAGGCAAGTCTTATAAAGGACAACATTTAATTGGGGCTGGCTTACAGGTTCATAGATTCAGTCCATTATCATCAAGGTGGGAACATGATGGCATTCAGGCAGACAAGGTGCAGGAGGAGCTGAGAGTTCTACATCTTCATCTGAAGGCTGCTAGCAGAATACTTGCTTCCAGGCAGCTAGGATAAGGGTCTTAAAGCCCACATCACAGTGACACATTTCCTCCAACAAGGCCACACGTTCTAATAGTGCCACTCCCTGGGCCGAGCATATACAAACCATAATACTTACATACCTAAATTTTTTTCTTCTATCTCTTTTATTCTGTTGATGAAGCTTGCCTCTCATTTTCTCATTCAAGTTCCAAATTTTTTCATTTCCAGATTTCCCTTGGTTTGGGCTTACTATATTGATTCTATTTTCACTTCCAGGTGTTGAACTGTTTTATTCATTTCCTTCCACTCATATGGTTTCATAGATTTCTTTAATGAATTTATTCATTTCCTCTTTAGAACATCTATCATATCATAAAGGCGCTGCTAAGGTCTTTATCTCATGCTTCAGCTATGTTGCAATTCTCAGGGCCTGCTGTGGTAGGGTTGCTGGGATCTAGTGGAGACATACTGTCCTGGCTGTTACTGTGTTTTTATTCTGACATCTAGGCATCTGGGTTTGGGATGATTGTGATTCTAGGTGCTGATATCTGGCCTTGTCTTTGTTGAGTGGGTGTTCTCTTTCTTGGTTTCTGTTGCTCACTCTGGTTCTCAGTTGAGTGTGGTGGCTGATAGGGAATGCTTCTGGGATCCTGGTAGGTGTGGCCACAGAGGGTTCTGGGTACACTGTGTTTCTAGGTATTGGGAGTTGATACTTAGGAATTCGGGTGAGCTGGACAGGGACAGGCGAAGGAATCCACAGGAGAGAGAAAGCAGGTGTTCCACCAAGATCTGCTTAGTCCTATAGGGAATGGGGAATGTGGGGGTGGGGGATGTGAGACTGGGATAGGGGGTGGAGGAAGGGAATGGGGAATAGGGGTCTATGGTGTGAAGAGGCCTCAGCGGGTGGTCTGCTACAGAGCCAGAGATGAGACTAGGGGATTAGATTTGGGGGAAGGACTGGGAGTGAAGATCTAGAGCTAACCTATTGTTTAGCTGGCCTACTTATTTCTCTGGAAGGCTTGGCAAAGGTCTGCAGGAGTCAGGGCTGAGACAGAGTGGGTGAGTGGGGAGGAAGGTTTACTGAGAAGATCTGTATGATCAGCTGCAGATAAAGCAGAGGGGAGGGAGGTGCAGCAGCTGGTCTGCTATAAAACTGGGAATAAGACTTGGGCTTGGGTTTTCTTAATAAACGCTCTCTATTTCTGGGTCTTACCATGTGTCCCTGGCACAATCCTTTGTCCTGAGTCAGAAGAGCCTGGA
Organism: Mastomys natalensis; assembly: GCA_021653895.1. Classification (NCBI taxonomy): domain Eukaryota; kingdom Metazoa; phylum Chordata; class Mammalia; order Rodentia; family Muridae; genus Mastomys; species Mastomys natalensis. The sequence continues at coordinate 12,587 of JAJTUV010001414.1, read as the reverse complement.
GTTTGGTGTCCTCTGAACTCAAATCTGTGGCCCAGCACTAAATGTGCTTTTCTTTCCTTTCTCTTTATCTCTTTTTCAGATACCAGCCAAAAGCCCATGCATGCTTCCCTACACACCCTGACTTGTTCCCAGTCTCTCTCTGACCTCTTCACCTAATTTAAAAGGCAGTACTTTCTCTCCAGCTCCCTCCCCCCAGTAGCTGCTGGGATTTTCAGCTTGTCTGCCCAGTTATTTTCTTTTAAACTCTACAAAATGGTCTTTGAGATTCCTTCTGAGTTATTTTTAAATTCTTTTTATTAATGAGACTAAGAACCGTCAAAAGGAACCCTGGATTCCTGGTTAACAAGCTGAGAATAAAATCACCAGCCATGCGGGTGCTAAGCATATATTCTGCCAGTGAGCTGCAAGCCCAACCCAGGCTATTTTTATTAATTTCATTTTTATATTTACATTGTGTGGTTTATTCAACCTAGAATCACCTGTGAAGAGAGTCTTAGTGAGGTACTGTCTAGATCAGATTGGCCTGTGCAGGATTGGCTGTGGGCAGGCAGCACTATTCTCCGGGTCTGAATGAGGGACTATATGATGTTAACTGTAAGTTTTCCATATGTAGCTTTTAAAACATTAGAAGAGCAGGTGAGGCAAGACAGGGAGGCAGAGAACTTGGGGAAACACAGCAGAGGAGCCCCATCTGGGTTCTAGTTAAAGCTTTTGGCAGCGGAGAAGCAAGAATTCCAGCACAGTTTCCAGTTGCTTAAGGCTTTTCTCCCTTCTGAGCCATAAGCCTGAAATGTTCTAGAAATCTACCAGAAGCCCCATTTACAGACAAATTATAGGTACCCAACCCTTGTTCAATTCTAGTGGCTTGCGGTTTTACATTATCAGATTCGAATCCCATCCAAGGGGTCTCCACAGGAACCTCATAAACTACTTAGCATACGGGGCGTGGGTGCAGGGACTCAGTTTCCTTAGCAGCCTTTAGAGCTGTGACTTAAGAGCCATTGAAATGGTGAATCCAACTAATGCTAAGATAAGTGACTTGCTTCTTCTCCCTTGAGGAGCCTGTGCTCACACTCAGGGGCATCACACTTTCTTCTGAGAGCCTCGTTTAACCCTCATGCTTAATCCTATATTAAAATCTCAATAAAACCTCCAACTTTTCTTCACTGAAACTGGCTAGTCCTGAAATTTCTTCCAGTGTGAAAACCACAAATCAGGGCTGGCTGGAGTCACAGTCCCTGATAATCTCAGAGAACTCCTCAGGCCAGTAGAGTGGCTCTGTGGAGCTGTGTCTCTGTCCTCCTACCATTGACAAGAACATCATTTTATTCCCATGTTTTTAACTGTTTTGAAAAGGTATGGTTGATTAATGTTTTTCTTATTATTTTTCTATTTGTTCTCTTTTCCTTTACCTTCTACGTGTGTGTGTGTGTGTGTGTGTGTGTGTGTGTGTGTGTGTGTGTGTTGGTTTTATGACAGAGGCTAGAGTTGTTTTGGAAGGGGGAACCTCAACTGAGAAAGTGCCCCCACCAGACTGGCCTGCCAGTGAGCCTGTTTAGTCTTGTTTGTGAGACTGCTAGAAAATATCTGGGCAGGGAGCAAAGCCATATTGAAAAGCCACATAGGTTTAGGCCTTAGCTGACTCCTTGCTATGTTAACTTCCTTCTATGCAAAGAGAATCATCTCTCTGTTGGCAATCATCACAGAGAATGTTAACAGTGCTGAAATTCTTGACTCTTAGTGGGACAGAGGCTATGCCCAGACTCCTTCCACGTCCTGCACATAGGGAACAGAAGTCCATATGGGCTAGTTTATGTTTAGACATCATGGTACTGACATAGATATCCAGTATGAGTCAGCTAGAGATGGTGGCATCAGATGTTCAGAGAATTCCAAAGTAAGTAATGATGTCATCGGTTATATTGCCATTTCTGTAGGAATGATACTATTGTGTAGTATAAATATGTCTTTGAGGTCAAGCCCTTTGCCTTTGCTTTGCCAGCCAGCCCTTGCAGGCCTGTGTGTGTCTAACTTCAGTGAGTGTATGTCTGCGTGTGCCTGTGCATGCCAGTGCTTGCCTGTGTGCCTCTGATTCTCTTTAACCTTCCAGCCTATTGTAACCTTTCTCTCTTCTTGGTACTGGGGTTGGGACCCCACACCAGTCTCTCTCTTCTTTGTCTTCCTTCTTGCCTCACATTGTGAATCTACATTTCCAGTGTACACTATTTTCTTCTCAGTAGGAGCACAAGGCAACCCTACCAACAGATACCTTGTTCTTTACTTATGTGGTTTGCTAGCAAATGTTCCTTTTGTTGTTGGTTTTTTTGTGAATGTCTCCGTGAAGTGTAAGTGCTGCAGGCACATGCCACTGTGTCTGGCGCTGCCATGTCGTTCTTATTTCTTGTTTTTCCATTCTGTACTTTTCCTTGGGGGAATCTGCTAACGATGGCTTCTTAACATTATTCTTTTCTCAACTAGGTCCAATCTATTAAAGGACCAAACGTATTTTAAAATTTTTATTTTTATTTTTCTGTTTTGAGACAGGGTGTCACTATGTATCCTAGGCTGGCCTCCAACTCACAATCTTTCTGCTTTAGTCTTCCAATTCCTGGTGTTGTCACATCCAGCTCTTCATTGCTTTCATCTGGGGGGTTGGATGACGGCTAAGCAGTTAAGAGTGCATATTGCTCCTGCATAGGACCTAAGTTTGGTTCCTAGCACCCATTTCCAGTAGCTCACAATCACCTGTAACTCCAGGTCCAAGAGATCTGATACCTTCTAGCCTCTGTGGGTAGAGTATATTTACATGTACATTTAGATATGCAGAAACACATATATACACATAATTAAAAATAGAAATACATCTTAAAAATGTTTTCATCTGTATGTTTACCTTACTCATATGTAATATAATGTTTTAATGTTATCCCTTAGTGTGCTAATCAGTTATATTAAATTTCCAGTCTGACAGTTCCATAACCTCTGCTGTATTTTAATCTGTTTCTGGTGTTCATGCTGTCTTCAAACTGTGCTCTTGGTTACAGCATGCTTTAAGACTTGTTTTGTGGAAGGCCAGGTATACATGGCTTGGAAGAGTAGGTATAAGAAGCTGAGTAAGTTGCCTTCAGTGGGATCTTCCTCTTTGTTCGCTGGTCTAGAAATTGATGTTTAAAGGGAAGGCATTTAAAGGTTAATGGTACTATCATACAATGAGTCTTCTATAGTCAATGTAATCTACCACATGATTTAGTCTCTGAACCACTCAAATTGAAGATAAGAAAATAATCTATTTGGATTAGGCAAGCTCAAAGGGTTTTGAAACAGAAAGGGTGATCAAAGGTTAAGAGGTAAAAGTTTATGCACACAATCTCAATTTCATGTCTCTTTATTAAGATCCCAGTTCTAAACTGGGTGTGTTGGTGCACACCTTTAATTCCAGGACTCAGAGATAGAGGTAGGCAGATTTCTGTGAGTTCCAGGCCAGCCTTGTCTACAGAGTGAGTTCCCGGCCTGCCTACGGATTCCAGACATAAAGCACACTATGCTTTTAGCAATGCAGGGGCAAACTGAGGTAGAAAAAGCAGCCAATGGGTACATAAATAGTAAACAAATGGGGCCTTTAAACCAACACAGGAAACATATTTTTTTATGTTAGACTGATAGTCTTACATTCACTCCTGCAAATTAAACAAAATTGGAACAATTTCTGCAGTGTAGAGACAGTTACAGTTTATACACTATGATTGCTCCTAAGGAAGAGCCCAGAAATGTTACTCATTTATAAACATGGGATGCGCACGTCATTATTTTTTCAAAAGAGAAGCAGTTACAAAAGTAAAATACGATAGAAGCAATTCAGTGTTCGCTCACTGGGAAGCAGTAAACAGGGGACATGAGAAACCGATAGACATAACTATTAAAATCCACATCCTCAACAATTACACGGGGAAATTACAAAAGTGTCGCGTATGACCTTACATCTGTAAATAACAGAAGATATGCTGGGATAAAATATACTAAAATGTTTCAATTTACACGTGAGAGGAGAAATTTCAATTTTTATATTTTATGTATTTTCTCCAAATGTCTATGTTCACACAAAATTTTTATCAATTAAAATGTAATTAGTGAATCTGAGCATTTGCTGTGAAACCTATTAGTGGGAAAACAGCAAGCTCCACCATGATGCTGATTCTAATGGAGCTTAGAGCCTAAGCTTAGAGGGTTGCTTTTTATGATGTGTCAAAGTAAAGAAAAACACAAAATCCCAGCAGCCCATTAGAGACTCCTGCCTTGGTTTAATGTTATTTACCCTGGCACAATGTTTGATGGAGAAGAGACAGAATGAATAGTTAATAGTTGGCAGCTTCATTTCCAAATAGAGAGTCCTGAAATTCCAGCTTGAGATTAACCAAACACTATGGGGTCCGTCCCGTGCCCACCACTAAAAAGAAAGATGAAGCATGCCGTGTGCCTGTCCGAATAGCCATTCAGGAGGATCAGTTACACCCAGGGCTTCAAGGCAGGAGGAAGAAAGGGAGACAAGACAGAGAGAAAAAGGGAAAGGGAGAGATATTAATTAAAGAAAATTTCTTTTTAAGCTACAAAGTGGCATTTTTGTTTTGTTTTGATAGGGTTTCTCTGTGTAGCCCTGGCTGTCCTGGAACTCACTCTGTAGACCAGGCTGGCCTCGAACTCAGAGATCTGCCTGCCTCTGCCTCCCAAGTGCTGGGATTAAAGGCGTGCCTCACCACTGCCCGGCTAAAGTGGCATTTTCAAGAGGACAAGATAAGAAACTGCACCCTGGTGCCCCCAAATCTGTGTGAACACAAGAAAATTCTTCTGGCAGTTGCAATTCAAACTACAATTTGGAAATGTATTAGCTCATGAAACTATGAATGCAAAAAAAATATGCTTCAAGTTTGTTTATTCAATACAATCTTCTAAGACATTATCTCTGAGTTCTGCTTTCTTCTGAATCAACTTTATTCTCAGGGGCTTAGTTCCTTTGGTTGTCAAAAAATAAGCCATTGCATGCTCTGCACGTCAAGCCTCTTTCATGAGAATCCTCACAAAGTTCCAGGGAGAACTTCCTTCTGGTCAGGTTTGGGCCACTGGCCTATGGCTGAAGTAATTGCTGTACTCAGGATAGATTTCCATCCTGAAGAGGCTCTGAGGGGGACCTGGCTCACTGTGGTCGGTGCCACACTCCTGGGTGCTATAAAAAGGCAGGCTGAGGAAGCCATGAGGAACAAGCCTGGAAGCAACACCCCTTCATGGCCTCTACATCAGTTTCTGCCTCTAGCTTCCTGCCTTGTTTGAGTTTCTGTCCTGACTTTCCTCACTGGTGCACCATGATGTGGAATTGTAAGCTGAAATCAACCCTTTCCTCCCCAAGTTGCCTTTGGTCACAGTGTTTTATCACTGTAATACAGACCCTAAGACAGTTGATTTCTCCAATAAGGAAAATATTCAAGAGAAAATGAAGAGTCAAACTTTCAGTGATTATGCACAATATTCTCTTTGTTCTCTGGGACAAGGTCTAACTACATAACATTGGCTGTCCTAGAACTCTTCATGTAGACCAGGCTGGCCTTGAAATCATGGATCCACTTGCCTCTGCCTCCCAAGTGCTGGGATTAAAAGTGTTCGTCACCGTACTGGTATATTCTTAAGGAAAACTTCAGTTTCATTTTCAGGAAGAAAAGCAGCTTGTTGGACACTCTGATCAACTTGTCTTAGATAATATGGATTCCTGTTCTGGTTCACACTGGAATTCTGTGACTTACGTTTCTTAGTTCACAGCACACTACATGCCTCAATTTATCTTATATAACTCATGCTCAATGTGAAAATCAACCCTTTTAATGCTTATTAACTCAAGAGTTTAAAATTGGTCACTCTCAGATCAGATAAAAAAAAGATAACCCAGCACACTCCTAAGATGAACTTCGAGCTAATTTAAACATTGCTACACAGTGCTAGATACTGACCTTCAGCAGCTGGCTTGCTCCGCACAGGTGATTCTGAGTTTGAGGGTGCGTGTGGGATCCTGATTTGTTTTGTAACATTAGAAGCCTGCTCCTCTTATACTTTCTCAGCTGCAGTCCACTGGCTTCAACCATGAAACCTTCAAACAGAATGCTCTGCTACTTGTTTTGATTTGCTTTAGCAAGGGCGAAGCAGAGGTGAAGGGTGGGATGGCCTTGCCAATTGTCTTGCTTCACCAAGAAGTGCCTCAGATAAGCCTCCACTCACAGGCTATTGTGAAAGCTACAAAAATTGAGAAAGTTGCCTGGACACTCCAGACAAAAAACACAGAGTGCAAAAAGTCCTGGGATAGAAATGTGTCCAAGTGTTCAGTGAACAGCAAGGAAGCCACTCTGGCTAAAACTCATTACGTGGACAAATCCTACAAGAAGAGGCACACCCAGAGGCCAGGACTTATAGGCTTATAGAGGATTATACAGGCTTTGAATTTTATTCTCTGGAGAGTTTTGAGCGAGGAATAAATCGTGTAGTCTGAAAGTGACAGGAGCCACTTTGTTCAGGAAATCCCTAGAGGCAGGAACACTTATCTCTCCTTCCACGATAAAAATGCCAGCACATGCCTTACTACTGAATCCGTGGAGAAACAGAAATTTTTAGTTTCCTGGTAGTGCGTCCTTCCTTCATTCCTTTGTTCCTTCCTTCATCGTTCCTTCCTCTGGCAGAACTTCCTGGGAGGCCAAGGAGGGAGGGGAACCTACACTGGGCCCCTGAAGTACAGAGTATAAAAGTACAGAGTTAAGAAGTAATAGATCAACAGTCTCCAAACAATCAACTAAGGAGCCCATTAGGATGTCATTGCTATATATAGCAGATAAATATTATGGTTTGAACCATTAATTATTGGATTCAACATATATTCTGAAGATAAGGTCAAAGAGACAGGAAACACTATAGGAAGTATGAGTTGTCTGGTGAAGAACAATCAAAAATTCTAATAAAATTAACTATAAGATGTCCATTATAAGTGTAAATAGAGATCAGCATTTAAATGTGTCCTTGGGAGTCCAAGGAAAGGTTGGGTGAGTGCCTTCTTTGCTCACTGCTGGTAGAATCAGATGAGTGACTGAGCAGAGAGAACTTAGTCCCAGACATTTGGACACTTTAATAGGTCAGAAAAGGGAGAGAATCCAGAAAAGGAAAACCTAGTGAACGCCAAGGGAGGGAAACGGAAATGTTTCCAAAAGATGGGAAGGACAGCACTAGTGACCGCCATTGCCGAGCAGCCCCAGATGGGTCGGATGCCAACCATTGCTAATTAGTCTGGAGAGGAAATCTCCAGAAACCTCGGATGATACGCAGTATAGAGGATTGAAAATCAGTATGTGCTATGACAATGCTTGTGTGTGTACATACGCTGGATCTACCTCTTTCACGTGTGTCACCCGGCCCCCCCTACCCGCGGCCAGCGACTTTGCCCCTGAATCTGAGGCGCCGCAGGCGAAGGGAGGCTGCTTCCGGCCTGGTGAGCACCCCTGGGCCTCAGTTCCTCTCTAGAGGACGCTCGGCTCTTTTCAGAAGCCAGAACTCTTCTGCGTGCCAAACGCTGCACCTACAGACTCTCCACCGGGTACAGCAACCCAGAGGCTCGGTTAGTGGTAAGGGGCGTGGCTTCGTAGTCACGTGCAGTGGCCCAGCCAATGGGTGGGCACTTTGTCGTTAGCGGAGGAGCGCTGGGGTTAGGCCCACCTCGGGGCCGAGTCTGGACCAGTAGGCAGATGGGACCCAGCAGCGGAAAGTGAGCTGTGGCGTCATCCCGAGCAGCGCCTTACCGGTATTGTGCTGCCTCACCTGCCTCGTTCCGCGTTCTCCTGAGGCCCGGCCATGGAGCGCCAGGTCCAACGGCTTCGCCAGGCATTCCGGTCCGGCCGATCGCGGCCGCTGCGCTTCCGAATGCAGCAGCTCGAGGCCCTGCGGAGGATGGTGCAAGAGCGCGAGAAGGACATCTTAGTAGCCATCGCGGCAGACCTGAGCAAAGTGAGCGTCCACGGGGTGGGAGGGGCCCGGTGCGCCACCTTATTTCTTCTCTGTAGCCGGTTGTTTGGTTTTGTTTATCCAGCAGTAAAGAGGAAGTTGAGTTATCCTGGACTCTGGCCTCTCCAGCCCCGCTTAGAGCCCAAACTGTTGTACTTGCACTCATATTGAAGTGCATACTTTACTTGGCGCCAGCAGTTTCTCGTCCGCGAATGCCTTGCCCATTTCTGTTGCGTTTATAATCTCTTTCCTTACAATGTGCAATTAACTCTGGATAGTCTGGATCTCAGTAGTTTATCTGCTTGGTCGACTTCCCATCTTATTTCATAACGTTTTAAAAAATGGTTTCTTTTTGTTGACAGTTCTTTTTATTTCCTATAATCTTCAGCACTCAAAATTTCCCTCATGACTTTGTGTATCATTAATAATATGTATGCTTGAACTCTAGTATACTGATAATCACCCCGGGGACCTGTTAAAACATAAATCTTGATTTAATCCTTGTGAGACAGTGTCTGAGCTTTCTAATGAGGTCCCAGGTGATATCATATAGCCTCTTTAGAAGCAAGCCTTGAAAACCAATGTTTTAAGTAGTGTTTGAAACACAACTGTATTCTCCTGTACTCTCTAGTAATATTGTTTCCCTTTTTAAACTTTCTATCTGTATTCCAGGCATAGCAAGACCTTTATTTTCAGATTTGCAATCCCCTTCCCCAATCAAAGACTGTTTCAAAAAGTGGTAACAGTAATTGTAGTAGAAGTTGGAAACCTTTCTTCAGAGTACTCTTGGTAAAGAGGGGCTGTGGTAATTAATTAGTAAACAAGATAGGATAATGAATATTAAAACCCTATGACTCATCCATTCCTCAAACATCAGATAGTTTGTGTGTGTGTGTGTACATACATAGGGTTCCTGAAGAAATACAGTTTAAGTCCAGAATTTTAAATCTAGCTGCAAAATAGAACATATGCAGATAAAAATGTGACTATAGTTATAAACCAGTGCATTAAGGATGAAGTATTAAGATGCAGCTCAAAAGCAAAATTGCCGTGGTACCTACATTGTTACTGTGACAGGCTGTTACTAATCGGGAGGTGATGTTGAAAGAGATGTTTTTAACCCTGTTCTAAAGGCTTGAGTAGGTAGTGAAGAATTTAGAGACACTGAATATATTGGCGAGAAAGAGCCATCATCAGTATCCAGGGTGTGCCTTATTGAGAACTTGGAGATTAAAAAAGAAAAAAACAACAAAACATCAGATAGCAAATGGGGGGGGGTGTCTAATAATACCAGTTGTTACTGCAAGTACACTTGGTCTGGGCTTTGTGATGTCCTAAGGCAGTGGCTCTCAACCTTCTGATGCTGCCACCCTCAATACAGTTGTGATGACCTCCAAACATAAAATGACTTTCATTGCTTCTTCATAACTGTCATTTTGCTATTGCAATGAATCATAATGTGAAATATCTGATATGCAACCCCTGTGAGAGTCACAATCCACAGGCTGAGAACCACTTGTCCTAAGCCAAGTACACTGTGCTGTTTGTGTAAGAGTAACTGATTTTCTTTTCCAGAGTGAACTCAATGCATACAGTCATGAAGTCATTACCATCCTTGGGGAGATTGACTTTATGCTGGGGAATCTTCCTGAACTGGCTTCTGCTCGACCGGCCAAGAAGAACCTGCTTACCATGATGGATGAGGCCTATGTCCAGCCAGAGCCTCTGGGAGTCGTACTGATTATTGGAGCTTGGAACTACCCTTTTGTTCTGACCATGCAACCGCTGGTGGGAGCCATTGCTGCAGGTCTGGCGCCAGCTGATGTCTTTCTTTCTTTGTAGAGGGTCATATTTTGTCATATTGGTTGTAAATGTCTACTTAAATACATTTACTTTAGCGGTTTGCCTTGGTTGACAGCTCAATTTATTGAGAATTCATTCGTGTACTTACCTGTACGAATGCTGCTGAGTTGAGGTTTCCTGTGATTACTGAAGTACCTAGGGCATGAATCCGTGAGAGTCAGAGACATCTGATCCAGTCAGTAGTCCCAAGACTTTAGAGTCAGGAATCCATATTCTAATGTGGTTTTAGTTTACTGACTCTGTCTTTAGACAAACCAGTCTAAAATCAGAGTCTTACCAGTTTCTTTATTTAAATAAAGGTCTTGGGTGTAATGCTAGCTAGAGTGTACAGTAAATCCCAACAGATTGATTTCTTAATTCGGAAGCTCCAGACCAACAACTTACGTTGACAGAGCTTGTTTGCTCAGTGAGTGTGGGCAGAGAGGAAACACCATAGGCAGAGCTACAAAGAAAGAGATAGATGTCTGGGAGACTACTGAGGGGCTGGCGGAGCCTGTCAGTGACCTGGAGATGCTGAGAGCTAACAGGTTAGCACGTGGGAAGGAAATGTGAACGGAAAGAGGACAGGAGATCTGAGATAGGGCAGACTTAAGAGCTGCAGGAGTAAGTGAAACTTAGCTTGTACCTGTACATGGGGGTAGCTATTAAAGTTACTCAAGTCCTGGATGATGTCATTGTGCTATTCGATTTGTTTAGGAAATGCTGCCATTGTTAAGCCCTCAGAACTCAGTGAGAACACCGCCAAGTCTCTTGGCTGAACTCCTCCCTCAGTATTTGGACCAGGTAAGAATATCTTGATCCGTCTACCACACACCTGTTTATGATAGAAAACACAGATACGATTCTTGTGCTAGTGGATGTCATTGCTGGCTGGGGATCCATACAATTTCCTCAAGCCCACAACAGTTGACTTAACAAAGGAAGCCAGGCTCCAAAATACCCTATAGAATGACCGAGCAACTGCGCTTGCTCAGTACAGTGTATTTTGGCCTGTGGCTTTACATATCTCATCTCTCTCCACCATGCGGCACTTGGGAGGATACACTTTCAGACATCGTTCATTTAGTGAAATAGTTAACGAGATGCTAGCATGTTTTGATCACTTATTTTTTCCTAACCAAATGTCAGTGTGTTATTACATGAGTACTTTTGCTTTTTAAAGAAAGTGCCTTCCTGACCCAGCACTCCGAGTTAACATGCATGTGGGCACTGAGAGCATCAAAGGCTGATGTGCCTATGATCACCCTACCGGGTGTCCTATCCCCAGTTTTTGTGTAAGGGATCAAATTCAGAAGTTCTCCTGTTCTCTAGAGAGGAAGTTGATTGCATTGTGACTGTGGGGTCTCACGTGCAGTTCTGCAGGGGACGTTATTCACTTAGCTTTCATCAAAAGGCAGCTTTAAAACCCCTGATTTGTATTATGTTTATTAATTTGTAATTTCCCTGTGTCCGACTTCGGTTCTTAGAGTAATTTGTTCTGTTCATTAGCACCATTGTCATAGCTCACAGAACAGTTCTGTTCTCTAGTTTATCCAATGTAGAAGGATAAAATGGAATAGTAAAGTGTCATAGATCGAGTAGGACTTAGAACCAGAAGATACAGGGTTAAGGTCTCCATTTGCCAGTTTACCTATGGAGTAAGGCACAGAAAAATTAAAACTTACACTACATTAGTCTGTTGAACTATAAAGTGAATAAGAACTAATAATTAGCCTTCTAATGAGCAAGAGATCAAATGAGAAGCAGAGGTTGCCCGGCCAGCTCATCCTCCATCAGACAGCTAGACGCCTTCCTGCATCTCTTCATGCTTTCCTTGCCATTTGCTCTTGGTCATTACTTTTTTTTCCATGCTGTTATCATTCAGAGTATTTTTCTCTCAGAGTTAGTTACCTAATGGAGACAAACTGCATGTACTGGGTATGGGTACAGACGTTATGTGACATGGGACTTTACCAATAACAAGCTCAGAGGGTGTGTAAAGTCACAGATGCTAGTGAGTGGCAGAGCATAGATCCAATCCAGATCTACATCAGCACCAAGCGCCTCAGATCTGATGCTCTGAGTTCGTCCTGTTCATTCAGCAGGTAGGACTTATTCACCGTAGGCTTAGCCCTCCACCCCTTGTATTGTGGACAGAAAGAGCATAGGAATTAAGACAGCTAACTGCAGGGCTGGAGATATGTCAGGAGGTGGAGTGCTGGCCTGGTGTGTACAAGGCTCTGGACAGGCTTCCCAGCACTGTGCAAAACAGAACAAGACAGCAACAAAAATCCTTCACAGCATCCTCCCCTCACCTTCCACATTATCCCTGTGGAGTGCATTCGCTCTTGGTTGTGCTTTCATTGACAGCCTTACATAGGAAATGCCAGACTCTCAGTCTTGTGTAGCTTAGTGGTTCCCAGATGCCAGCAGATACGTTGTCCTCCATTTTTCTTAGATCACCTCCCTGATCGTCCCTCTCAGGAAGTGATTTTGATCTTTTGGTTTTGCTGAGTGCTACTTATTTATGCTGGAAAAAAAATCGCTGATGCAAGGCAATAAGATTAATTTAACAAAGCAAGAATCTGTTTCTCTCTCTTTGAGGATCTGTACGCGATTATTAATGGCGGTGTTGAGGAAACCACGGAGCTTCTGAGGCAGCGGTTTGATCACATTCTCTATACAGGAAACACTGCAGTTGGAAAAAATTGTCATGGAAGCTG